>JAZKJV010006603.1:600000-933665 GCA_037367405.1 Ottelia alismoides | reverse complement strand
TCCATACTATAATTTTATGAAGGATATGTTTAAGATTCAACATTATTCTAATTCCTTTCTTTTTTCTTTTCTTTATTTTTGTTTTCAATTATTTTCCAAGTAAGTGTTTGTTAAGGAACTAGCAAATTGTAAAGTATAAGGGAATGATGAATCCTGGATTCAACATCTTTATTATTTTAACTTTAGCTTCATTTCCTTAGTCAAACACCTATAAATACCTACTAATTTCATGAAATTACCACTTTGCATGCATTTGTTAAATATGCAATTTTTACCGCTTTTTATACTCAAATAAAAGAATAAAGAAGAGAAGAAAAATAAAAAAATAAAGGATATATTTATGAAATAATGCAAACTGGTCCAGTCCCCGAGAGAAGGCCAAGAGATGACCTGATCGACCAGGAATAAAGTAGGGGGAGATAAGGTCTTTAATCCAAAAAAATCCAAAAATAAATATGTGTATTTATTCCTTGTAAATTTGAATAAGACTTATACTATTTTACTTGTACATAAATTGAACTCAAATTAAATACTTTTCTAAAGAAAGGCTGTAAAGAAAATGTTTGTAAATAATAAAAATATTGCAAAATAAAACCATGTAGAGATTAGAATTAATCATCCTCAGAAAAAGCCCTAAAGTAATAATTAAAAGTCCAATTCCAACTTCATACGAACTCAAATTGAGTCAAACTCACTTTCATTGTACTTTAAATTAAATTATCTTTAAAAGGATGTGGTTTCCTAATTTTTGTATTTACGGTTGAAAAGTTGATTTTATGAGGTGGTTTATGTAATTTTGCATACTTACTTATTGTATATACTTATTCAATTTTATATATATATATATATATAATGTACATAATTGTAAATATTCTCTTCATTAATCAAAATAAAATAAAAATTAATTAAAAAAATTCTTTAAAATTAATTTTTTTATTTTTACATGTGCTTATTGTATTATATGTATATAATTCTTGTATACAACTAATTTCCTTACACAAAATCACCAAAAAAATTTATATCTAACATTATTTTATTAAATTAATATAATTACGAAAATTGGATTTAATTATTTATTCAATTATTTTGATTTTAAAACATGCCTTGTATATAAAGATTTGATTTTATGCTTTAAATAACCATCATTAAGGTGGCTAATTAATTTTTTAAAATAATTATTTTATTTATTTTATTAAATTCTGAATTTCACTATTTATTTATTAATTAAATTAATTAATTAATTAAATCACCACTAAATACGTTCCGTATTTGTACATACTTTCCTTTCTAATGTCCTTCTCTTTTTATTGGGCTCCTCCTCCCTCATTTGCTCTAGATCAATATTTAGAGGAGAGGAGCCCAATCTCCAAGTGCTTCTTGTCGCAGAAGGGTTTCCATCCTCCGAGTCGTTCGGTGACAGCGAATTGGCCCTCGTCGAGCCCATCGCGACGTATCCGACCCCAAGGTGAGATCCAATTTATTTTCCTTCGTCATTTTAGATTTAATTTTTGCTTCAATGTCATGATTTATTTTTAGATCCCCAAAAATATCTATCCCGCTTTGATCTGCTCCCGAATCCGATTTTTCATCTCATTATCCAATCTCCACATATCACATTCTACCTCATGTAATTACACACATCCAACCATGCACTGTGGTTGGAGATCTGGATCTCTCTCCTATTTCGCGGGGTCAACATTCGTTCACGCATCCTATTTCATTTTAAAAAAAATAAAAAATATATATTCCTTTCTAACATCTGTGTTTACAATAATTTAAAAAATAAAATTAAAAAATTGTATTTCTGTTCTCTAACATCTATTTGCAGGATAAAATAAAAAATAAAAAAAAAAAATAGAAAAAGGTATTTTATTATATTTACACATATTTACAGATGCTTTTGCTAAAAGCTATTACTTAAATAAAGAATAAAGAATGATAATCATAGATTCATCCAAACTTGTACTAATTTTTATGGATTTTAATGGAATTATTGATGCCACTATAAAAGTAAGTAAATTAGAAAATAACATACTAAAGAAAATAGTGTTAATATGTAATTTTCTGAAATTCTTATACTCTTCATTAATAAGAAAATAAAATGTAAGGTAAATTCTACAATTAATCCAAAATTTCCACGTGGTGGCGCAGAAGAATCGTAACAAACAAGGGACTAAAGTATAATTTATGAAAACTCAAGAGCACCTAATAACGACAAAAAATAATATTTTTATTGCAATTTCACCAATTAACATGTTATGACGCATTTACGTCTAGAATTGATTGAATTATATGCAAATATAGAAAATAATAGGGATATGTGCAATTATTCAAACAACAAGAGCATGGCACATATACAAATGTGATTTATTTACAATTAAGGAAAGCTACATGAGGGAGAATGATATTTCACCACTAATTATGCATACTACGTGGATGATGAACAACTCTGATGCACTGCACTTGATCTGATTTGACGGTCGCATTTGGGCATGAGGTGATGGCTCAGATTGTATTCTGGAGCTCTCCTTCTCGATCGGACAGACGCTATTTTGAAGAAAATGTGTGAAGGCCTAGATAGATGAATTTGAATCTCCTAGATCTCCTCTGAATTTGCTCAGATCTGATATCTGATGATCTTTCTACATACTAGATCGTATTTTGCGTCGAGATGAGGTGGTGATCCGATTCAGATCCTACTAATTAGGGACCTAGAGTTCTACATAAACAAACAACCTCTAGCTATTGATCTCTCTCCTAGATCTCGCTCCAGTGAGCTTACATCTCTGTAAGTATGTGTTGCTTGAAGGCAAAGCTCTAGACAAGTTTATTCAATAGAAGGAATGCCAAATGGAGGGTGGAATGAATTGATCTTCGATCGGATAAATTCAAATCTATAGAGACACTCAGTGATCAGATGGTTGAAGAAGGTGCAGAGAAGGAGTGGAGTCTATATATGATGCTCAGATAGGGTTTAACAAATGCAAAGGACCTCCGATCTAGCGAATCGAAGGCTGATCAGATCCTACTAATCAAACTAGAATTCTAATGAAAGTTAGCATAACATGCAAATTGAACGTAAAATTAACCTTTGATGATCGGAGATGAAGATGCGGAGGTTATGGCCTCTGATCCAACTACAGGAGGCTGGAGAGGCTATTCGTGGTCGAGGAGCTTTGATTGTCTATGGATCTCACCAATTAGCCATGATCGTGCTCCTCTTATCGTTGTTGCAGCTTCCTATCATGAAGCTCTAGCTTCACGAGCAATTCCAGGAGGAATTCGAGGGTCGAAGATGGATCATATTGGAAAAGAAGGTCAAGAGCTCGGTTTATAGAAGCTAGAAATAGTGAAACTCAAAGTGGAAAATGGGCGTGCAATCCCATGTGAAATGGGAAAATTCTAATCGGGTGTAGATTAGATATGAAGGAGTTTTATTCAAGAGCAGTAATCAGGAGGAGAGGGAGACATAATCGGGTGTGGAAAATTTGAAACTAAATAGATAAATAGAAATAAATTTAAAATAAATATAAAATAATTTTAAATTATTTTCTAAATAAATATTGTTTATAAACTAATAAGTTAATTTCTGGCAATTTTTAATAAATTAAATAAGTTAAATAAGTAGGTTAAAATAAATAAAACATTTATTCTAGGTATAAAATATGTATCTATACATCATACATAATTTTAAGTATTTTTTTACAAAGTATACATTATTTTAGATTTTATTTATTTATAGAATAATTAGAGGATTATAAATGTATTATTAATTCATTTTTATGAATTTTATTTAATATCTTAAATAACTAGGCTTATGCACAATATAGTTACACTATACCTATAGTATAGATGAAATTATTATAGTTTTGGTTATTTTTTACTTTTTAAATTTATTTGTATAAAAGAAAATGGGTTTTTTACACCCATAACCCTGAGTAATTTCGTAATAACATTCATAACACTGCATAATCGTGAATTACATGAGGAACCCCGGATAGTCCCTTTGTCTCACCTATAACCCTCCGTTAATGGGACAGTTAACTCAACCATATCATGAGTTAATCTAACCCATAGTCTATCCAAAGGTTATTAAAAATTTGCCAAGAAAATAAAAAACCCTTTAAATTGAGGAACATATGCTGGTTATCCCTGCAAGTCTGAAGGTTCCGATCCAATTGTTGTCTCGAGAAATACTTCTCTCGCCCTCGTACACATCAAATATTGTAACAGTCAAATTATAAGATCTAAGGGTCCAGTTCTCTTCATGGACTGTAGGAAAGGGTGTGTTCTTTCGAATAGAAAAAGACATGACACCGTATTCATTTTTCATACTAAGGGATATAGGGATGACATCCTTGAGGACGATCTTGTGGACTAACCTCGGCTCGCCACCCAGCATGCCGGCGAGGATTACCGCACCTTTGGCGAAGGCCTCATCAGCATGAAGCCTATTGCTAAGCTCCTTCCCATTAATAAAGTCCCTGAGCATTTGCTGCACTCTGGGGATTCTGGTCGACCCTCCCACAGATCGGCTTCCTCAATCTGAGTCTTGTCCATCTTAGCACCTTTCAAGCATTCTTCGAGAACAGATATGAACTTGTTGAAAAGATCTATGTTAAGGTCCTAGAACATGGCATGAGTGAAGGTGGTGTTAAAATCGATGCCCTCATAAAGGCAGTCGACCTCTAGAGGAACCCACCGTTGTGAAGGAAGGTTCCTTTTGGCCCTCTCACAGGCCGACCTCCGCCTCCTGAGAGCACGAGGGCTATCTTTCAGAGCTTTGAGGTGCTTCCTCGCAAACTCCCCAGCAATATGGTTGACCATCCGAATGTCGAACTCCACTCCACCAAGATGGGTGTCTCCAGTGGTAGCTCTCACTTCAATAATTCCATTCTCGATCTCCAGTAAGGAAACGTCAAACGTTCCACCGCCGAGGCCGAAGATGAGCATGGTCTTCTTACGCTCCGTCCTACTGTTATCTGTTCCAGATTGTAGGCCAAAGCAGCAGCAGTGGGCTCGTTGATGATGCGCATGAATTTGAGGTCGGCGATGGTACCGGCATCCCTGGTGCAATGGCGCCGCGAGTCGTTGAAGTATGCTGGGACTGTCACGACCACGTTGTGGACATCACATCCAAGGAAGGTCTCGCGATTTCTTTCATCTTGGACATGACCCATCGCTTAGATCTCCTCTATAGTGAAGCATTTCTCCTCTCCTTTGAACTACACGACTATCATCGGCTTATCGTCTTCTCTGGGCCTTGACCATGAAGGGCCAAAGAGCCATGTCATTCTTCACAGTTCTATCTGTGAACCCTCTGTCGATCAAGCTCTTAGCATCTGCAAGGGAAAAAGCATAGATTTTAGAGGTTTCCGAAAGTAGACATAGGAGGCATTGTTGTGCGATAGCTAGATTTGAAACTAACCAAAGATGGTGTTTGTTGGATTGGAAGCGGCGAGATTCTTTGCACCGTCTCCAGGGCCTGGGTCGGGCAGGCGGGCGGGGGGTTGGCTGCAGGGGTCGTGGGATGGGCTGGTGGGGCTACAGGGGTCGGTGTAGGTGGGTTGGGGGAGAGCGGGTGGTGGGTGGATGTCGGTGCCGGCTTGGGCTGCAGGAGCTGAGAAGGGGGAGGGAGGGGGGTCCTGCAGGAGGTGAGCTGGGGGGAGTTCTCGACGAGATTCGGAGGAGGTCGGGGCTCAGTTTGAGAGATGGTAGTTGAATTAATGGTATACTTTATAAATATGTTATGGTTTTAGGGGTAAAATTGGCAACATCTAACTTTTTCCGTAAGAGATAATGGATAAAATAAATGCCAACTAACACAGGGTTATGTCATGTAAGAGTTGAGTATTTTTCAGGATCCTATGTGTAATTCGCGATTATGCAGGGTTATGAATGTTATTGCGAAATTAATCAGGGTTATGGGTGAAAAATCCCTTATAATTTAAGCTAAATATAGTCAAAAAATTAAAATAACATGTGTTTTCATGTTTTATACTATTTTTATGTTTTTTTGGTTATTTTGCTGAAGTTTAGGTATTTTTAAAGTTCACAATATATAAAATCAGGGACTTTTAAATATGTTGAGTTGTTTTGAGATTTAAAAATACTAAATATGGGAAAAAATTCTCAAAACCAATTTTATATGTAGAAAATAGTTTATATAAAAAATATAGAATAAAAACTTTTTAGGGTTTTAAAAAATATTTTGCAATATTTTTAGGGGTTACCAAGGGTTTGCTAATTTTTTTAGTATCTTTTTGATATTTTTTGGGATTTTTGGTCTTGAGAAATAAAATAGGTAATAAATGCTAGGTAATAATTTGAAAATTTTAATTAAGGTTTTATATTTTTAGTAATTTTTAAGGTAAAAAGGAACTCAATGTGCTCTTTTTTTATTTTTAATAAATAGGAAATCATGAATAATGTACTATAAAATATATGGCGTGAATGAACAATTAACCAACACACAATTCTAATTTTTAATTATTTTTAGAACACAACAAGCACTTATAGAAAATGAAAAATTCACAAAAATAAATCAAGTTGGCATGGTTATTTTTGCATGGATAATAAAATGAATGGAACTATATGAAAAAACACAAGGACTTTTGAGTGTTAACCTTATTTTTACATATTAAAGTGAAATATATAGAGGTATATTGATACAAGCATAAAATACCCAGCTTATGTGGGGGCATGTGAGCTGAGTTGGTAGGGGACCTATTTGCAAATGACATAAAGAAATGTTGCTTTGTTGTAATTGTTCTACTAAATTTTAAAAATACAATAAAATATGCATGTCACTATTTGGGAAATAAAAATAAGCAGGACCATCCTAGGTCCAGTTTACGCAACCTTCGCAAGCTGGTGATTTCTGGGATCTAAACCAGAACATTCCCCCTAGACACAAACATTCACACAATTCTTAACCAGCGATTTCAATCCACATTAAACGACTATATCTGCCTATTATGTAGATTCCAGCTGTGTGCCTCCATTACAGAATCTCTAAGGCACACCACAGCCGCAACACCTACACCGCAGCCAGATCAGCCACCATCAGAGCATCGTCAATGACCTGCACAGATTGATAGAGCTTCATCAGTCATGGACCCAACACCACATCCAGCACGAGAAACAATTGATGAGAGTGGGGGTGGTACTGGTGTCGCTAGTAGGGGATGTAGGGTTAGTATATCATCGATCTTACGTAGGACACGTAGAATTCTTAATCCATAGTGATTTCTATGAACAATCTCTTTTTAATTAGTAGATTAATGACAATATGATCATTTACGTTGATATCAACGTAATCTCAAGCTTCCTTCATTATTACATATAAATGGCATAAAATTAGTAATATGCAGATACTTGGAATACGACTTCTCATGAGTCATTTTACACTTCCATTACAACTAAATATAAATTATTGGCGTGTCGCAAATCTACAAGTACAATCTCATGTTTTTACATTTTATTTCTATATTTAATTTACCCCCCCCCCCCATGTGTGAGGACATCAGTGACATATATTGTGCCACGTTGTTACTTAAGGCGATCAGATAGTTGGAACAAGCGACATTTTTATTTCGATCGGTCGATGATCAAAGAATCTGTGTGGTATAGAAGATCCAACGGCTGGCGAGGCCTCTGGGTGAATGCTCAAGAACATGGAGCAGGGGCTCCTTAAACACTGATCCTAAGTAAAGGTGGCCTTCTTCCCCATGCGCAGACTGTGTTTATGTGTTGCCGGTGGTCTCATGCGTCTACAAGTTAGCTCAGATGAGCTCCAGTGAGTTCAAACGGGGTTGTGAGGACTCAATCAGCTCTAGCTCACCTTGAGCAACTCTAGGCATGCCTCTTGGACTCAAATGGCTCTAGATGGGTTCTCACATGCACAAAAATAGATACTTAATCGAGGGATTCTTCCTTGACCAGATGTTGAAGCTAGGAGGAATGAGGAACAAGATAGAGGGAGAGCTTTGATGAGGGATGACATGAGGATCTCGTTTCACAAAATAAGGGAGATCTGAGATGAGGAGATGGGGCTTTTGCGTAGAAAATGATGGGGAACAGGATGTCGGTGAAGGCGGTTGAGAAACATGTGGAATTACGATGAATCAAACCTAAATTTTGAGCTCTAGATTAACGAAGATCTAGAGACTACTCTAATTCTAAGCACAAATAATAAAACTAAAATGTGTAAACTAAGTATGGATAAAAAATAACCTAAGTAAAAAGAACTGGCCTTGATCTTGTCCGAGAACCAGAGATGCATAACCTATTGGCAAGTGTCCGAGCGGTTGTTGGATTGCTCGCTCTGTCGCTCCTCCTCGCTGTAGCTCCAACTTTTTGCTTGTTGTTACAAAAAAGATAATGTACACTAGAGTTTAGGGCTTTGATTGGCCAAGGAAGAATCAAATCACAAAAAAGGTGCAGAAGGGCGGAGATTTAAGGATGGAAAATGGTGAGTTATGAGGAGCGATACGAATGGTTGGTGGTAGGTGGGAAGGGAATGGCTGATGATGTGGCTAATGTACAATGTATGGAAGAGTGAAGGGCTATAGGGTGAAGGAAATGTGGAGGTTGAGTGGTAGATAGGAGAAAAGGGACCTTCCGTGAGTTCTGACAAAAGTGAGAACTTGGGAGGATAGTTGACCGGAGTCAACAAAAGAAGAGTCGTGGTTGGTCCAGGGGGACCAACTAAGAAAAAGAAAATTAAAAAGGCTTGGAAATTTATCTATAAATATAAGATGAATTAATTAATTTTAGTTCATATAATAAAAATATTTCTAATTTTATGTAGTATTTTATTTATTTATTTATTTTTTCAGGGTCATTTATAGTAAGATATTATTTACTTGTATTTCTATAGGTAAAAATACTTGTATTTTGAGTATTTAACTTTTAATTTGTATTATGTATTTTATTAACATCTACGAGTATTTTATATATTTTAAATTTATTTTATTATATATTAATATCTACCAATTTTTTATATAATGTGGAGAAAGATACATGTCTATGAAGTTTTTATTTTGTGTATCCCAGGTTCACCGTGCATTATTTTTCTGTAAAATCAATTTGTATTTTTCTCCGTATTTTATCTATAATATTTATATGGGGGGTTTTGTTATTTGAGACGTAAAACATAAGTGAATATAATAGGTCCCAAAAAGCAATATTTGGGCAATTAAATTAGGGTTAATGTGAGGTTTTATATGTATTTTCTATAGTTCTGCTGCCCTATCTACCCCTACTTTTTTCTTGTCAGTCAAGTCATCATGATGATTGGGTCTCGGGGTCTAGGGTTACTCAGTATCTTTGACACTTCATTTCTTTTCTTTTCTTCCTTTATTCTTTTATTTTTGAATTAAATGGAATAATTATACATTATTTTGTACAATACTTTTTTTCAGATTATTGGTTGTTTATTTTGGCAAATCAATGATATATACTTGCATTTAGCTAACGATTTAAGGTCAAAATGAAAGAATAAAGGTGATGGAGTGAGGATTCATCAGCTACATGATCAATGATAATAGTGGTAGTCTGAGGTTGTGGTCCCTTCCTAGTCATGTTGTCAGCCTCTGGCAATAAGAAATAGTTTCTACTAGGCTCTATCAAATCAATGTAAACATGTTAACATTGCTACTATAGAAAAGATGATGAAGAAGGAATAGATGGAAATAGGGTCAAGAAGATTGTAAGGAGAAGGAAACTCAGATTCAAAATAAGGACTCTATTAAACCTACCTAGATGATTGAGTAGGTGTGCTGAGAAGCAGTGCTGCGAGAGTCAACCTAAGAGATCTCCTGTCCATTGTGTTGATCTTATAGAAAGAAAAGAAGAAGAAAGGGAAAATAAGTGAGATTAGAAAGAAAGAGATATAATAGATGAGGAGACTAAGGATGAAATGGACGAGAAGTGATCATATATGGACCTTAACTAAACAAACACAATCCAAAGTGGCTTCACAACATGACACGTGAAGTCGTAAGAGATTGGATTTTTTTATCTTGGTTGGTTTGAAGTTATTTTCAGGAAACTCTTCTCGAATTCAGTCCATATGTGCTAATCCTAAAGGCTATTGAATGCTACTAGACAACCATCATGTACTTCCCACTGCCATCGTAACTAATAGACTATACTTTTTTAGGGTACTTTATACCATTTATGGTCCCACTACTCAGCCAAAGAATGGGGGGGGAGGAAGCTGATGTTGAGAATCAAGTACCTTCGCAAAAGGGTACTCAGACGTGGCACGATGAGATAGGACTTGTCGTTGGAGTTCCCATATGCTCAGTATTTCATATTGAATCCACAAGCAGACTTGGCCCTACTCATCGACGCACTAATAGAAGTGCCATTACGTCATGAGCCCAAGTAGTAATCAAGGCAGTACTCAGTCAGGGATTTGGGTTATGTCCTAAGATCACGCTTACTCAGAATGGAAGGTACATGAATAAAGGGTGGCCTTTATAAACCCAATGCAAAAGATGTTCATTACATATTTTATTGAAGCTTAAGTTAATTTCTCATTCCCTTTTTAGATTTTTTTATTTTCACTTTTTTAGATATTTGCAATAAAAGATCGTTTAACAATGTTTCCAATTCCTTTTATCCTAAGTCCAATAAAATGGGTGAGGAAGTCGAAAACGTTAATGCATGAAAAATATGAATGTGTATGCAAGAGATAGAAGGCGTACCTTACTCTACATGCAATATGATCTGTGCATAGAATTTAAACTAATATATATGAATGCTAGCAAAGATACCACCCAAAACAGGAACATTAGTTATCGTGAAGCACACATTTATTTGACTAAGTACAATCAAATGTCAATTGGAACATATATCAATTTAGGGGATTCAGACCTAAAATTACATGGATTAACCAAATAGAAACCTATATTCTAAGGGGTCCAAACACAAACAACAAAGAAAATAAAGTCGGAAAGTTCAAATCACGAGAACCAATAGAAATAAAATGAGAAAAAAAGGGACAAAGAAAAGGATAGAATGCAAAGAAAATGAAAACCACTATGAGGTCCCCCCAAGTGCACAGACACTTGACGAAACATACCTTGAATAAGAAAGTGTCCAAGTCTACAAACCAATATGCCCTTAGTAGGTCCTTTGAACTAATGCATGAAAGAAAAGCTAAGTTTGAACACTCTCTCGTAAAAAATAAAAAAGCAACAAAATAGTTTTCGCACTTCTCTAAATTTCCTACTACTCCTATGATTCTCTCCTACTGGTGGGTCAAGAAGTACTAGCCTCCTCCTTGCTCGAGTGTGTCAGCTCTCCTAAGATCACCTCCCTTGCTCATAGTGCCCTCACAAAAAAAAGGTGAAATACGAAGAATGTCAGAAATTTTTTTATCAAAATTAATGAATGAAAATAAAGAGAGAAATGAAAATGAAATAATCAAACAAGCAATGAAACAAATAGGTAGATAGAAGCAGATAAAAATCTAAGCCAACCTAGTCGTGCCTCCCAAGCAACAACTCCATTTTGATGATGTGGAAAATCGATTGAGTTTTTATTTAATAAAAAAATGATAAAGTGAAATGTGTGTCATTGTGACCCAAACAGTCCGTGAATCAATAAAAAATAACTGTTCTAAGACAGAAGAAGGCGTTATTTATTTACTGGGTATAGCTCCCACGATCAAATATAAGGAGGAAAATATTTAAAACTATGTTATTAATTATGAAAATTAACAAAGAATTTCAATTTTTTATGCCTTTTAGTTTGTTTTTAATGGGTTTTATGAAATTTTATGGTTGTTTAACGAGTATTATATTTTTTAATGAATTTTTAAATGTTTTATAATTTTTTGATCTTTTAGTTGCTTTTTAATTTTACAATTTTTTATATATTTTTAATTAAAAACAATTAATGAGATATATAGACAACAGAGAAATAAAAAATGTTTGTATTTTTAAAATTATAGTAAAAATGACAAAAACACTATAAAAAATATTTTTGTGTCATATAGATTTTTACTATTTTATATTTTTATGATATTTCTAATTTTTTGTGTATTTTATAAAAAATAAAACTAAAAACGGTAGTTATTTAAAATCAAACTCCTGTTTTCATATTTTAAAACATAAAATCAAACCAGACTAATATAAAACATATTTTATGAAAAAGTATTATATTAAACATTAAATTAAACCCCAAAATATATTTTTCTGATTTTCTTTGAGTTTATATAGTTTTTATAAATGTTTATGTATTTTTCAATTTTCTATGTTTTCTAATGGTACTTTTATCTGATTTTTTCAAAGGTGGTAAAAGTAATAAAATACAACTACTATAACCTTTATAATTTTTCAAAAGGTTTTCGAGTTTTTATGAATTTTACAATTCCAAAGAGAAATTAAAGGTTATTTTTGAATTTTAAAAAATAACTAACAAATAAATTTTTCATAATATAAATTATGTGCTGCAAAATAAATAAACATGAGATTACTAACTTCTATGGAATTTTTTAAGCAATTATTTGAAGCAAGTAATTCGAAAATAAAATACTTTATAAATAGGACTAATAAGCATTTTCATAAGTTTGCAAATTGTTCATAAACAAGAAAATAAAATGTAAAGCAAATTTTCCAAATAGTCCAAAACATTACATGTTTTGTGCACATGATTGTGTGATCAAGGACTAAATTGGTAATTTATTAACAATTCGGACAAACTAATGACAAAAAACAATATTTTTATAGCAATTTCACCAATTAACATGTGACGATGCATGCGAGTTCAGAGTTGAATGGCTTAAATGCAAATATAAAAAATAACATGGGATATGCGTAATTATTCAAATGACGAGAGCATGTCATGTATCCAAATGTGATTTGTTAACAATTAAGGAAAACTACGGGAGGAAATGATATATTGAAAACCCCATTAAATTTCCATCTTAGTTCAAATCAGATTGAGATTAAAATATGTTCGTTCTTTGCAGTCGGGCAAAACGGATCGATAAAAACCGCTAATTATTTTTAATTACAAGAAAGAGGTTAAATTTATTTTACATGGGCAAGCTTGAGGTTGAACTCAAGGATGCCACTGTCTTCATACATTTATTTCTAATCGATCTAGATGCTAGGTTTTCAGGGAAATATGTTTTTATATTTAAAATGCAACAAAGGAATGATATGCAATTTCAAGCAAGTTCAGGGACTATAGTGCCAATTTCTATCAACTCAAGTCTAAATCCTCAAGCTTAACAAGAAGTTGAATAATGATGAAATTAAGCTACTTTAATTTTTAGAATTTTTTTTTGACTCAATATGAATTAATTGAGAATAAAATATGCAGACTAGGTGATTTTTACAAAGTTAATTTTAATAAATAGCAAAACCAATTTATTTTGAAAAAATAAAATTATCCTACATCAGTCTATGTGAGGGGAAAATTATGAGATCCTAAAAATAATTAATCCATAACCTTTTAAAAATTAATTAAGCGAATCACCAAATAATTTAAATTGACCTCAATGTACGTGCAAATGAATGAGTTTTAGTACAAAGTAAAACAAATTGAAATCTACCTACTATGATTTTTTGAGATATTTTTAGAACACGAGTTATTAGATATAAATGAAATTCACCAAAACAATTTAATTAAATAATTCACAGCTCTTACAAATAAATTTATCATCCATAATGATAGAGCACGAATTGTTCTACAATGAGCAATTTTTAAACAAAAAAAGCGATGTGAAATGAGGGTACAAATAAAGATGCAAACTCAAGGGCCTATATGCAATTATAGAAATAAAATTGAAAAATAAAAAATGCTGACAAGGCCTTGCATGCAGTTACCTAGACTCCGGGGGACTTGTTGCAATTTGTCCAGGAGAGAGCATGTACAACATGTGCTATTTAGTGGCGATGACTTAAGAAGATATTTTTATAATGTTCGTGCTAAAAGAATAATGTCGTTCATTGTAGGCGGCGATCGGAATCGGTCAAGAAATAACTACAAATATTATTCAATTTTAATCAAGTGGTTTTATGTTTATTTTACTTGGGCAAGTCCCAAGGTCGATCACAAGGAGGCAAAGGAACAACCTAGAGTTATGTCTATCAAAAATCTTGCACGGTTTCGAGTCGGTCTATTTTTGGAATTTTTAATGCAAATAAGGGATGCGAGATGCAATTTTAGCTATTTTAGGACTAAAATATCGACTACGTTCAAACGATGTTCGAAAAATACGAAACTTGGCCACAATGTAGATTATGATGAAATAAATGCACTTTAATTTTTTGGAATTTTTGGATGTAAAGTGATTTTTTTATGAATTTTAAATGTAAAAAAAAAGATTTTCAATATTTATATATAATGAATATTAAACCTACTTGTTTTTTAGGACCAAAATTATCTAAGATCTATCACTAGGTGATTGATCTCAGAAAAATTTTAAACCTCAAAAATGTGAGATCTAGTCCCTATTAAAATTAAATAGTAAAATGTGAAAAATGATTTTTATAGGGCAAATTATGAGTGCAAATGAAATTCTTTTTGGGCACAATGTCAAGCACAATTAACTCTACAATATATGATTTTTCGGAGATTTTTAGAACGTGATTAATAATTGTAAATTTCAGAGCAAGGGAATGGGCACAATATGCAATTTTCCTCAAAAAAATTAATTATTAATTAACTATTAGTCACAAAAATATTCAAAACATGTCGAATTGTAGAGAATTAAGTGAGGAACACTGATGAATCCACGATTCATCGCTTTTATTATTTTATTTTAGCTTCATTTTCTTAGTCAAACACCTGTAAATAACCATTAATTTCATAATTTTACCATTTTGCATGCATTTGTTAAAATTGCATTTTTAACACTTTTTGTACATAAATAAAAGAATAAAGAAGAAAAGAAAAAGAAAAGAAAAATAAAGGATGTATTTATGCAATAAATGCAGACTGACCCTAACCCGAGAGAAGGTCAAGACTTGACCTAATCGACCAGGAATAAAGTAGGGAGAGATAGGGTCTTCTGTTAGAAAAACCAAAAATATCTTGTAAATATTTTTCAGGTATATTTGTACAAATCTTACATTATTTTATTTGTAAATAATTTGACCTCAAACTAAATTTTTTGTAAACAAAAGTTGTAAATAAAAATGTATTGTAAATAAAAAATAAGTGTAAAATAAAATAATGTACATAATGCAAAATAATCGCACCCAGAAAAAGCCGCAAAGAAATCATTGAAACACCAATTTCAGCTCCATACGATCTCAAATAGAACCAAACCCACTTCCATTATACTATAAATTAAATTATCTTTCAAATGGTTGTGGTTTCATATTTTTTGGAGTTATGGTTTAAAAAGTCGGTTTTCTGAGGTGTATTGTGCAGTTTACCCATATGCTTATTGTATATATTTTATTCATATTTATTTTTCCACATAATGTATATAATTGTAAAATATTATTTTTCATTAAAAATAAAATAAAAAAATAAAAAAAATTATAAAAATTATTTCCTTATTTATACCTATGTATATTGTATTATATGTGTATAATATATGTATATAATTAACTTCCTTTTATAAAATTGACCAAAAGAAATAATTATCTCATATTAATTAATTTATTTTATTTAATTACGAATTTAATATTTAATTTATTTATTTATTTAATTTATTCGATTTATTTGGTTTAATAACTTGCCTTGTATATATGATTTTATTCCACACCATATTTGGCCACCATTATGGTGGTTAATTGATTTCCATAAATTAACATTATTTATTTATTTATTTAATTTAAATCCGAATTTCGAAATTAATTAATTAATTAATTTTTTTATTTAATTTTTTTATTTAATTAACCCATAATCACTTTCCTTGTTTGTATAGACCTTCCTCTTTTGTTTTTCTTCTTTTTATTGGCTCCTACCTCCCTCATTCACACTTGATCGATCTTTGGCAGAGAGGAGCCTGATATCTAAGCGTCGTCTTGTTGAAGAAGGGTGCTTAGCCTCCGAGCCTCCGGTGACAGCGTGTCGGCCCTCGTCGAGGCCATCATAGCATTTCCGAACCCCGATGTGAGATCCAATTTTATTTCTTGTCATTTCTCCTAGGTAATCGTAGATTTAGTTTTTAATCTCGTTTTATTAGTTTTTAGATCATTAGAAATCATAAAAACTCCATCACATTTTAATCCACACCCGAATTTTTCATCTCACATCTTGATCCCTACATTTCACTTTCTACCTCGCACGACTTTCTACCTCGCACGACTATCACCTCCTACCACGTACGGTGGTCGGAGACACGGATCTATCTCCCATTTTGCGAATACGAATCCATTCACTTGTCTTATTATTGTGCATAAAAAAATAAAAAATATATAATTGTTTTTCCTGTTCATCTCACATTTGTTTTGTAGGGAAAACTTAAAAAAAGAAATAAAATTATTGTTGTTGTTTCTCTCTGACGATTGTTTTGCAAGAAAATAAAAAAAAAATCTTCTCTCTAATCTTTGTTTTGCAGGTTAAAAAATAAAAATATCTTTTTCTCTAACAATTAGTTTTGCAGGTCAAAATAAAAAAAATAAAAAATTATTATTTAGTACTGTTTACATTTCATGTTTAAAAAACAAAAAAAATGTTGATTATTTATTTACATAAGAAAAATATAAAAAAAGAAAAACAAAAAAGGGAATCCGCCATCGCCGGCCCCGCAGTGCTGTGCGCGCCGCCCCGACGCCTGTAGCACCTCTCCACGAAGCCACGATCCTCACCGCCGTTCTCCGGGCCGCTGCTCTTCTCCGCGCCTCCCTCCTCGCCGTAGCCCGTGCAAGGGCGGCGTCCTCCTCGCGGCCCGCGCCACCCCCGCGCGACCCCCGCGCGCGTGGCCTTTTCTGCCCCGACCTCGAGCAGTCGCCCCGCCGACCCGACACGGCGCCGCCCCGAAGCCCCGACGTCGTTCCCTCACTGATCCTCCGCGCGTCAGCGGCCGACGCGCCAACCTCCCAGATCTCGCCGCCCCGTTCCACGCGCCTCCCGGATCGACCCTCCAGCGCGCAGCTGCCGCCTCGTCGCGCGAGTTCCCCGACGCCCGCGCCTCCAGGCCGCCGCCAGCCCGCAGATCTCCTGTGCCTCCTGCCCTATTTTGTTGAGAAGATCGAGGACCCCTAAAAAAACCTAGTGGGGTTTTGTATTGAAAAAAAAAATCTTGGACTAATTGCGGAGGTACCCCTGAAAGTTTTGAATGTTACAAAGAAGACCACTGCTCCAGAAGGTCATGTGCCATGCACATGCTATATGGGTAAATTCCAAAGTTACTCCTGCAGTATATTTATTGTTATACCTTTAAGCAGAAACTTTCAGTAATTGCGTTTTAGTCTCTACTTTTCTGATTTGAACTTTACATGTTCTCTTTTATGGAATAAACGCTTGCATTGCTCAAAAAATTTGGAGAAAATTTCTACATACTCTTGTTGTACTCCATTGTATAAAATTTTCATAGTATTTTGAGTTTATTTAATATTTTTTAAAAAATAAAAAATATTTTCTTTTTGCTTGCTTACACTTTGAAAATTCACAAAAAACTAGAAAACTCGTTTTAAAAATTCAAAAAAAAATTACTGTAGGAGTCTTTTTATTTTACTTTAATTTTAATATATATAAAACCCAAAAACATTTTCTTTGGACTTTTTGTATATTTTTGACCTTTGTGAAAAATATAAAAAGAGTGTTGTATGTGAGATTTTGTGCATTTTGTGCTTATTCGAAAAACAAAAAAATATAAAAGTCAAAAACCACTAAAAATAACTCTGAAATTTGGCTACTTAGTTTTTAAATCGTGCTCCTTGTGTTCAACCCTGGTCGCTATACCAGGTAAAAAGAATAGCGAAAAGCCGCTTACATTTGTTTTCTTGATTGATCTTTTATTGAGTGGTTTAAAATATAAATTTTTCCGATTGACCTAGCCACGTGGTTGAGAACAACGAACATTTTTGCATATTATTCATCCATCTCGACCGCGTCGGATTTTGTGTCATCAGAATGGCGCCGTTGCCGGGGAGCACGGCTTTGTAGTCATTTCTCAATTTGTCTCTCCACGTTATAATTGTTTTCTAACATTCTCTCTCTTGGATTTTTGTGCGAGGTACTGCTTGGACAACTTGGAGTTATTTTTTGAGGACCCGCACGGAAGGAAGAGCAGAGAATTGAAGAAGATTTTTTTAGAGAGAACAATAATTTTGTAATAATTTAGGACTTTGAACTGTTGACTTGGACTATTTTTCGGGGTCTGTTTCGCCAAGTGCCGGTGCACTTGGGGGATCTCACCGTCATTTCCGAGTTTTTGATTTAACCGCCATAACTTGCTATTTGATTCTCACAGATTTGGCCCCTAGACGTAGGATTCTTGTTGATTGCGACGTAAATTTTTAAGGCCCAAACACCTAATAGAATATCTGTTCCTATAGAACATAATTATACCTTGGGATAAAAATTAAATTGAAAAAGTTAGTTTAATTGGATTTGAGACCACGTGCCGTGAGAAGTCACATACAACACTGGCAGGACCCATTGTGGCGGGCACCGAGGGACTCTCAAGATAAGGTACGCATTTTCTAATCTCTGCATGCATCATAGTTTTTGACCGTGCATTAACATTTTCGACTTCCTCCCCCTATTTTTTATACTCAAATTAATCAAAGAGGAAATCATAAAGCTCGTTAGGCGTGTTCTTGAAAATATCCAAAAAAATCACAAAATTAAAAATTTAAAATTGGGATTGCTAATTGAATTTGACCCTTAAAATCAATCGTAATTAATTCACACCATTGTTTTGGGAGAGCAACCCTCTCATTGTCTGTGCTTTTAATTGCTCGCGTACACACTAAGGAATAGTGCCCAAATCCCATTAAAGCCTCCTAAGTGTTTGTACAACTTTTGTTGATCACCTAACTCAAAAATTGAAAAGATAAAAGACAAAATCTCACAATCTTCATTGTGTGTTGAGTTGGTGAACTGGGGGTTTGCTTTGTGTTTTGTATGTCTTTGGTGTGAGTCGGTTACAATCATCTTCGTGAATCATTAGCATGTACATTTCCTCCCGCCCTTCATTTCCCTTCTTCATGATGGGTCGCATTCCATTCCAGCCGAATTTTGCGACTTCTACATTTCATATCCATCATTCTCGCCCACTCTCTTGGGAGGTCAGAACTCCGTCTGATTTCCCACCTTCTCCCTACCCACCCTCCCATTTAGGACATGCTGTGAGTGACACCCGAAGAGTTCAGATGGACCAAACACGAGACATGGGTGTTTACATTACTGAGATGAGAGTGCATCCCATAGGTGATCGAATGGGGCAGTTGCGAATTTAAACAACTATTATCCTAGGATGATGGAGGAATACATAGATCAGGAAGTACAGTCCACTTCTACTTTGAGACCATTCGTCCTGGATTTAGAGTTAATTGATATACTGCCTAAATTCTTTGGGAATGTGCACGAGGAACCGTATTTACATATCGAAGAATTTGAGGATATTTATAGATCACGATCATATTCTGATATAACTTCTGAGGAAATGATGCTGATTACCTTCCCATTTACACTTCAGAGTAGAGCCAAGATTTGACACAGACGGTTGGGAAGAAAGATTACTACGTGGGGAGATTTACGATCGCTGTTTTTGCAGAAATTTTACCCCCAGCGTAGAGCAGAGATGATGCGGTCGTGTATTCTTGATTTTTCAGTTAACCCCTAGAAGCCATTGATAGATTCATGGTTGAGGTTACAAGAACTTGTGAGGCAATTTTCGGATCATGGATTTTCTATGTCCGACCTTATCCATATCGCCTTGAGGGGGGATGACCGCAGAGCAGATTGCATATGTCATTACCTCGTGTGGTGGTTCACACCACTATCCTGACTTGGATTTAGTTGAGACCATCTTGGGAACACTTTCTGATCCTCCATATTCACAAGATGATTTATTCAGGACAACACATGAGGGAGAGATGACAACAGTTGAGTGTGTGACACACCATGTCGATCTTGATAGCACACATAAATCAGAGGATATGGATGCTACTACTTCTCATTTGATGGATGTGTTGCCTACTGCTGTGAGTTCCGAGAGCCGAACATTGGTTGAGTTTTCATTGGATTTACAGTTAGATTTTGAGCCTGTTCCGCTCTTTCACATAGAAGATTCATTGATTCTAGATCTGCTAGGATCCCAAGAGATATAGGAGGAACCCACATCTCAGCCATCCTTTGAATCTTTCCAGTGTCCATACACAAGTGATTCATTGTCTATTCTTCAGGAGATCTTCTCAGACTCAGAGATACATTCTGATCCATCTCAGCAAAGAGAGCTTGATCAGGGACCGATTTTGGATTTTACAGACCTTGATAGTCTCGTATTTGAGCCTTGTGTCCTCCCATTTGATGAGGTCGATATATTTTTGGAGGACCTGATTTACGACAACATTGATCCCAAGTTCCCTGATGATTCGGCATTACTCCCTGAGGGTTATCTGGGGGAGGATGCCATGGACCATATAAACTCGGTTTCACTTTTTGGGAGTGTATCCGATCTGATGGATCAGAGACCGAGTCTTCTGATATTTGTACTAATGAGTTTGTTTTTTTCTCCTCGACGACCCTCGCGAGGATGACCCGATCTTTGAGGTATTCGATGATTTCACTGATTTGTGTACATTCCATGCATCAGATATCTGCCTTTATAGTGAGTCTCCAAATCATGATCTTCCATATCTATTTGAGACTGTGATTGACGTGGAGGATTCACTGACAGATCCTTCCTTCTCCACATTTGATTTCTTCGGCTCTGCCCTTTCACTCCATGCAGATCTTGAGCCGACGATTTCTTTTGTGCTACCGGAACCCGATTTCATCTTCCCATATCCTTACCCGGTAGCAAACACCCACTTGATTGTTTATCTGGGTGTTATCATTTACTCTCTTGACCCTCCTGACTCCGTTGTTGTTCTCCCACCGAGAGAACGATATTCGCATTACAGATGCCGTCCTGAACCTTGATACGGCGTTATCCTAGCCTTTGCGCCTAGCTAGGGGCGTAAACTCTAGCGCTCGTTGAGAGGCACCTCAATATTGATCACATCTGTATAGATCCACTCTGTCCATATCATACATCCATTCTTTCTCACACCCCTTATTCATCTCCTGATCATTCCATACTTAGGGTGTACTTTACCCTAAGTATAGGGGGGTGTCAGACATGTGATTATTCTTTGATTCTTTTTACCTCTGTTTTGCTGCCTATAATTAGGGATATTTTACCCTAAGTATAGGGGGGTAAACTCAGTACATTCTACTCCTCGGTTTTCCCCTTGCGTACAGTCTTCTATACTTTGGATTACTTGATCCTAAGTATAGGGGGATCACCGACTTCTATTGATTTATTCTTTTATTCGTCGTTGTAGTATACTATTCTTCTCACTTTTCTATACGAAGCACGAGTTATGTCTTTATTTCCAGCTCTTTGTACACTTTGAGGACTTAGTTCGAGCTAAGTATAGGGGGTGTCGTATATATTGTATATATACTTTAGCCATAACTCGTACTTTCATATTTTTAATATGGCTAATATACTGTGTAAATACTAAAAAAAGAGAGATGCTGAAATTTCCTCAAAAATTTTTCATTGTACATACTGGCTAATAAGTCAGGTTAAAATATTTTGAAAAATATTTTGAAAGTAGTTTGAAAATCTATTTGAAAAATATTTTGAAGACTATTTGAAAAATGTTTGAAAAATATTTCCAACCTTTGTAAAAATATTGTAAATTGTAAAAAAAATTTCTCTTTGTGTGAAATAAAATGATTTTGTAAAACTATTTGCAAATGTTTGGAAAAATGGTTGAAAAATTATATTGAAAATCTATATATACTATTTGAAAAATGTTTGCAAAATTGTTTTCAAATGATTGTAAATGATTGTAAAATAGTGTGAAAAAATTATTTTGAACTATAGTTTTGAAAATTATGTGTAAAATTATTTTCAAATAAATTTGAGGAATATATGCATCACAAAAAATGAATTAAAAAAGAGAGAGAGAGAGAAGAGTAAAAAAAATAAAAAATCCAATGGTGTATATAATTGTATAAATTACTCAAGTTGTAAATACTTTCTCATGACTCTTGTAAATAATTGACTCACTTCTTTGTACATATGTATATATAATCCCTAATCCTTCTCTAAAAAAAATATATTGCTATATATACTTGTATATATTTTTAACTGTTTGCATTAAAAAAACTTTTGCATGTACATCATTTTTCATTGCATGTGCATCTTTTTTCAAAAATCTATAAAAATTTCAAAATTTTTGAAAGTGATTTCACAAAAAGATTTTTGTTTTTTCTTCGCATTGTACATATTTTCTTGCATTGACTTGTGCATTTTTCAGGATAGTTCTGATAATTAAACTAAGTCTGAAAAATTTGAAGAATGGAGCTTAGTTGGACCTTAATCCACTTAATTTCAGAGGAACCTTATAAGATGTGGAGTTAAGACTTTTCAGGTCCTAGTGACTTAATTCTTTGGGTCCACACGACTATGTTCACATGTCATATTGATGAGTCTAAGTAGAATATTTAAAAACACACACATGGTTCTTTTCAGATCGTGGCTTACCTTGGAGAATGCACTCTACACGTAGCTCTTCATGGAGGAGGTAGTGAGGGGGCAGTTTCTTTTGGCTTGGGGTAGCATACGAGGGTAGTACATCTAGGAGGAACCTCTCATCCTCCTCTAGGGAGGGAAGTGCGTCTCAACCTGGTTTGGTGATGATGAGGTCTAAAGACAGGAGCTGTGGGATTGCAATAATGCTTCAAAAGAGGGATAGTTTACTGGCTCAAGAGGAAAAACTCCTTATGTACATGATGCACCTTGTATATGTTTTCAAAAAAAAGAAGAAAAAAATGCAAAATCTCCAAAAGTGGACAAGCCAGATTAAAAAGTAAAATGCCGGCCGAAGTGTATATACAAGTGAAAAAAAAGAATAAGAGCTTCAAAGTCATATATTTGTGAGCTTGCAGCAGGTGACATGGCTACACTGGTCATGCATCCAAGGATAGGTAACTACACTAGTTACCATCCATTCTCTTCTCCATCCCCTCTTCTTGAGCTGGTTGTACTTGAACTTAGAAGGGAATATCCCCGTTCCTCGAGGAAAGAGTTGCTAGACCGGGGGATTAGAGTTGCCTTGTTGAGAGAGGTTGTTTCTTTGTTACTTCTGAGATGAGGAGCTATATTCACTTACACCGTACAAGTAAGATTTCATACTCACAAGAATTTGTGTATGTATACTTGTTCTGATCTGACGGTTGAGGAGACCTGAATAGGAGTCTTGTGGAACTTAGAGTCTGTTAGGTTTTAAATCCATATCCCATTAAGATTCCGACACACTAATAACCCAAAGGTCCGACAGAGCTTTAGACTACATTTTTATGAAGATAAGTTTAAAAGTCAACATTGTTCCAACTTCTTTCCTTTTTCTTTTCTTTGTTTTTATTTTCACTTATTTTCCAAATAAGTGTTTGCTAAGGGACTAGCAATGGTAAAGTATAGGGGAATGATGAATCCACGATTCACCGCCTTTATTCTTTTATTTTAGCTTCATTTTCTTAGTCAAACACCTGTAAATACCCATTAATTTCATAATTTTACCATTTTGCATGCATTTGTTAAAATTGCATTTTTAACACTTTTTGTACATAAATAAAAGAACAAAGAAGAAAAGAAAAAGAAAAGAAAAATAAAGGATGTATTTATGCAGTAAATGCAGACTGACCCAAACTCCGAGAGAAGGTCAAGACTTGACCTGATCGACTAGGAATAAAGTAGGGGGAGATAGGGTCTTCTGTTAGAAAAACCAAAAATATCTTGTAAATATTTTTCAGGTATATTTTTACAAATCTTACATTATTTTATTTGTAAATAATTTGACCTCAAACTAATTATTTTTGTAAACAAAAGTTGTAAATAAAAATGTATTGTAAATAAAAAATAAGTATAAAATAAAATAATGTACATAATGCAAAATAATCGCACTCAGAAAAAGCCGCAAAGAAATCATTGAAACACCAATTCCGGCTCCATACGAGCTCAAATAGAACCAAACCCACTTCCATTATACTATAAATTAAATTATCTTTCAAATGGTTGTGGTTTCGTATTCTTTGGAGTTATGGTGAAAAAGTCGGTTTTCTAGGGTGTATTGTGCAGTTTACCCATATACTTATTGTATATATTTTATTCATATTTATTTTTCCACATAATGTATATAATTGTAAATATTATTTTCATTAAAAATAAAATAAAAAAAATTATAAAAATTATTTCCTTCTTTATACCTATGTATATTGTATTATATGTGTATAATATATGTATATAATTAACTTCCTTTTATAAAATTCACCCAAAGAATTAAATATCTCACATTAATTAATTTATTTTATTTAATTACGAATTTCATATTTAATTTATTTAATTTATTTAATTTATTTGATTTATTTGGTTTAGTAACTTTCCTTGTATATATGATTTTATTCCACACCATATTTGGCCACCATTATGGTGGTTAATTGATTTCCATAAATTACTTTATTTACTTATTTAATTTAAATCCGAATTTCGAAATTAATTAATTAATTTATTTATTTATTTCATTATTTTATTTAATTAACCCATAATCACTTTCCTTGTTTGTATAGACCTTCCTCTTTTGTTTTTCTTCTCTTTTTATTGGCTCCTTCCTCCCTCATTCACACTTGATCGATCATTGGCGGAGAGGAGCCCGATCTCCGAGCATCGTCTTGTTGAAGAAGGGTGCTTAGCCTCCGAGCCGTCTGGTGACAGCGTGTCGGCCCTCGTCGAGGCCATCAAAGTATTTCCGAACCCTGAGGTGAGATCCAATTTTATTTCTTGTCATTTCTCCTAGGTAATCGTAGATTTAGTTTTTAATCTCGTTTTATTAGTTTTTAGATCATTAGAAATCATAAAAACTCCATCACATTTTAATCCACATCCGAATTTTTCATCTCACATCTTCATCCCTACAATTCACTTTCTACCTTGCACGACCTATCACCTCCTACCACGTACGGTGGTCGGAGACACGGATCTATCTCCCATTTTGCGGATCCGTATCCATTCACTTGTCCTATTATTGTGCATAAAAAATAAAAAATTATATAATTGTTTTTCCTGTTCATCTCACATTTATTTTTGCAGGGAAAACTTAAAAAAAAGAAATAAAATTTTTGTTGTCTTTTCTCTCTGACGATTGTTTTGCAGGAAAATACAAAAAAATAAATATTTCCTCTCTCTAATCTTTGTTTTGCAGGTTAAAAAAATAAAAATATCTTTTTCTCTAACAATTAGTTTTGCAGGTCAAAATAAAAAAAATAAAAACAATTATTATTTAGTACTGTTTACATTTCATGTTTAAAAAACAAAAAAATGTTGACTGTTTATTTACATAAGAAAAATATAAAAAAAAGAAAAACAAAAAAAAGGGATCCGCCATCGCCGGCCCCGCGGTGCTGTGCGCGCCGCCCCGACGCCTGTAGCACCTCTCCACGAAGCCACGATCCTCACCGCCGTTCTCCGGGCCGCTGCTCTTCTCCCGCGCCTCCCTCCTCGCCGTAGCCCGTGCAAGGGCGGCGTCCTCCCCGCGGCCCGCGCCACCCCCCGCGCGACCCCCGCGCGCGTGGCCTTTTCTGCCCCGACCTCGAGCAGTCACCCCGCCGACCCGACACGGCGCCGCCCCGAAGCCCCGACGTCGTTCCCTCACTGATCCTCCGCGCGTCAGCGGCCGACGCGCCAACCTCCCAGATCTCGCCACCCCGTTCCACGCGCCTCCCGGATCGACCCTCCAGCGCGCAGCTGCCGCCTCGTCGCGCGAGTTCCCGACAGCGCCTCCAGGCCGCCGCCAGCCCGCAGATCTCCTGTGCCTCCTGCCCTATTTTGTTGAGAAGATCGAGGACCCCTAAAAAAACCTAGTGGGGTTTTGTATTGAAATAAAAAAATCTTGGACTAATTGCGGAGGTACCCCTGAAAGTTTTGAATGTTGCAAAGAAGACCCTGCTCCAGAAGGTCATGTGCCATGCACATGCTATATGGGTAAATTCCAAAGTTACTCCTGCAGTATATTTATTGTTATACCTTTAAGCAGAAACTTTCAGTAATTGCATTTTAGTCTCTACTTTTCTGATTTGAACTTTACATGTTCTCTTTTATGGAATAAACGCTTGCATTGCTCAAAAAATTTGGAGAAAATTCTACATACTCCTGTTGTACTCCATTGTATATAATTTTCATAGTATTTTGAGTTTATTTAATATTTTTTAAAAATAAAAAATATTTTCTTTTTGCTTGCTTACACTTTGAAAATTCACAAAAAAACTAGAAAACTCGTTTAAAAATTCAAAAAAAATTACTGTAGGAGTCTTTTTATTTTACTTTTAATTTTAATATAT
Source organism: Ottelia alismoides (assembly GCA_037367405.1). Lineage (NCBI taxonomy): Eukaryota > Viridiplantae > Streptophyta > Magnoliopsida > Alismatales > Hydrocharitaceae > Ottelia > Ottelia alismoides. The sequence continues at coordinate 907,127 of JAZKJV010006603.1, read as the reverse complement.
ATAAAACCAAAAACATTTTCTTTGGACTTTTTGTATATTTTTGACCTTTGTGAAAAATATAAAAAGAGTGTTGTATGTGAGATTTTGTGCATTTTGTGCTTATTCGAAAAAACAAAAAAAATATAAAAGTCAAAAACCACTAAAAATAACTCTGAAATTTGGCTACTTAGTTTTTAAATCCTGCTCCTTGTGTTCAACCCTGGTCGCTATACCAGGTAAAAAGAATAGCGAAAAGCCGCTTACATTTGTTTTCTTGATTGATCTTTTATTGAGTGGTTTAAAATATAAATTTTTCCGATTGACCTAGCCACGTGGTTGAGAACAACGAACATTTTTGCATATTATTCATCCATCTCGACCGCGTCGGATTTTGTGTCATCAGAATGGCGTCGTTGCCGGGGAGCACGGCTTTGTAGTCATTTCTCAATTTTGTCTCTCCACGTTATAATTGTTTTCTAACATTCTCTCTCTTGGATTTTTGTGCGAGGTACTGCTTGGACAACTTGGAGTTATTTTTTGAGGACCCGCACGGAAGGAAGAGCAGAGAATTGAAGAAGATTTTTTTAGAGAGAACAATAATTTTGTAATAATTTAGGACTTTGAAACTGTTGACTTGGACTATTTTTCGGGGTCTGTTTCGCCAAGTGCCGGTGCACTTGGGGGATCTCACCGTCATTTTCCGAGTTTTTGATTTAACCGCCATAACTTGCTATTTGATTCTCACGGATTTGGCCCCTAGACGTAGGATTCTTGTTGATTGCGACGTAAATTTTTAAGGCCCAAACACCTAATAGAATATCTGTTCCTATAGAACATAATTATACCTTGGATAAAAATTAAATTGAAAAAGTTAGTTTAATTGGATTTGAGACCACGTGCCGTGAGGAGTCACATACAACACTGGCAGGACCCATTGTGGCGGGCACCGAGGGACTCTCAAGATAAGGTACGCATTTTCTATCTCTGCATGCATCATAGTTTTTGACCGTGCATTAACATTTTCGACTTCCTCCCCCTGTTTTTTATACTCAAATTAATCAAAGAGGAAATCATAAAGCTCGTTAGGTGTTGTTCTTGAAAATATCCAAAAAAATCACAAAATTAAAAATTTAAAATTTGGGATTGCTAATTGAATTTGACCCTTAAAATCAATCGTAATTAATTCACACCATTGTTTTGGGGAGAGCAACCCTCTCATTGTCTGTGCTTTTAATTGCTCGCGTACACACTAAGGAGTAGTGCCCAAATCCCATTAAAGCCTCCTAAGTGTTTGTACAACTTTTGTTGATCACCTAACTCAAAAATTGAAAAGATAAAAGACCAAATCTCACAGTCTTCATTGTGTGTTGAGTTGGTGAACTGGGAGTTTGCTTTGTGTTTTCTATGTCTTTAGTGTGAGTCGGTTACAATCATCTTCGTGAATCATTAGCATGTACATTTCCTCCCGCCCTTCATTTCCCTTCATCATGATGGGTCGCATTCCATTCCAGCCGAATTTTGCGACTTCTACATTTCATATCCATCATTCTCGCCCACTCTCTTGGGAGGTCAGAACTCCGTCTGATTTCCCACCTTCTCCCTACCCACCCTCCCATTTAGGACATGCTGTGAGTGACACCCGAAGAGTTCAGATGGACCAAACACGAGACATGGGTGTTTACATTACTGAGATGAGAGTGCATCCCATAGGTGATCGAATGGGGCAGTTGCGAATTTAAACAACTATTATCCTAGGATGATGGAGGAATACATAGATCAGGAAGTACAGTCCACTTCTACTTTGAGACCATTCGTCCTGGATTTAGAGTTAATTGATATACTGCCTAAATTCTTTGGGAATGTGCACGAGGAACCGTATTTACATATCGAAGAATTTGAGGATATTTATAGATCACGATCATATTCTGATATAACTTCTGAGGAAATGATGCTGATTACCTTCCCATTTACACTTCAGAGTAGAGCCAAGATTTGACACAGACGGTTGGGAAGAAAGATTACTACGTGGGGAGATTTACGATCGCTGTTTTTGCAGAAATTTTACCCCCAGCGTAGAGCAGAGATGATGCGGTCGTGTATTCGTGATTTTTCAGTTAACCCCTAGAAGCCATTGATAGATTCATGGTTGAGGTTACAAGAACTTGTGAGGCAATTTTCGGATCATGGATTTTCTATGTCCGACCTTATCCATATCGCCATGAGGGGGATGACCGCAGAGCAGATTGCATATGTCATTACCTCGTGTGGTGGTTCACACCACTATCCTGACTTGGATTTAGTTGAGACCATCTTGGGAACACTTTCTGATCCTCCATATTCACAAGATGATTTATTCAGGACAACACATGAGGGAGAGATGACAACAGTTGAGTGTGTGACACACCATGTCGATCTTGATAGCACACATAAATCAGAGGATATGGATGCTACTACTTCTCATTTGATGGATGTGTTGCCTACTACTGTGAGTTCCGAGAGCCGAACATTGGTTGAGTTTTCATTGGATTTACAGTTAGATTTTGAGCCTGTTCCGCTCTTTCACGTAGAAGATTCATTGATTCTAGATCTGCTAGGATCCCAAGAGATATAGGAGGAACCCACATCTCAGCCATCCTTTGAATCTTTCCAGTGTCCATACACAAGTGATTCATTGTCTATTCTTCAGGAGATCTTCTCAGACTCAGAGATACATTCTGATCCATCTCAGCAAAGAGAGCTTGATCAGGGACCGATTTTGGATTTTACAGACCTTGATAGTCCCGTATTTGAGCCTTGTGTCCTCCCATTTGATGAGGTCGATATATTTTTGGAGGACCTGATTTACGACAACATTGATCCCAAGTTCCCCTGATGATTCGGCATTACTCCCCGAGGGTTATCTGGGGGAGGATGCCATGGACCATATAAACTCGGTTTCACTTTTTGGGAGTGTATCCGATCTGATGGATCAGAGACCGAGTCTTCTGATATTTGTACTAATGAGTTTGTTTTTTTTCTCCTCGACGACCCTCGCGAGGATGACCCGATCTTTGAGGTATTCGATGATTTCACTGATTTGTGTACATTCCATGCATCAGATATCTGCCTTTATAGTGAGTCTCCAAATCATGATCTTCCATATCTATTTGAGACTGTGATTGACGTGGAGGATTCACTGACAGATCCTTCCTTCTCCACATTTGATTTCTTCGGCTCTGCCCTTTCACTCCATACAGATCTTGAGCCGACGATTTCTTTTGTGCTACCGGAACCCGTTTTCATCTTCCCATATCCTTACCCGGTAGCAAACACCCACTTGATTGTTTATCTGGGTGTTATCATTTACTCTCTTGACCCTCCTGACTCCGTTGTTGTTCTCCCACCGAGAGAACGATATTCGCATTACAGATGCCGTCCTGAACCTTGATACGGCGTTATCCTAGCCTTTGCGCCTAGCTAGGGGCGTAAACTCTAGCGCTCGTTGAGAGGCACCTCAATATTGATCACATCTGTATAGATCCACTCTGTCCATATCATACATCCATTCTTTCTATTCATCTCCTGATCATTCCATACTTAGGGTGTACTTTACCCTAAGTATAGGGGGGTGTCAGACATGTGATTATTCTTTGATTCTTTTTACCTCTGTTTTGCTGCCTATAATTAGGGATATTTTACCCTAAGTATAGGGGGGTAAACTCAGTACATTCTACTCCTCGGTTTTCCCCTTGCGTACATTCTTCTATACTTAGGATTACTTGATCCTAAGTATAGGGGGATCACCGACTTCTATTGATTTTATTCTTTTATTCGTCGTTGTAGTATACTATTCTTCTCACTTTTCTATACGAAGCACGAGTTATGTCTTTATTTCCAGCTCTTTGATCACTTTGAGGACATAGTTCGAGCTAAGTATAGGGGGTGTCGTATATATTGTATATATACTTTAGCCATAACTCGTACTTTCATATTTTTAATATGGCTAATATACTGTGTAAATACTAAAAAAAGAGAGATGCTGAAATTTCCTCAAAATTTTTCATTGTACATACTGGCTAATAAGTCAGGTTAAAATATTTTGAAAAATATTTTGAAAGTAGTTTGAAAATCTATTTGAAAAATATTTTGAAGACTATTTGAAAAATGTTTGAAAAATATTTCCAACCTTTGTAAAAATATTGTGGATTGTAAAAAAAATTTCTCTTTGTGTGAAATAAAATGATTTTGTAAAACTATTTGCAAATGTTTGGAAAAATGGTTGAAAATTATATTGAAAATCTATATATACTATTTGAAAAATGTTTGCAAATTGTTTTCAAATGATTGTAAATGATTGTAAAATAGTGTGAAAAAATTATTTTGAACTATAGTTTTGAAAATTATGTGTAAAATTATTTTCAAATAAATTTGAGGAATATATGCATCACAAAAAATGAATTAAAAAAGAGAGAGAGAGAAGAGTAAAAAAAATAAAAAATCCAATGGTGTATAATAATTGTATAAATTACTCAAGTTGTAAATACTTTCTCATGACTCTTGTAAATAATTGACTCACTTCTTTGTACATATGTATATATAATCCCTAATCCTTCTCTAAAAAAAATATATTGCTATATATACTTGTATATATTTCTAACTGTTTGCATTAAAAAAACTTTTGCATGTACATCATTTTTCATTGCATGTGCATCTTTTTTCAAAAATCTATAAAAATTTCAAAATTTTTGAAAGTGATTTCACAAAAAGATTTTTGTTTTTTCTTCGCATTGTACATATTTTCTTGCATTGACATGTGCATTTTTCAGGATAGTTCTGATAATTAAACTAAGTCTGAAAAATTTGAAGAATGGAGCTTAGTTGGACCTTAATCCACTTAATTTCAGAGGAACCTTATAAGATGTGGAGTTAAGACTTTTCAGGTCCTAGTGACTTAATTCTTTGGGTCCACACGACTATGTTCACATGTCATATTGATGAGTCTAAGTAGAATATTTAAAAACACACACATGGTTCTTTCAGATCGTGGCTTACCTTGGAGAATGCACTCTACACGTAGCTCTTCATAGAGGAGGTAGTGAGGGGGCAGTTTCTTTTGGCTTGGGGTAGCATACGAGGGTAGTACATCTAGGAGGAACCTCTCATCCTCCTCTAGGGAGGGAAGTGCGTCTCAACCTGGTTTGGTGATGATGAGGTCTAAAGACAGGAGCTGTGGGATTGCAATAATGCTTCAAAAGAGAGATAGTTTACTGGCTCAAGAGGAAAAACTCCTTATGTACATGATGCACCTTGTATATGTTTTCAAAAAAAAGAAGAAAAAAATGCAAAATCTCCAAAAGTGGACAAGCCTGATTAAAAAGTAAAATGCCTGCCGAAGTGTATATACAAGTGAAAAAAAGAATAAGAGCTTCAAAGTCATATATTTGTGAGCTTGCAGCAGGTGACATGGCTACACTGGTCATGCATCCAAGGATAGGTAACTACACTAGTTACCATCCATTCTCTTCTCCATCCCCTCTTCTTGAGCTGGTTGTACTTGAACTTAGAAGGGAATATCCCCGTTCCTCGAGGAAAGAGTTGCTAGACCGGGGGATTAGAGTTGCCTTGTTGAGAGAGGTTGTTTCTTTGTTACTTCTGAGATGAGGAGCTATATTCACTTACACCGTACAAGTAAGATTTCATACTCACAAGAATTTGTGTATGTATACTTGTTCTGATCTGACGGTTGAGGAGACCTGAATAGGAGTCTTGTGGAACTTAGAGTCTGTTAGGTTTTAAATCCATATCCCGTTAAGATTCCGACACACTAATAACCCAAAGGTCCGACAGAGCTCTAGACTACATTTTTATGAAGATAAGTTTAAAAGTCAACATTGTTCCAACTTCTTTCCTTTTTCTTTTCTTTGTTTTTATTTTCACTTATTTTCCAAATAAGTGTTTGCTAAGGGACTAGCAATGGTAAAGTATAGGGGAATGATGAATCCACGATTCACCGCCTTTATTCTTTTATTTTAGCTTCATTTTCTTAGTCAAACACCTGTAAATACCCATTAATTTCATAATTTTACCATTTTGCATGCATTTGTTAAAATTGCATTTTTAACACTTTTTGTACATAAATAAAAGAACAAAGAAGAAAAGAAAAAGAAAAGAAAAATAAAGGATGTATTTATGCAGTAAATGCAGACTGACCCAAACTCCGAGAGAAGGTCAAGACTTGACCTGATCGACTAGGAATAAAGTAGGGGGAGATAGGGTCTTCTGTTAGAAAAACCAAAAATATCTTGTAAATATTTTTCAGGTATATTTGTACAAATCTTACATTATTTTATTTGTAAATAATTTGACCTCAAACTAATTATTTTTTTAAACAAATGTTGTAAATAAAAATGTATTGTAAATAAAAAATAAGTATAAAATAAAATAATGTACATAATGCAAAATAATCGCACTCAGAAAAAGCCGCAAAGAAATCATTGAAACACCAATTCGGCTCCATACGAGCTCAAATAGAACCAAACCCACTTCCATTATACTATAAATTAAATTATCTTTTAAATGGTTGTGGTTTCGTATTTTTTGGAGTTATGGTGAAAAAGTCGGTTTTCTAGGGTGTATTGTGCAGTTTACCCATATACTTATTGTATATATTTTATTCATATTTATTTTTCCACATAATGTATATAATTGTAAATATTATTTTCATTTAAAATAAAATAAAAAAAATTATAAAAATTATTTCCTTCTTTATACCTATGTATATTGTATTATATGTGTATAATATATGTATATAATTAACTTCCTTTTATAAAATTCACCCAAAGAATTAAATATCTCACATTAATTAATTTATTTTATTTAATTACGAATTTCATATTTAATTTATTTAATTTATTTAATTTATTTGATTTATTTGGTTTAGTAACTTTCCTTGTATATATGATTTTATTCCACACCATATTTGGCCACCATTATGGTGGTTAATTCATTTCCATAAATTACTTTATTTACTTATTTAATTTAAATCCGAAATTCGAAATTAATTAATTAATTTATTTATTTATTTCATTATTTTATTTAATTAACCCATAATTACTTTCCTTGTTTGTATAGACCTTCCTCTTTTGTTTTTCTTCTCTTTTTATTGGCTCCTTCCTCCCTCATTCACACTTGATCGATCATTGGCGGAGAGGAGCCCGATCTCCGAGCATCGTCTTGTTGAAGAAGGGTGCTTAGCCTCCGAGCCATCTGGTGACAGCGTGTCGGCCCTCGTCGAGGCCATCAAAGCATTTCCGAACCCTGAGGTGAGATCCAATTTTATTTCTTGTCATTTCTCCTAGGTAATCGTAGATTTAGTTTTTAATCTCGTTTTATTAGTTTTTAGATCATTAGAAATCATAAAAACTCCATCACATTTTAATCCACATCCGAATTTTTCATCTCACATCTTCATCCCTACAATTCACTTTCTACCTTGCACGACCTATCACCTCCTACCACGTACGGTGGTCGGAGACACGGATCTATCTCCCATTTTGCGGATCCGAATCCATTCACTTGTCCTATTATTGTGCATAAAAAATAAAAAATTATATAATTGTTTTTCCTGTTCATCTCACATTTGTTTTTGCAGGGAAAACTTAAAAAAAAGAAATAAAATTTTTGTTGTCTTTTCTCTCTGACGATTGTTTTGCAGGAAAATACAAAAAAATAAATATTTCCTCTCTCTAATCTTTGTTTTGCAGGTTAAAAAAAAATCATTTATCTTTTTCTCTAACAATTAGTTTTGTAGGTCAAAATAAAAAAAATAAAAACAAATATTATTTAGTGTTGTTTACATTCCATGTTTAAAAAAATTGTTGACTGTTTATTTACATAAGAAAAATATAAAAAAAAGAAAAACAAAAAAAAGGGAAACTGCCATAGCCGGCCCCGTGGTGCTGTGTACGTCGCCCCGACGCCCGTAGCACCTCTCCTCGAAGCCACGTCCCTCGCCGCCGTTCTCCGGGCTTCTGCTCTTCTCCCGCGCCTCCCTCCTCGCCGAAGCCCGCACAAGGGCGGTGTCCTCCCCGCGGCCCGCGCCACCCCCCGCGCGACCCCCGCGCGTATGGCCTTCTCCGCCCCGACCTCGAGCAGTCGCCCCGCCGACCCGACACAGCGCCGCCCCGAAGCCCCAACGTCGTTCCCTCGCTGCTCCTCCGCACGTCAGCGGCCGGCGCGCCAACCTCCCAGATCTCACCGCCCCGTTCCACACGCCTCGGGAACCGACCCTCCAGCGCACGGCTGCCGCCTCGCCTCGCGAGTCCCCCGACGCCCGCGCCGCCAGGCCGTCGCTAGCCTGCAGATCTCCTTTGACTCCTGCCCTATTTTGTTGAGAAGATCGAAGACCCCTAAAAAAACCTAGTGGGGTTTTGTTTTGAAATAAAAAAAATCTTGGACTAATTGCGGAGGTACCCCTGAAAGTTTTGAATGTTGCAAAGAAGCCCCTGCTCCAGAAGGTCATGTGCCATGCACATGCTATATGGGTAAATTCCAAAGTTACTCCTGCATTATATTTATTGTTATACCTTTAAGCAGAAACTTTCAGTAATTGCGTTTTAGTCTCTACTTTTCAGATTTGAACTTTACATGTTCTCTTTGATGGAATAAACGCTTGCATTGCTCTAAAAATTTGGAGAAAATTCTACATACTCCTATTGTACTCCATTGTATAAAATTTTCATAGTATTTTTGAGTTTATTTAATATTTTTTAAAAATAAAAAATATTGTCTTTTTGCTTGCTTACACTTTGAAAATTCATAAAAACTAGAAAACTCGCTTAAAAATTCAAAAAAAATTTACTGTAGGTGTCTTTTTATTTTCCTTTTAATTTTAATATATATAAAACCCAAAAACATTTTCTTTGGACTTTTTTGTATATTTTTGACGTTTGTGAAAAATATAAAAAGAGTGTTGTGTGTGAGTTTTTATGCATTTTGTGCTTATTAGAAATATACAAAAAAATATAAAAGTAAAAAACCACTAAAAAATAACTCTGGAATTTGGCTACTTAGTTTTTAAATCGTGCTCCTTGTGTTTGACCCTGGTCGCTATACCAGGTAAAAAGAATAGCGAAAAGCCGCTTACATTTGTGTTTCTTGATTGATCTTTTATTGAGTGGTTTAGAATATAATTTTTTTCTGATTAACCGCGCTTGGTGATTTGGGTCAGAACGATCATTGTTAATTACATATTTAACCCGAGTTGTCAGGCGTGTCATCAAACACCATGCTATTTTTGAATAAATAAAATATGCAATGTACGAGTCTCGAATAATTAGGGAACGCAGGGGTAAAGATACAATTACAATAAATATAATAAAGAACTGAAGAAATGAAGTGGGGTTTTTTTTATTACCGAAATGTTGGGGGGGGGGGGGGGTTCTGCGTAAATTTATCAAAGGGTCACGTGCACAACACGTGACCTTTGGGTGGACTTTACTGCAATATGAAGATCTTCCAGGGGCGTGACTGTAAATGGCCCAGAGGGTCACGTGTGACGCACGTGACCCCTAAGGCGGATGGCTTTGGCTGACGTCACCCCCCATCCTCATGTGTCGCGCACGTGGCGGGGGTTTCGGCCGGTGAAAGGAGGAGGCGGAGTAGCGGAGGCGAGGCGAAAGCTGGCCCTTTACTGGTGGCAGCGACTCGTGGGAGGAGCCTGCTGGCGGAGTCGATCTCGGTGGAAGTCAAAGACGAAGGTGGCGCGGTGGAGTTGTTGTATATGCATTGAAGTCGATGACGGTCGTTGGCGATGTGTTGTCGGAGTTGGAGATGACGGTGGTCGATTGGCCCAACGATGATCGGACCTGAAGTGTCAGTGACATTGTCAGAGGTGTTGGTGATGTCGACGTTGTTGAAGATGGTGGTGCGGGTTGTCGGAGAAGAAGGCAAAGTCGTTGTCGGAGTTTGAAGGTGGTCGGAGCGATGTTGCAGGCGGTGTTGGTGACGACGTTCGTGGGCTGGACGAGAAGCTCGGAGCTGGGCAGCCAAGGCGTCAGTGGTTGCTGCTGCAACGATCACGAGAGTGTGGTCGGATCTCGCTAGAGAAGAAGGGCTTCGAGGTGCTATCACCGCCCAAATAGGGATTTTAGGTGCACCAGGCGGATGCTTTGTACGAAGGGGTGGTGAAGTTCTTTAAATAGGGCACGAGGAAGAGGTGGAGCGGCCGACGGAAGATGCGGAGATGGTTAGCAGAGGGATCGACGATGGTTATGATAGAAGCGGTTGATGAGGAGTGCGACGGCAGTGAAATCGGGGGAGGGTGCTGGGAGGTTGAAGATGAGGGTGGGTCGTCTGATCGGCCGAGATCAGACGGTCCAGATGAGCCATGTGGCAGCCGAATGGGTGAGGATGGCATGGCACGTGCGGAGCATGTGCCTGGGGGCACGTGCAATGCATGTGCGTGGGATTTTTAATTTTTTTAATAAAAGAATAATTAAAATACCCAAACAACGTTGACATGTGGTGGCCTCTGGCGCTGCCACGCGTCAGCACCAGAAAAATCGAGAAAGAATTATTTTGTAAAATACAAAATAAATAGCAAATTACCTTGGATCAAAAAAATTACTTCACAAAAATTGCTCTTCTCGATGAGATCTACAAATTTCATGAACACATCAAAGCCAAAATCGATCAAATGCACAAAGTGATATTTTTGGGATATCCCATGTACATTGAATACCTTGATTTTTAGGTTTTATAATTTTTTGTCATTTTTAAATCAGATAAAAAATCCGGAAAAATATGGAGATAGGCAAAGATAAATAAAGACACTTAAATCTAATTTTTTTGGATTTTTATTAATTAAGAAAGTATGTACATAAAATATCAGGTCAAAAACCGCTAAAATACACAATGTACAAAAGAGGTCCAAAACCCAACTTTCACATATGAGGTCCGATTCACTTGAACTTGGTCTTGTTTTGAAGGTAATTGAATGTACATTATTTCAAAAGTGAGTATGATCAAATCGTACATTGGATGGGGAAGATATGTGGCTTTTAGTTTGAAAATCCTGAAACTAGGGTTTGGGTTTTTGGTCCATTTATTTGGGTTAGTGATTTTTTTTGCATTTTTCATTTATTTTTGTTAGTGATATGTACACAGTGGAAGTGTTTTGGGTTATTCGAAGCTATCATGGAGGAGTTAAAAATCGAGGAAGTTAGGCTATTTACAAGTCAAATTTTGCTTGGATTTTTGGCTTCTTATTTGTGCAATCATAATGGATAAAATGTAACTCTTATGAAAACATGAATGAATGCTAATTATGCGGAATAGATGCAGATATGCTGTTGATTTTTAGGGATTTGAGCTTAATAAATGAGATTTAGAGTGATGAATCCGAGATTCATCATCCCCCTATACTTAAACCATGCTCGTCTCTGAGCATCAAAAAGAAATGCCATGAGGTGAAATGAGATTGGGTTCCATACCAAGACCATGAACTGAAGGTGAAAGTGAAACTAAACTCGACCTTTGGATTATTTGTGTGTCAGAACTTCTGTGAGACTTAGAAATTTAAAATCAACAACCCTCAAGTTCTACACATCATTGTCACAGTTTCGGCTCTGAAGTTATCTTAGATCAATCCTCTTCCCAAAGTATACCCTATGAACATTAAACAACCGACTCATGTGTGTGAAGGCTTTTAGCTCTTCCTATCCAGAATGACGAACTGCTCCTCTCCTCTCCAGTAACTCGTCCTCGGGGAGTCAGGTATTTCTTTCTAAGGTCTGTCGCGTTGTGTTCACAATCGAATTGGGAAGAAGTTAGAAGAAAAGGAAAAGAATTGGAGGGTGGCCAGTGTAGTCACCTCTCCTTGTGAAGATGGCCAGTGCAGCCGATTCTTCACCAAGATCTGCAGGTTTCTTGAAGCTTGGACCTTTTTGGTCTGATTTTATTTGGTAGTTGCTTCTTTGTATTTGGAATTTTTTTGGTGGTTCTGCTTGGATATTGTTTTACACCTACGGATATAGAATCTTTTTATTATGTACAATTTTTGCGGTCTTAGAAAAAATTGTGCCCAGCCGTCCATCCCTTTTCCGAAGCTTTATTTCAACCCGTACTCCAGTCTTTAGATTTCCACGCTACCAGAAAAGAAACTCACACAGTCTTCCAACATCCCGTCTGAGTTGAGCTAAGTGCATAGTGCGAGAGTACAAATTAATTCCCTATTCCATAGTTGTACCCAGAATGAAGAGATCAGGTTAGATACTAAGAGTCAAACGCTGCACATTGTCATGTGGAACTTAAAGAATTAAGTCAAAAGATCTGAAGTTATTAAAATCCTATTTCTCGGTGAAGTTCCTCTGAATATTAGGTGGATTAAGGTCTTGTCTAGATTACTCTCAGTTTCTGCTCATAACTTGGTTCAGAACCCAATGAATTTTCACAGATGCAGATGAATGCGATGCAGGATGAAGTGCAGGTGTGTGGAGTGCAGCCACATTTTTTATGCAAGGGATTTTTTCAATGCAAAAATGAATAAGAAGCCATTTTCAAATTTTTTTTATTAAATTACCCACCTCGTAAATACATATAGACTTATGCGAAAGTACGAGATATGGGTAAAATATATACAAAGTATATACAGACCCCCCTATACTTAGGGAGTGTTGTGTCCTTAGAGCACAAAAAGCATAATGAAGACATAGCTCGGGCTAAGCATAAGAGAGTGGAAAAATTCACATTTTAAGTATATAAGAAGAGTGGGCAAGAGGCGGTCATGATATATGAGGAGGGTATATACGGGTGAGTGTCAGTTCCCCCTATACTTAGGCTCTGGTCAGCCTAATTATAAGAGAAGGGTGGAAATGGAGTGATCGGGAGAAGGAGTGTGATGAGAGAAATGGTATATAGAAATGGCATCTGTCCTCCCCTATACTTAGGCCTTGGCCTAAGTAGAGGAAGAAGCTGTACAAGGGGACCGATGTGGTCGGGAGGGAGGGTGGGTAGCCGATGATTAAGGTGGTTTTCAGCTGATCTTCTAGTAAGCCTGCGGTGGAGATCGTAATGATGAGATGGAGATGAGGCATATGATTCCCAACTATTGTCAGTGTCATCCTTAGAAAAATCATGACGGATAGTGGATGAAGTGTTTGAGTCAGATAAAAGATATCCACCATCGGAATTATCCTCAGAGGAGTAGTATTCGAAAGTGGACATACTTCAAATATTCTGATCTTTTTTGTTTCTTCAATTTTTTTCTCAGAATTCGTTCCTTCTTGGGATCAAGTGGTTTGTCCTCTGATGAATACTCGGAAGCACCGGTCTCAGTCAACTCATACGAAATAATTCCATTGTACTTGAAGAGGGCAGGAGCATCAGCTTTGGATGAATACTAGTTAGGAACGGGAGTTGTCCAACAAGATTTGAGTTTTGGATCCTTGCAAAGATATGGCTTTAGAGCTGCTGAACAGACTTCACTCATGTACACTACCTTTTCCGAACCTGATGAGGGACCATTGGCTGATTCCTCTTCCGAAAGGTCAAAGGAGACTCTCTTTTTATTTCTTCGTGAAGGTGTCGGTTCACTTGAGTATCCAGATGAATAGCCATTGGAATTCTCCTTGGTTGGTGTTGGGTTTACGTGTTAGTTCTTAGTCTCCTGAAGGTTTGAGCACTCTTAATTTGGGATGATTTGGTCAAGATATTCAGAGAAGGTTGCTCCTGGATGCGACCATGCATATGTCTCAGGATCATAGTAGAAGGATTTATCTATTTTGAGATTCGCAGGAATTGAAATACTGGAAAGAGTCTCTAAACCAATAGTCTCATCAACAAACGCTATCTCAGCTGTAGCAGTGGGGTAGGGCTCTTCTACCTCTTCATGGTTGCGGCTGACGGGCACTTCGTGGGTTTCCTCAGAAGATCGTGGTTCCTCAAAGACTTGGTCTGATATAAGTGCTTCTAATGCTTTAAAATTGATTTCCCGAGTCTCACAATCAATAATTTCCTTAGCTAATGCTAAGAACGACTTCCTAAATGATTGGAGACTGGGTGAAATCTCCTTGATGCTCAATATCAATGATCGTGAATTCTACTCTAAGCGGAGCACATTAGAATTTCATGATGACAGAAATGATTCCTCTCGGTTGTTTTATCGATCGGTCCACTAATTGAACAATCTCTCGTATCTTCCGAATCGGTCCGAGTTTGAGTTCGTGAAATACAGAGGTCGGGAGGATATTGATAGGTGAATTGTCATCAATCCGAGCATGAGTGAAAATTGTGTCTTTGATTTCACAGTCAAATCTGGGCAACCGCTTTACTATGCGGCTCTTGGTTTTTCTCCTCAACACCAAGGAGGAGGCCATTGACAAGATATGTCTTTCAATCTTTGTTCGTATCCTACCCGACTTTTTGTTCATTAATTTATCCTTTATAAATCTTTTAAGGTCGGGGAAGTATTCAATGTTCTGTATAAAGGTAAGTTCAAACATCAAGTGTTTTTCCATTGCTTCCCGTACAGTCGGATCCAAATTCCTCAGATCGTCTTCAGTCTCAATTTTTATGAAATTTTCTGGATTTTCAATTTTTTGTGGTTTTCAAAAATTTCCATTTTTTTGGTATTTTCAGTGTAGTGTGGAGGTGTGGTGTGTTCCTCAGATGAGCAGGGGTTCTGGTGTTCAGAGTGATAGTCAACGACATAGCCATGTTTAGGGGAATAATATGCGGAAGTGAATTTGTCAGAATTGTCCCTAGGTTCCTGAATATCCTCAAAATTTTCAATCTCAGATCCAATCATTTCCTCATTCATTTTTATGTTCAAGCCACCACATAATGAGATTAATCGGTCGGTGAATTTTTGCCATCTATCCTCCATTGATTCGAATCTTTTATTTATCCTCGAGATATCATCCTCAAAAATTTGTTCATGATCACTTATGGGAGCAGTCGATGTGTGTTCTTGTGATTCAATAATTTCATCTTCCATTTTCCTATATGTGCTAGAAGAGGAGTTTCTTGGAATGTCCAATGTATGATCCTTATTTTATGAAAATATCTCCTCAATAATTATGGATGGTGGCTGCTCATATGGTTCAGGCATGTGAAGTTGGTACGAATATAATTTATTCCTTTGATCGTGAGTGGTCGGATCTTGATATGGTGTAGTCAGCATATAGGGTTCCTGTGTTTCTATGTATTCAGTCCAGTCCTCTATATGATTGTCATGTCTGAAAAGGGGGTTGTGATGGTCAATCCAAGATGATGATTATTCATGTATGTTCACCGGCGGGGATGACGAGAGATATGAAAAAGTGTTGAGTTCAATCATGTGGTTATCATCTCCCATGAATGACGGATTGACATTTACTGAATAAGAAGGATCAATTATGTGATTGGCGTTGAGAGGATTGATATATGAAGAAGTGGAGGCCTTAGTTGGTTGATTTGTCAGGTTCGAAAACAAAGGGTTGTCTTTTCTGAAGCAAGTCGGATTTGTGGAGAGTGTTGGTGTTTGAGAGTCTCTTATCGAAGTTGGAGGAGTCGTTTTGGGCTAACCGATACAAATTCATTTTCATAGTATAGCACTGATGGATCCTCGGATAAATGTTCGGTCATTTTTGAAAGAGTTGGAAGAAATGATGGGTTGGATATGCAATTTGGAATAAGTTCTATGATGAGGTCTAAATCAAGAGAGGAGAGAGATGATCGCATGGGAAGAGAATTTTTATCAAATGTGCGGCTCTTTATCTTCTTTATCGGTTCATGCATACCAATGCAAACACAAATCAAACCCCGGGTTCACCAACTCACACAATGAAGCCATAAAAGTTCGGCTATTATCTTTTCAATTTTAGTTGGTGATAAATCAATCTTGGCAAAAATTTAGCGAGCTGTTAGGAGTCGGAGTTTGGTTCTAACCTTAAGTGTCATCTCTCGCTCACTCAGAAGAATAAAACCATCCAACAAGGTCGGGGTTGCTCTCCTGCAAAAATTCTTGATTTTATGGGTTCTTAAGATCGACTACATTTAGCAGTCCCAATTTTAGTGTGACGATCACTAAAAAATTATATGAGCACAAATACACGTCTACCGTCCAGTCCCAATTTCCTTTAAAATTATGTGATAAAACAAGAGGGAGGAGTTCGGGAAAAGTCGATGCACGCGAAAATAATGATGGATGCTCAGTTAGAAGACTTATAGTGCTTCCTCGCAATCTCCAGGTGGGATGCAATACAGAATTGAAAATTATTCTAAATGTGTGTAAGCCGATGAAAATCGCACCTAGGCAGAAAGTTCTATTAGCGGGAAGAATTGAGTTAAATTTTTGGCTAAGTTGCACGATCTAATGTGCGTCTCAGTTAAAGTGAAGTGTGGCCTTAGATCCTATGAGCACAAGGAAAAATATAAATGCTCTGAGAGACGTATGTGCAGGTCTATCCTAATCTCCACTCAAGTCAGGCCCCACCCTCACCGGAGAGTGAAACAGGCCATGACACACCACAGAAAAGTTCAAGGTCTTTTTACATTCGAGAGAGTCCAAACGGACACCGCTGTAAATGAGCAAGTAAATAAAATTTCAGAAAGTAAAAACCTAGACTCTACGCTCTCTCACGACTCGACTCGATCTTAGTTTAATTGTGGCTTTACGGATGTCGGTGAAGATGCGTCGGTTTTTTTTGAAAACCGCTCCACGTACGCTGTGTACCTCGCAAGAAAAATAAGAGAGAGTGACTCAAAAATAATAAAAAAGACAAGAAAAATAAATGCAGGAAAATAAATGGGATTTACAATGAATAATTCGGGGGTCAGACTACCCGAATGCGGAAAACCGAACAAGAGATTTCAAAACACAAAACTAAGCCATTTGCCTCCCCGGTAATAGCGCCATCTGACGATCTGGATATCGTGCTTGTTAAGAAGTTGTTTTTATAATGTTCGTTCTAAAAGAATAATGTCGTTCATTGTAGGCGGCGATCAGAATCGATCAAGAAATAACCACAAATATTATTCAATTTTAATCAAGTGGTTTTATGTTTTTTTTACTTAGGCAAGTCCCAAGGTCGATCACAAGGAGGCAAAGGAACAACCTAGAGTTATCAAAAATATTGCACGGTTTTTGAGTCGGTCTATTTTTGGAATTTTTAATGCAAATAAGCGATGCGAGATGCAATTTTGGCCTATTTTTGGGACTAAAATATCGACTATGTCCAAACGATGTCCGAAAAATACGAAACTTGGCCCCAATGTAGATTATGATGAAATAAATGCAGTGTAAAAATGAATTTTTAAATGCAAACAAAATGATTTTCAATATTTAATTATAATAAATATTAAACGTACTTGTTTTCGAGGACCAAAATTATCTAAGATCTATCACTGGGTGATTAATCTCAGAAAAAATTTAAACCTCAAAGATGTGAGATATAGTACCTATTAAAAATTAAATAGTGAAATATGCAAAATGATTTTTACAGGGCAAATTATGAGTGCAAATGAAATTCTTTTTGGGCACAATGTCAAGCACAATTAACTCTACAATATGTGATTTTTCGGAGATTTTTAGAGCAACGATTAATCAATTATAAATTCCAGAGTAAGGAATGGGCAGAATATGCAACTTTCCACAAAATAATTAACTGTGGTCAAAAAAATATTCACAATATGTCAAAATGTAGAGAATTAAGTGAGGAACTCCATGTTATTTTTGAATAAATAAAATATGTAATGTACGAGTCTCGAATAATTAGGGAACGCAGGGGTAAGGATGCAATTACAATAAATATAACAAAGAACTGAAGAAATGCAGTGGGGATTTTTTTATTACTGAAAAGTTGGGGGGGGGGGGGGGGGGGGTTCTGCGTAAATTTCTCAGAGGGTCACGTGCACAACACGTGACCTCTGGGTGGACTTTTCTGCAATATAAAGATCGTCCAGGGGCGTGACTGCAAATGGTCCACAGGGTCACGTGCGTCGCACGTGACCCCTAAGGCAGATGGCATTGGCTGACGTCACCCCCCGTCCTCACGTGTCGCGTATGTGCGGGAGTCTCGACCGGCGAAAGGAGGAGGCGGAGCAGCGGAGGAGCCTGCTAGCAGAGTCGATCTCGGTAGAAGTAGAAGACGAAGGTGGCGCGACGGAGTTGTTGGATAGGCGTTGAAGTTGATGACGGTCGTTGGCGATGCGTTGTCGGAGTCGGAGATGATGGTGGTCGATTGGCCCGACGATGATCGGAGCTGAAGCATCGGTGGCATTGTCGGAGGTCTTGGTGATGTCGACGTTGATGAAGATGGCGGTATGGGTTGTCGGAGAAGAAGGCGAAGTCGTTGTCGGAGTTTGAAGGTGGTCGTAGCGGTGTTGCAGGCGGTGTTGGTGACAACGTTCGTGGGCTCGACGAGAAGCTCAGAGTTGGGTAGCAAAGGCACCGGTGGTCGCTGTTGCAACAGCCACGGGAGTGTGGCTGGATCTTACAGGAGAAGAAGGGCTTCGAGGCACTGTCACTGACCAAAGTGGGATTTGATTTGCACCCGACGGATGCTTTGTATGAAGGGGTGGCAAAGGTCTTTAAATAGGGCACGAGGAAGAGGTGGAGCGGCCAGCGGAAGACGCGGAGATGGTTAGCAGAGGGATCAATGATGGTTGTGATAGACGCGGAGGAGGCGGTTGATGAGGAGTGCGGCGACTGTGAAATCGGGGGAGGGTGTTGGGAGGTTGAAGATGAGGGTGGGCCGTCCGATCGTCCGAGATCGAACGACCCAGGATGAGCCATGTGGCGGCCGAAGGGGTGAGAATGGCGTGGCACGTGCGGAGCACATGCCTGGGGGCACGTGCGACGCACGTGCGTGGGCTTTTTAATTTTTTAATAAAAGAATAATTAAAATACCCAAAAATCACTGATACGTGGCGGCCTCTGGCGCTACCACGTGTTAGCACCAGAAAAATCGAGAAATAATTGTTTTGTAAAATACAAAATAAATAGCAAATGACCTCAGATCGAAAAAATTCCTTCATGAAAATTGCTCGTGTCGATGAGATCTACAATTTTCATGAGACATAAAATTAAAAATAAATCAAATACACAAAGTGATATTTTTGGGATATCACATGTACATTGAATACCTTGATTTTTGGGTTTTATAATTTTTTTGTCATTTTTAAATAAGATAAAAAATCCGAAAAAATATGGAGAAAGTCAAAGATAAATAAAGACACCTAAATATATTTTTTTTGGATTTTTATTAATTAAGAAAATATGTACATAAAATATCAGGTCAAAAACCGCTAAAATACACAATGTACAAAAGAGGCCCAAAACCCAACTTTCACATATGAGCTCCGATTCACTTGAACATGGTCTTGTTTTGAAGGTAAATGAATTTACATTAGTTCAAAAGTGAGTAGGATCAAATCGGACACTGGATGGGGAAGATATGTGGCTTTTAGTGAAAATCCTGAAACTAGGGTTTGGGTTTTGGTCCATTTATTTGGGTTAGTGATTTTCTTGCATTTTTCATTTATTTTTGTTAGTGATATGTACACATTGGAGGTTATTTTGGGTTATTCGGGGCAAGAATGGAGGAGTTAAAAATCAGGGAAGTTAGGCTATTTACATGTCAAATTTGGCTTGGATTTTTGGCTTCTTATTTGTGTAAACATAATGGATAAAATGTAACTCTTATGAAAACATGCATTAATGCTAATTACGAAATAGATGCAGATATGCTGTTGAGTTTTAGTGATTTGAGCTTAATAAATGAGATTTAGAGTAATGAATCCGAGATTCATCAATGATTGAATGGAAAAATCCATATGCTCATAGGATATCTTGAGCAATATCTCCAACACGGCATGTGCTTGGCACGTACCTGCTTGAAAAGGGGGGCTTGTTATTTCCTGGAACTGCAAGGAGCACTCAACAATTTTCCCACTCGTATCACGTGTTACGTACATGCAGGGGAATAGTGTAGGGGCGGGCTGCTCAAGAACACTTCGTGCGTAAGGAGTGAAGGTACGACGGTCGTTCTGGGCGGTGACTGGATGTGGTGGTGCGTCTAGGGTTGGGGGCATGTGAAGGTTGTAGCAGACGACACATGCCCGCTAGGATAAGCTCGATGCTGGCGAGGTGACAAGGGCAAGGTCAATGCTACAATACCTTGAGCGTGGGGTTGTCGGTGGTGTGAGGGTTGCGTCCACCAGTGCTCGGTTGGAGGCTCGATGCGGATGGTGGTGGTGAAGGTCGGTGACGAAACCGACAGAGGAGCTCTGGTCGTAGGGGGCTGCGAGATCACGATGCGTGTAGCTGCAGGTCAAGGGAGAAAGGTGCTTGATCACGTGTTTCCCTGTGACTGGAGGTGAACTCACTTGATGGTTGTTCGTAGAGATGGCAGCGTGCGTAGAGGGGCCAACAACTGGAGCATGCAACGGTCGTCGCTGGAGGAGCGGCCTAGAGTGCAACGGTGGAGCAACATGTGGTTGAGGGATCCTGCTGCAACGCAGGCTCGCACCTTGCGCAGAAGGTCGATTAGGTCGATATTGTGTGTGGGATATAGCTACCTGCTGGATGTCGATGGAAGGAGGTGCCTCGAAGTGGGTTCCTATGGGAGAAGGGTGTGTGGTGGGTTGTGGGTTTATGGCTATGGGTTGCGCGGTGGTCGTTGGTCATGGTGGAAAGGGGTGTGGTCGAAGATCGATGTGTGGAGATGGATGGGAGGTTAGGATGGAGTATTGAATAGAGGAGAAGAGCAGGAACAAAAGTAGAAATGGAAAAGAATACGAAGGGAAGAATGGGATGAAAGTAAGTGGTAGGAGAAAGATGTTTACCTGATCTTCGCCAGAGGGTTGGGGGAGCAACGCTCGACCCCTAGGTTTCACCTCTATAGCCGTGATGGAGAGGCGGCTCGAAGCTTGGCTACAACAGCTGAACTGCAGCAACAAAAGAGGACGCACCTTTGGATCTCACCAAGAAGGGTGCTTAGTCGTCGTCGCTCAACCACCTCTCCAGCAACTGTCATCTGATGGAGAAAGGGTGCTATACCAAGTTCTCTAGAATGGCGGATAAAGCGTGAAGATGGAGGAGCATCCCTTATAAGAGTGGTTGCGTCGTGCACCGCACGAGGTGGAGGGGTGTGGGCGCAAGAGTGGGAGGGAGGTGTGTGAGGGAAGTGAGGCACTGGTCTTGCGGGTAGATGGATGCGCCCCTCACGCCAAGCACAGAGGAGAGGGATGAATGCCTGCATGGGGTAGAGAGAGAGACGTGAGAGAGAGAGGGTGGAGGAGAGAGAAAAAGAAAAGCGAGAAGAGTGAGGGAGAGCTACATGCATGGGAATTATGAGAGAGTTAGAGAGAGAGAAATAAAGGGAGGAGAGGGAATAGGAGAGAGAGAAAAAGAGAGTGAATAGAGGGAAGGGTGGATACATGCATGGCGAAGGTAAACAGGAGAGATAAAGAAGGGGGAAGGCGCCACGTGGCATGCAGATGTGCGACCACGTGGCAGGTATTTTTTATTTAAATAAATAATAATAAAATACCGATACAAATAGGGATAAAATACCGATAAAATAATAAATTAAATGTAACGAAAAATTTAAAAGAAATAACAAATAGGGTCAAATCAAAATGTTTTCAACACAAAGGTTGCTCATCTAAATGAGATCTACAACTGTCATGAAGAACCGAAAATGAAATGAAATCATCTATAAACAAAGTATTTCAGGGTGGTATCTTATAATTAAAAATACCACATTTTATGTTTTGCAGATTTTTTTGTCATTTTTAAATAAGAAAAAAAGAGAGAATATGAAAGGAATATTTACAAATTAATTGATTTTTTGGATTTTTAATAATTAAGAAAACAAAAATATAAAAATAAAGAATATTATGGTCAATATGTACAATACACAATAGGGGCCCAAAACCCAAGTTTCACATAATATCTCCGATTTTTACAAAATTGGTCTTATTTTGAAGGTCTTTGATTGTATATTACTTTATAAGTAAGTAGAATCAATCGGACATTGTATGAGAGAGATATGTGCATTTTAAGGTTCATAGTTTCAAACTTGGATTTGGGGTTTATTGGACAACTTTACAAGTTAGTATTTTTTTGATATTTTTCATTTATTAGTGTTAGTAGTATATACACTGCAGAGTTGATTTTATCGAAGTTGGAGTTAGTATAAAATAGATACAAATAGGTGACTTTGACTAATATACATGTGAATATTTACACGTGAATTTGTCTCCTTATTTAATGCAAATATGTATGTTAAAATGCGAACATTAATTACACGTGCATGAATGCTAATAATACATAATAAAAGGAAATATGCAGCTAATTGCTCCGGAACAAATATTTTCAACTTTTAGAGTGATGAATCAGAGATTCATCAATCACCCTATACTTAAACATTGCTCGTCCCTGCGCAACCAAAATGAAATGCAAAGGTGAAATGATTTTGGGTTTCACACCAAGGTCATGAACAAAAGGTGAAAATGGAGCTTGACTCGACCTTTGGATTAATAGTTTGGAAAAACCTTACTGGGAATTGAATTTAAGACCTAACATGCTTTAAGTTCCACAAGTCTTCTATTCAAGATACTTCAACAATCAGGTCAGAATAAATCCTCATATGCTGATGACCAAGAAACTTACTTGTACAATGTAAGTGAAATATAGCTCTCCACATCAAAAATGACAAAGAACCAACCTCCTCTAACAAGGTAACTCTAATTCCCCGATCTAGCAACTCTTTCCTCAAGGAGGGGGTATTTCCTTATAAGTTCAAGTGCAAATAGCTCAAGAAGATGGGGTGGAGAGAAGAATGGACGGTAGACAGTGTAGCTACCTATCCTAGGATGCTTGACCAGTCTAGCCAAGTCATCTAGCTGCAAGCGTTGAAGCTCTTCTTATTTTTCTATACTTTTATATACACTCCGGCATGCATTTTACTTTTCAATCAGGCCAATACACTTTTGGAGTTTCTGTATTTTTTCCTTTTTTTAATCTTTTTTTGACATATATACATGGTTAAGCATGTACATAAGGAGTTTTTCTTCTTGAGACAATAGACTATCCCTCCTTTGAAGCTTTATTGCAACCCATAGCATCCCATCGTCGACGTCAATGCCACTAGACTAGGTTGAGATGCACTACCCTCACTAGAGGAGGACGGATGTTTGCACCCATGTGCTACTCCAAGCCAAAGGATTCAACCTCCTCACTACCTCATCAATGAAGAGCTACGTGTATGGTGCTTGTCCGAGTTAGGTCACTGTCTAAAAGAATCATGCGTGTATATGAAATATTATATTTAGACTAGTGAAGATGACATGTGAACATAGACTTGCAGACTCAACATCTGTTCATGTAAGGTCAAATAAAATCCATCCTATAAGGTTCTTCTGAAATTAGATAGATAAGGTCAAATAAAATCCATCCTCAACATCTATTCATAACTTGGTTTAGAACCCACTAACTTTTCATATTGCATATTCTAGATATGCAGATAAGATACAGATGTCATGTTGTATCGGTGAATCAAGTGCAAGACACTGTTTTTTATGCAAGGATGATATGCGAGAGTAAATATGAAGCCTAATTTTTATTTTATTGTATTATTTTTTATACCTCCTATTTTACAACAATTTTTACAAAATTATTATTTCACAACAATTTTACAATAATATACACAAGTGTTATACAAATTATACAATATGCATACAAGTATACAATTATTTTTCAATTTTTACCCACCCTATAACTATTGCATAATATATAACAAATACACGAAACTACGAGCTATAGGTAAATTATATATGTAGTATATACATGCCCCCTTATACTTAGCATGCGCTATGTCCTCAGAGACGAGAAGCGAGGAAAAGACATAGCTCGTGCTATGCGCAGGAGAGCTAAAATAGCAAAAACATATAGAAGTTGCCCCTCCCCATATACTTAGGCTCTAGCAGCCTAAGTGTAGAAGAAGATCAAAAAATGGGGTGGTCATGGTCAAGAAGGAAAATGAATAAGTATATATAGATGATGGATATCGGTCCCCTCTATACTTAGGCTCTGGTCAGCCTAAGTATAGGATAGAAGTGAGTGTGAGTACCAATGAGATCTGGAGAATGTACAGAGCATGATGACGAGACTCGGGTAACTCTCCACACCATACTTAGGATCTGGTCATCCTAAGTATAGTTGTAAAATGAAATAATGTGGAGCCGGGGCGAGTGATTTGAATCACTGAGGAGGTAGAGAAAGAAGATGTATACAAGGAGGAGTGAGATTATACAAAATAAATAAGGTTTGTGACGAATCTTCTTATGGGAGCGAGGAGGTGGGTAATATACATATGTACCGCTATCGAAATCGATCTCACATGAATAATAATGAGTTGTAGGGACCGTCCAACGAGGATCAACACACGGTTGCTTGTTGTGATATAGCTTAAGAACATCCGAACTAAGTTCACTCATATAAACCACTTTATCTGGACACGATGAGGATTCCTCTGAAAATTACTTCTCCGATATGCTGAATGAAACTTTCTTAGTCGATTTTCTATAATCTGAATCATTGAGAGGTATAGGAGAGTGACATGCCTTGAGGGGTTTGGGGGAACACCTCGAGGAATCAATTCTCGATTTCCTCTTTCTAGATAACTAACTAGAGGAAGGAGCAATAGTATTTTTGGTGGGGTCAATTCAGTCCCCGTTGCCTGCATTGAAGCAGGTCTAGGATGTGGTGCATAGCTAAGTATGGGTTCCTCATTATATTAGTCTCCATATAGATTAAAATTTTCCTGAAGGGTCAACACACGTCTTTGATAGGGGCTAGTAATCTCACTTGGCTAGACATTAGTCGGCCATTGTGTCAGATCATCAAAATGGTCCAGCCAATCAACAAAAGTTGTGTCCAACTCAATGATAGCTTCTAATTGTGAGTCCTCGTTGGAAGCTGTCATGGTGGTGGTACAAGCAGTTGGTGAAGTGGAGGTGTGAGGAGTCTCTAAACCAATGGTCATCTGGACAGTCGGTATCTCAGGTGTAGTAAAGAGATGGGACTCATCTATATCTTGGTGGTAACAACTATCTGCAGATATGAGGGTTATCTTATAGTAAAGTGTATCAAAGAATTGGTGAGGTTGGAGCACTCCCATAGATGTAAAATCGATGTCCCAAG
The DNA here is from genome assembly GCA_037367405.1 of Ottelia alismoides. Taxonomy (NCBI): domain Eukaryota; kingdom Viridiplantae; phylum Streptophyta; class Magnoliopsida; order Alismatales; family Hydrocharitaceae; genus Ottelia; species Ottelia alismoides. Next base: position 881,980 of record JAZKJV010006603.1, on the reverse strand, counting down.
TCTCGCAATATGTATCGCCTTAGCCAAGGCTAAGAAAGGCTTCCCAAGAATAACCGGAGACTGGGTAATCTCTCCTTGGTGCTCAATGTCAATGATCGTGAAGTCTACCTGAGCACCTTGGAAAGTAATGATGGCAAAAATGGTTCCTCCTCAAATGTTTTATGGATTGGCCAGCCAGCTGCACCATCTCTCTCAATATTCTAATTGGTATGAGTTTGAGCTTTTAAAACATAGAGGTCAGGAGGATATTTATCGATGAGTCATCATTGATTCTCGCATGGGTAAAATTGGTTCCTTTGATCATTCTCACCTCAGTGTAAATGCTTCACTTTGCGGCTCTTGGTCTTTCTCCCCATTATCATTGAGGCGACCATAGATACTAGATGTCTTTCAGTCCTTGTTCTCTTATTACCCAACCTTTTGGGCATCAATTTACTTCTTACACATCTCTTGAGGTCGGGGAAGTGATCTATAGCTTTTATTAAGGGAAGCTTAAGAATCAACTCCTCGTCAAGGCTTCCCTCAGGGCAGGATCCAATTTTTTATGTCATTTTCATTTTCTATTTTTATGAGATTTTTCAATTTTTCATTTTTTGGTCTTTTTTAGTTTTTCAATTTTTTGACGATAAAATGGTGAGATTCTGGATTGGAGGTTAAGTGGTTAGTAAAAGAGGAAGGTAGAATAGACTCCAGTTGTACAAAGTGTGTGGGTTCCCTAATGTATGCTCAATTTTCAACAACAAATCCACTTATTTCCTTTTTCACTTTAATAACCAAGATGATAGAAATTGAGTGCGATATGTCGGTGAAATATCTCAACTTGGAACCAAATGATTCATTTTTCGCGATAAGTCTAGAAATGTCATCCTCCAAAAAATCATTGTGACAAATCATAGGAGAAGTTTGCTCAATTGGAGGATATTGTTGAGAATTTAGGGTCTCATACTCAACATACCTAGACTCTGGAATGTAAAGTTGGGTTGAGTATGGACCATACGAATGTCAAATATTGGTCGGAGCATCATATGATGGAGTCGTTAAAGCGGTGTTCGTAGATTGTACTCATGAGTCCAATCCCGTGAATGTGTAGGCTCACTGAATGTGTGGTGTGAATGATGGTCAATGTAGGCTTTATTAGTAGGGTAAATCAAGTCAAGAAGATCATAAGGTGCATGCCTCTCCATTAGGTATGTTCGATCGACTATGTCATGCCCTAATTTCTACTTGGAAAGTGTATATGTGAATTGTAGTCCGATCCCTACTTGAGGTGAGAGTGAGGTATGTGGGGGCACATATTCTGCCATTTTTTAATCTCAACAGTAGCTTGCTCTTCAAATGATTCCTTCATTCTAGCAAGCGTATGTCTATAAGGTGAACCAACCTAGGGTGGAAGTGGATCCAAGGTGTTAGAAGGTTGCGTAGGTGAGGAATGCAAAGAAGTGAGGAAGTCAATCGAAGGTTTGGCTTCATAATCTGAATGGGGGTATGAGGAGGAATAAGATGGTAAAGATGATCGGATTATGGTCGAAGAGGAGTGACCTGGATATGATGACCAATATCCCAACATTTTGAAGAAGAATGGATGATTGTAAGCGGATTCAGGTAGAAAACGTGCAGATATACTGGATAACACACACATACAAACACAAAATAAATGCAAGAGCAAACCCCAAGTTCACGAACTCAACACTTGAGGTTCGTAAAGGTTTGGCTAAATTATCTTGTCAGAGGAGTGGCTGAGCGGCTCTGGAGAGCGGTGGCGGAGAAGCTAAAGGGGAGCTCCGATGATGTTTCAGCCAGTCGAAGTAGATGTACCTGCAGGGGTTAGTAGTTTCATGTTGACCAAAAATGGAGATGAGGTCAAATATGATACAAAAACACAAGAGTACAAATATACACATATATATATATATAGTATACAAGGGGGCCCAAAAACCTAAGTTTTGCATACGAGCTCCGAAATGAATGAAATTAGTCTCATTTTAAAGGTCTCTGGATGTGTATTAATATGAAGGTGATTAGACCTAACTCAGAGTTTGTAAGAGAGGGATATTGGCATTCTAAGGTCCAGGGTCTCTAACTGGGTTTGGGGCTTTATAGGGATATTTTACAAGATAGGGATTTTGGCCTTCTTCCTTACATTATTAACTAATAATGTACACAGTATAAGGAAGGTGTTATTTGATTTTAGAGGGGATATAAAATACAAATAATTAGGTGAGTTTATTGGTCAATATTTTACAAGTGGATTTTACAAATGAATTGGCTTCTTATTTAATGCAAATATGAAAGCTAAAATGCATGTATTGTGGATTTATGCATGAATGCTATTTATGCAAGATAAAGGGAAATATGTTGCTAAATACCCGGGGACAGAGCTCTATTTTCAACTTTTAGAGTGATGAATCACAGATTCATCAATGCTCACCATTGCATATCTGGAGGAAGACTCAGAGGAGGAATAATTCGACAGATGAAGCTCGTGGAATGCGAGTTCTTTCCTGTTATTCGTCAATAGAAACAACCATCTGATGAAGGGGGCATTCCCAATTTTGATCTCAACCAGCCACGCTCCTCCTTCTTAGGCTATTGATGAAACAAAAAGATCATATCTTGAACATCAATTGGCTAAGGGGTATCATGAGAGGACAACGTGTTGTATGCATAAGTGAAGTTCATCAGGCCATCCATCTCCCCGTGTATTGGGGTAATTTACATATATTCCCCCACATTTTTATATTTATTCATTAATCTTGTAAATAAAATATGTTATGTAAATGAAATGGACTTTTTGCATGTGAGGCCCTTGTATTTATTATAAATTGCATATGGGTCCAGTCCATTTCACCTTACTCCCACGCAAGAGGCAAAATTACAGGAGTACCCTTGCAGGTTTTTGTATTTGTATGTAATCCATTAGTTTTTAACATACGTTGTGGTTCTGATAATTATTTTATTTGTAAATATACCCTTCCTAGTTCATGTATTTTTTATGCTTCCCTGCTGTTTAACCCAAAAATCAAGCGGTCCTGTGTTCTATACAAGGCATGAACACAATCTTTGAATCAGCCATACGAAATCTGGATTAAAATAACAATTAACCCAAAACAAAGATCAAACAATGAAAAGCAATATGTGGAGTTAAAATTTATTATAACTCTACAAAAGATGTGTATAGTGCAAGTAGTGTAGAGTGTCGAACACAAGAGGCAAGCTGGTAGATCGGGGCAATGGATGCTCAAAAATGAATGTGATGTACTTGTCTATATGTGCTATTTTTTGTGGGTTTTTAAATTTTATATTTTAAATTTTGTTTTTGATTATATTTTTATATTTTGATTTTTAGTTTTCTGATTTTGTATTTTCTTTTTATATTTTATATTTCTATATTTTCTTTTTCTTTTAATAAGGATATCGAAAATACGAGAAATAAAATGTTTTTGTGCTTTCTTATATTTTTATGATGTTTTGTGATTTTCTATATTTGTGCTTTTTTTGGTATTTGTAAGGTCGAAAATACTTAACACAAGGAATAAAATAATTATTCGAAATTAAAAAGGAGATGAAAAATATCAAATAAAGTAAAAAATTCTCCAAATTATATATAATATAAAGGTAATAATACAGAGAAAATTTAGAGACAAAAAATAGTTTTTTAGGATTTTTCTAGATTTTATATATTTTTATAGAGATTTTTAGACTTTTTCTATTTTTGGATTTTTCTTTTAAATTTTTAAGTGGTTTTTGGTCTGGAAATTAAAGACATATATATATTTGGGAATATTTTCAAAAAAATTTTATAATTTATATATATTTTCTAGTGCAAATAGGAACGAAAATGCATATTTTTATTTTTATAAATAATAAAATGCTTCAAATTGTAAAATAAAAAATATTGCGTGAATATGCAGTGCAACAAGAGCTTAGGTATATTTTTGGGGATTGTTTTGAAATTTATAGATGCATGAAAACAAAGAGAAAATACACTCCTGGGAGGGGTATTTTTGTAAATATATAAAAGTTTGGGGCCAAGTTGCAATTTTCCAAGAAATTATAACTAAGCAAAAATATTTAATGATCGATTATAAATACATGAAGTCGCGAGGTCTTTCTTGCAAAGTTGCCAAAATCACGCGCCTAAACATGTGCGTACTTAGCAGGGACAAAACTGCAATTTATACAAAACCAAGGGCTGATTTGCAAAAAGTCCAAAAAGTTTATAACTTAAACAACTAATTTCTGGAATGAATCGAAATACCAACAACTAAAGGGGCCTAGTTGCAAAATGTACACCTCACGGGACGTAAGGTGACGTGGCTAGGACCTAAACGTAATATAGCAAAGTTTGGGAGCGGGATGTAAATAATACATAAATTATAAACGACAAAGTAAAGTTTGAGTCTTGATTAATAAATACAAAAGTAGTAGGGGCAGGAGTGCAAAATACCCATGCTAAGGGCGCGATCCAACGGTGCGGCCGAAGACATTTATCCACGTGTCGGGTCTTGGATGTGCGATGCCGGTTGGCCTCCAACGGCTGAGATTGGATCGCATGATTCGCATGGGGTGATCTGACGGCAAATACACGTGGAGATCCAACGCTTCTGATCAAAACTAGGTGGACTCACAGGATCCAACGACGAAGAGGTCTGGAGGACGAACAACTAAGAACAGCGCGGCAGTGACTTTCCACCAGCGATCCCGGACCGCTCCGCTGTGCTGTGCTACTCCAAGTTGCCCAGATCGCTTCTTGCAGGGCATCTCTTGATGCTAGAGGTTGCAAAAGACGATAGAGACCACTGGAGCTCCTCTACGATGTCGGAGAAGAGTCGAGGTTCCAGGTGCCTCCAATGAAGGGGAAAATCACCTCCAGGTGCGTCTATTGCTCCAGGTACATGCAAAGGAAGCTATACCAAAACTTTGGATCTTGTAGGAGCTCATTGAGGTGGAATATGCATAGGGGGTCCGAGGTGGAGTGCGACAGAGGTTCGTCGGAGCTCAGCTTTGGCAAACTTCGAATGGGTGGATCTACGACGAATGCGGGTGATTACGTACTAAACTTATGCTAGAAATCAAAGGTAGGGATTAAAACTAACTTAAAAGCAATAAAAGTCAAACTCAGCGGCCGGAGCCACGAAGAACATACCTCACGAAGAGATCGCCAGAGATGGGTGGAGACTGTCGTTCACCAAGCCAAACTCCTCCACGAAAGGCTCGGAGAGGAGCTGTTACTATCCTCGATCCAAGGCACCGAAAGGTAAAAGCTAGGCTAGGGCAAAAAGGGTTCAAAGATTGAAGGGAAGATCGCATGGCTTTTGAACACAGTGGGTGACAAGGCTCAAAGAACGAGGAAGATCGAGAGGATCGATGATCAATTCCCTAAAAAACACATGGGCGTGTATCCTTGATCCATGAGGATAAAAAGTCATGAAGAGAGTATCATGAAAAGATGCAAGAATAGGCCTCAAAAAATCCGCGAACATGCCCGAGAACCAATGTCAGACACAAATCAGACCTCGGTCAGAGATTTAACCGAGGTCAACCTACGGAGGATTCTGGTCAGAAATATACTTGGCAGAAAGGTTTATAAATTCGTTTAAAAATAAGAAATGATTTTATTAATTTTAGGTTTTTAAATGATAAATATCTGTTATTTTATAAGGTATTTTATTATTATTGTTATTATTATTTATTTTTAAAGGTATAGACTTACATGTTACCTTTTAGGGGCTATATACAGGTAAATTCATCAATATATTTTAATATTTTATTTTTATTTCGTACATTTAATTTTATTATTTTGGTTTATTATTTTCTATATTTATAACTTAATTTTATAGACTTAAATATATTTTTGTTTTAGTTTTCTGATGTATTTTATACAAGTAAATAAATAGTTGTATTATCTATACAGGTTTAAGTATATGCATTTTACTTATGTATTTACAACAAGTATTTTATTTTAATGATTTATTTAGTGTTTTATTCAAGTTTTAGTATGCACCTATATTATAAATAATATTTTCACAATTATAAAAATATAAAATTATAAAAATACAGACTAATAAATAAAATTAATATTTTAATCGGTTTGAGTATACAATAGGGGTCCAAAACTCAACTTTCAAACCATAACTCCAAAAAATATGAAACCACCTTCATCAAATAGCTTATTAAACGTTATATATAATTATGTGATTTTGATATATGTTGAGCTTTTATTTGAGAGATAAGGATGTGGGAAGTTGGGATTTTGGAATCTTATTATGAGTATAATTTGTACCCCTGTATATCATTTTTATATGAAATTAATTTGTATTTTTACTTATTTAATTTTCTACAAATTTCATATTCAAGGTTTCTTTATTTGAATTATAAAAAGTGGAACTAAAAATAGGTCCCAAAAATTAATAAAGAATAACTAAATAAAAGGGATTTTTATTGTTTTTTGTCCCTTGTCTCCCCCTACTTTATTCCCTGTCAACCTAGTCGTCGAGATGCCTAGGTCTCAGGATTTCGGGTCATAAAATATTTGCAATATTTTATTCTTTTTCTTTTCCTTTCATTATTGTATAATTTTGGATTTAAAAACCGTATTTTATACACTATTTACACACAAATGCATGAATGAATAAATGCCTAAATTAAGCCTATTTACACGCATTTACTAGGGTATTTAAGGCCAAAATGATAGAATAGAGAAGATGAAATAGAGATTCATCATCCCCCTATACTTGCCTTTGTTAGTCCCTCGCAAACACTTATGCAATAGGAGCAGAAAAAGAGAAACGAAGAAAATAAAAATAAGAAAAGATGGATTCAATTTAATTATCAAACTTGTCTTCATAAAATCAAAGTTTGCAGCTTAAATCGGACCTCTGGAATTTTAGTGCGGGTGGAACCTTAACGAGAACTAGATTTGAAGTCCAACAGCCTTCGAGAATCCCAAAACTCTGATCAAATCCCCTCAACAGCCAGGTCTGAAGACTTTAACTCGTACGCAAACCCTTATGACTATGAGTCTGACTCGTAAAGTGTAAGTGATGGTGACTCTCCCCAACTGAAATGAGAAAGATACTGACTTCTCTAGTATGATAACCCAATGATTCCCCAATTCAATAACTATTTCCTCGAGGAGTGGGGTATTCCCTTCTAAGTTCAAGTAACAACCATCTAAAGAGGAGGGGTGAATAGAAGAATGGACGGTAGCAAGTATAGCTACCTATCCTAGGATGCAAGACCAGTGTAGTCAAGTCATCCAGCTGCATGCTCACATGATTTGACTTTGAAGCTCAAGATTGCTTATTGACTATAGAATATGTTCACTCCGGCAGACATTTTATTTTTGTACAAGCCTGTCCATTTTTTTTGGAGTTTTTTTTGTTTTTTTTTTTGAAATACTATTCACAACAGCATTTACATAAGGAGTTTTTCCTCTTGAGCCAGTATCCCTCTTTTGAAGCATTATTGCAACCCACATTCTCCTATCTTCAAAACAAATCATTATTGGAGGGTTTGGGGTGCACTTCCCTCCCTAGAGGAGGACAAATGTTTCCACCTATGTGCGTCTCACACCAGAAAATCCAACCCCCTCACCACTCCAACTGAGTTGAGCCAAGTGAAAGGTGCAGGTGTCCAAGTTAGGTCATTATCAACAAGAGTTGTGCGTGTGCTCCAAAATACTCTACTTAGGTATCAAGAATCCATTGAACCAAGTCTCGTGATCCTCAAAGAATTAAGTCAACTAGACTTGAAGTACGTCAATTCCAGTTCCTACAAGGTTCCTGTTATTAGATAGATTTTGAGGTCCAACTAAGCTCTAATCTTCGAATTTTACTTAGACTCGTTTAACTATCAAACTTAATCCGAAAAATGCTAATGCTCTGCAAAAGCTATGCTGAATGCAGAAAATAATTTGTGATGAAAGTTTCAAAGATTTTGATCTTTTTACTGATTTTTGAAGGATGGTGCATATGCATTTTTTGGGTTTTTCAAAAAGTTTTTTCAAATGTTTTTGATATCATTAATTTTGCAAATGTTTTTGGGTTTTTTTTTAAAACAAAAAGTTTTGGCCAAAAACTAGGTACACATATTTACATGGGGATGCATCTTATATTTACAAGAATTACGTTTTTAGGAATTTACAAAGGGTAAGTGGTCAATTTTATAGATATATAATAAAGAATTTTAGGTGAGATGTATATATTCCTCAAACTTATTTTTAAAATTTTTTTCTAACAATTTTGGAAAACTATAGTCCAAAATAATGTTTACAAACTAATTTGACAAACATGTATACACATTTGAAAATAATTTTGCAAAGGTTTTCCAAACATTATATATAGATTTTTCAAATACTTTTGCAACCATTTTTCAAATCATTTTCAAATAGTTTTTCAAACATTTTATTTCAAATAAAATTGTTTTTACAAAGGCTGAAAACATGTAATAAAACATTTTCCAAATAGTTTTCAAAAGATTTTTCAAAAAGATTTTCAAACTATTTTTCAAACATTTTACAAAAAATATTTTCACCTGATTTATTAATCAGTAAATAAAAAAAGAATTTGAGGAATAACAAACATTTTTATTAAGGTTTTTAATGAATTTTATAAGTATAATTAGCTATAATTATTAACAAAAATATGAAAGTATGGTTATGGCTAAAGTATATACACAGTATATACGACCCCCTATACTTAGCTTGAGCTATGTCTTCATAGATCAGAGGGAAAAAGAGAAGATATAACTCATACTGAGTATATAAAAATCTGAAGAATAAACCAATGGAGGAAAGAATGAACGAATAGGAAGTTGACCGTCCCCATATACATAGGATCAAATAATCCTAAGTATAGCAGACTATACACAAAGCATGGAGGGTCAAGGGTGGGAATGAACAGATTGTACTCAGACTGTCTCCCCTATACTTAGGGGAAGATATCCCTAAGTATAGACAAGAAGAGGAGACAGTGGAGAGGACCAAAGAATAGAAGATCTCGGGGTGTACACCCCCTATACTTAGGAAAAGTATGTCCTAAGTGTAAAAGACTGACTAGAAGGGGAGACACCTTTTCGGAAGATAAAGAAAATAGAAAAGGAAAAGAAGAAAAGAACAAATGAAGAAAAGAGATTAGAAGACGGAAAAAGATAAAGAAGGATGTACACATCACTCCCCCTATACTTAGGGTAAAAGAAGCCCTACGTATAGGAAACAGCAAGAGTAACGAAACAAAATGATGAATGAACACTTGACTCATCCACCCCCTATACTTAGGACAAAGTACGTCCTAAGAAAGGCACACACGAGATTGGGATGTATGAGCAATACGGTAGAGGGACAGAGATGAACAAAAGTGAATGTACAACAAATATGGATGTACAAAGGATCAAGAAGGTCGAAAGAAAACCTTCTTGCGGGACCGCTGAGGAATGGATTTGGTATGGTACAGGTCGACATTGGGGTCCTCAGATGACACTAGCTGATCAGGGTCGACAGGTTGTAGGTCCTCAGATGTCCTAAAATGTGAAGGCACAAACAAATCAATGGAAGAAGTACCACTAGGTCCGACCTTGGGAATATCGCTGATATCAAAGTGGAACGGGACGAACTCATCACCATCGGAAGAAGTGTAGTCAGTGTCATCCTATGAGATCTCGTCCAGGTTAAAACTAAAAGGAATGAACTCATCAGTGGAAGTAGTCGAACTCTGTGCATCCTCTACAATCTCAACCGCATCATCTTTTTCATCAAAAGGCTCAAATTCTTGAATAAAATCAATGAAATCAACTTCCCCTCGCTACATGGTATCGATCGTGCAAATCCCGCAGATGTCATCAATGCATCGCCAATCACAAGAAGCGGAAACTCCAAGTTCTATGTTTTCCGAGTCTTCTCCTTGGAGAGGAATTCTCAGGTCTCATCATCAGTCATAAAGAAAGTCTCTCTGATATCAACATAATGATCATAGGCCTTAGGGTCAGCCGGAATAGGTGTAGTCACATCAGGTGCGGGTCTCTGATCAGTAGTGGGTGCAGTGATCACCACCTCACTCTCGTCAACAGGATAGAAGTAAATCTCTCTTGAAACATAATAAATAATGACCCTCGATGAGGTGAGGAATGGTCATCTCAGGATGATTGGAGAGTGCTCCTCTGCGGAGGCCTCCATGGGTAATACGACAAAATCAACATTATACCGCGTGCCCTCAATTGAAATGACGACGTTTTAAAGGATACCCTTCGGCCTCTTTATAGATCCATCGACAACCTGTACTATCATCCTGGTCTTCTTTAGAGGCCCTAAGTGAAGAGATTGTACCATCGATAAGATTAATATGCTAATCGAAGCACCACCATCAAAGAGAGTGTGATCACATGTGAAGTCAGAGATGGTGAAACTAACAAAAGGTGTGGTGTTGCTCTTTTTCCTAGGAATGGGACGATGTGATGGCATGGGCAGTGGCCATGGTCAAGATATGACGCTCAGATCTTCTCCTCCGCTTTCTCTTCTTGGGAAGAGGAGTAGATGAATTGGTCATGGCCTGCTAAAGTGGGGCACGGATAATCTCATGAATGGTGGCCACCACTTCGGGTTCAGTCAACATTTTTTTGAATTTTTGGACGTCCTCCTTACAAGGGACGAATTTAGAATCAACATATACATGAGGAATGCCAAGAGCAGTCTGTACATAAGCAATATCGGGGTCAGGGGTAGGTCTAGGTGTAAATGGTTGTGTAGGCAAATGATCCTGCAAAGTCTCCCTCTCCTCACAATCTGAATCGATCACGTGTCTCCCGAAATCTTTCTGGATTTTTAAAATTTTCTCATTTTTCTGTATTTTGGGCGATTGCAATCTATCATGGAAATCCTCAAGTGAACCACTATCATCAAATGGTGGCATATCATGGTCGCTCTTATTTATGGTAGTGAGGTTGTCAATCCTTTGTCTCATATGATCCATCATTTGGGTCAAGTGCCCACGGGTGGACTCCATGAAAGATGACTCCAACAGATCAGTTTCAAGTGGGTATAAAGGGAATTCTGTAGGTGGATGTGGAAAAAAGTCCGTGGTCTATTATTGTGGATGAGGAAGAAATGTACAAAAGTCAGGAGAAAAGTCCTCCAAGAAAAAAGGAGGTGGACCGGCTGGAGTGAACAAGGGATCCACAAACTTCGGATAAATTTTGAAACAAGAGGAAATGATCGAGAGGGCACGACGGTCAAGTCAAGAGAAGTAATGAAAAAGGCGCAAATGCATAGAGGCGATATAGAATACACAATCTATCACAAGAAAACTCAGACAAAACAAACTCTCAATTCACCTACTCAACTCGGTAGAGACCGATAAAGTCGGTCGTTTTATGTTGTCTGTTTTAGAGTTAGGTGAGAAGTCCAAAAGTTGCACAAACACTTAGGGGGCTGAAATGGGTTTTTGGCACTAATCCTAAGTGTGTGCGCGAGCAAGTAAAATGAAGACAATGAGAGGATTACTCGCCCTAAGACAAATATTCTCTTTTTGATTGATTTTAGGATCAAGTAATGTTAGTAGTCCCAATTTTATTGGTTATCACTTTTTTGGATTTTCAGTGGGAAACAAACGAGCCTAACGAGGGATCATCTTTTCTTAGCACCCAAGTGATCAAAATCAGAGGTAGAGCGATAGAAAACAATGCAAATGGAAAAATGATGATAAATGCTAAAGCGTAAATACTCACCTTGCCTCCAACACTCTTCGTGCAAAGATGCTCGACATAATTGAAACCTATCTTGTTGCAAATGCAAGTCGATGAAATCGCCCTAAGTTCAGAAATTTCTATTAACGTGAATAACCGATGCTAATGACTTAGAATGGAACCAAAGTGTCCGATCTTGGAGTCTCCTCGGTGCCCACCACAATGGGTCCTGTAAGCATTATATGGAGAACTCTCGCGGCGCGATGGTTTCGAGACAATGTGAGAATCAGTTTGATATTTGACTAAGTCCAAACGTCACTATAGGCACATGAAAATATATTAGGTGTTTTGCCTCAATATATCGCAAGCTATCCTAAAACTAAGGGCTCAATCACACAAAATAGAGAAACAAAACCGAGAAACAAAGTTAAAAAATGTATGAAAACCGAGAAAAATGCGGTGTGCCCCCAAGTGAACAATCACTAGGAAATTGGGCCCGAATGTACAGAGTCCTGAGTACTAGTTTTATTACAATAATAGTCTATCTCAATAAAATTACACAAATAAATAAATATACAAAAATGCACAAAATGTGATTGTCTTCTCAAGTCCTTCCTACCTCCTTTGATGCTAGGTCAGAAATCTCATGCTTCCTTCACGTGGGCGCATAGACGCCCAGGGTAGAGCGCCTCCCTCGATATGCGGTTCCACACACAAAGTAAACAAGAGAAGGTAATTGGACAAGTCAAATGTTTTTGTGCTTTTTTATATTTTATGATGTTTTTGTGATTTTTCTGTATTTTTGCTAATTTTTTGGTATTTTTAAGGTTGAAAATACTAAATATAGGGAATAAAATAATTATCTCAAATTAAAATAAAGATGAAAATATCAAACAGAGTCAAAAGTTCTCCAAATTAATTTTAATATAAAGGTAATAATATAGAGAAAATTTAGAGATAGGAAATAGATTTTTAGGATTTTTTCTGGATTTTATATTTTGATAAAGATTTTTAGAGTTTTTCTATTTTTCGATTTTACTTTCATAATTTTGGTGGTATTTGGTCTGGAAGTTAAAGACATAAAAATACACAAACTATATTTTTTGTGAATTTTTCAAAAAGTTTTTATAACTTTTATATATTTTCTAGTGCAAACAGGAATGAAAATGCATGTTTTTTATAACTAATAAAATGCATCAAATTGAAAAATAAAAAATATGGCATGAATGTGCAATGCAACGGGAACTTAAGTATATTTTTGGGGATTTTTCGATTTTTATAGATGCAAGAAATAAGTAATAGAAACAAAGAGAAAATACACTCCGAGCAGTGGTATTTTTGTAAATATATAAAAGTTTGGGGTCTATGTAGCGATTTTCCCAAAAATTATAACGAAGCAAAAATATTTATGGAGCGAATATAAATACACGAAGCCGCGAGGGCTTTCCTGTAAAATTACCAAAATCACGCGCTGAAACACGTGCACTCCTGGTATGAACAAAATAACAATTTATACAAAACAAGGGGTTGACTTGCAAAAAGTCAAAAAGATTTATAACATAAACAACTAATATCCGGATTGAATCAAAATACCCACAACTAAAGTGGCCTAGATGCAAAATGTACACCATAGTGGAAGCCCATGTGAGGTGATGTGGCTAGGACCTAAATGTAATATAGCAAAGTTTGGGGGGCGGAATGTAAATAATACGGAAATTATAACGACAAAGTAACGTTTGAGTCTTGATTAATAAATACAAAAGTATTGAGGGTAGGAGTGCAAAATACCCATGCTTAGGGTGCGATCCAACGGTGCGGCCGAAACCACTTATCCACATGTCAGGTCCTGGATGCGTGATGTTGGTTGGCCTCTAACGACTGAGATTGGATCACCTGGGGCAATCTGATAGCGAATACATGCGGAGATCCAACGACGAAGAGGTCCGGAGGACGAACAACCAAGAACAGCACCGAGGTGACTTTCCACCGGCGATCTCGGGCCGCTCCACCGTGCAATGCTACTCCAAGTTACCCAGATTGCTTCCTGTAGGGCTTATCTTGATGCTGGTGGTTCCAAAAGACGATGACTTCCATTGGAGCTCCTCCACGACGTCAGAGAAGATAGGAGGTTCCAGGTGCCTCTAGCGAAGGGGAAAATCGCCTCCAGGCGCGTCTGTTGCTTTGGGTACCTGCAAGGGAAGCTATACCAAAACTGAAGAGCTTGGAGGAGCTCCTGGAGGTGGAATAGGCGTAGGGGGTCCAAGGTGGAGTCAGGAAGAGGTTCTCCTGATCTCTGCTTCGACAGACTTCGAATGGGCAGATCTACGACGAATGCGGTTGATTATATGCTAAACTTATGCTAGAAATCAAAGATAGGAATTAAATCTAACTCAATAAAAGTGAACCTAAGTGGTCGGAGCCACGAAGACAAGACCTCACGGAGGAGATCTCCGAAGATGGGTGGAGACCGCCATTCACCAAGCCAAACTCCTCCGCAAAGGGGCCGGAGAGAAGGTGTCACTATCCTCGATTCAGGTCACCAAAAGGGGGAAGTTAGGCTAGGGAAAAAATGATTCAAAGATTGAAGCAAAGATTGGATGGCTTTTGAACAAAGTGGGTGACAAGGCTCAAAAAACGAGGAAGGTCGGCAGATCGATGATCCATTCCCTGAAAAAACACAACGGCGTGTATCCTTGATCCATGGGGAGAAAAAGTCATGCAGAGAGTATTGCAAAAAAGTGAAAGAATAGGTCTCGAAAAATCCACGAATATAGACGAGAACCAATGTCTGATACAAATCAGACCTCGGTCAGAGAGTTGATCGCGGTCAACCAACGATTGGTTCTGGTTGGTCTACGTGGACCAACATGAAAAATCAATGGAAAAAAGGTTTACAAATTCGATTAAAAAATAAATGATTTTATTAATTTTAGATTATTAAAATAAAAATAATTGTTATTTTATAAGGTATTTTATTATGATTTTTATTTATTTTTAATGGTATAAAATTACAAGTTACCTTTTAGGGGCTATATACATGTATATACATCTATATATTTTAATGTTTTTATTTTTATTTTGTATATTTACTTTTATTATTTTGGTTTATTATTTTCTATATTTATAACGTAATTTTATACACATAAATATAATTTTGTTTTATTTTTCTGATCTATTTTATAGAATTAAGTAAATAGTTGTATTATCTATACATGTATAAGTATAGGTATTTTCCTTATGTAATTTAAACAAGCATTTTATTTTAGTGATTTATTTAGTGTTTCATTCCAATTTTTATTTGCACATATATTATAAATAATATTTATAAAATAGTAAAAATATAAAATTATAAAATACCGATTAATAAATTAAATTAATATTTTAATCGGTTTGAGTATACAATAGGGAACCAAAACTCAACTTTCAAACCATAACTCCAAAAAGTATGAAACCACCTTCATTTAATATCTTATTAAAAGTTATATACAATTAAAGGTGATTTTGATATATTTTGAGCTTTTATTTGAGAGATAAGTGTGTGGGAAGTTGAGATTTTGGAATCTTATTCTGAGTATAATTTGTACACTGTATATTATTTTTATATGAAATTAATTTGTATTTTTCCGTATTTAATTATGTACAACTTTTATATTCAAGATTGTTTTATTTGAAGTATAAAAAGTGGAACTAAAAATAGGTCCCAAAAATTATTAAAGAATGAATTAAATAAAAGGGATTTTTATTGATTTTTGGCCCTTATCTCGCCTACTTTATTCCCTATCAACCTAGTCGTTGAGATGCCTAGGTCTCGGGGTTTCGGGTCATAAAATATTTGCAATATTTTTTTTTTTATTTTCTTTTCTTTATTCTATAATTTTGAATTAAAAATGGTATTTTATATACTATTTACACACAAATGCATGAATGATAAAATGCCTAAATTAAGCCTATTTACACGCATTTACTTGGGTTTTCAAGGCAAAAATGATCGAATAAAGATGATGAAACGGAGATTCATCATCCCCCTATAATTTCCTTTGCTAGTCCCTAGCAAATACTTATGCAATAAGTGCAGAAAAAGAAAAACAAAGAAAAGAAAACTAAGAAAAGATGGATTAAATTTAATTATCAAACTCGTCTTCACAAAATCAAACTTTGGAGCTTAAGTCGGACCTTTGGAATTTTAGTGCAGGCGGAACCTTAATGAGAACCAGATTTGAAGTCCAACAACCTTCAAGAATCCCAAAACTCTGTTCAAGTCTCCTCAACAGCCAGGTCAGAATACTTCAACTCATACACAAACCGTTATGACTATGAGTCTGACTCATACAGTGTAAGTGATTATGGCTCTCCCAAAATGAAATGACAAATAAACTGACTTCTCCAGTATGACAATCCAATGATTCCTCAATCCAATAACTCATTCCTCGAGGAGCGGGGTATTCCCTTCTAAGTTCAAGTAACAACCAACTCAAGAGGAGGGATGAAGAGAAGAATGGACGTTAGCCAGTATATCTACCTATCCTAGGATGCAAGTCCAATGTAGTCAAGTCATCCAGCTGCAGGCTCACATGATTTGACTTTGAAGCTCAAGCTTGCTTATTGACTATACAAATATGTACACTCCAGGAGACATTTTATTTTTGTACAAGCCTGTCCATTTTTTTGGAATTTTTTTCCTTTTTTTTGGAATACTATTCACATCAGCATTTATATAAGGAGCTTTTCCTCTTGAGCCAGTAGACTACCCTCTTTTGAAGCTTTATTGCAACCCACACTCTCCTATCTTCAAAACTCATCATCACTGCACGGGTTGGGGTGCACTTCCCTTCCTAGAGGAGGACAAATATTTCCACCTGTATACGTCTCATACTGGAAAATCCACGCCCTCACCACTCCAACTGATTTGCGCTAAATGAAAGGTGCAGGTGTCCATGTTAGGTCATTATCAACAAGAGTCGTGTGTGTGCTCTAAATACTCTACTTAGGTAGTCAAGAATCCATTGAACCAAGTCTCGTGATCCTCAAAGAATTAAGTGAACTAGACCTGAAGTACGTCAATTCCAGTTCCTATAAGGTTCCTGTTATTAGGAAGATTTTAAGGTCCAACTAAGCTCCAATCTTTGGATTTTATTTAGACTCATTCAATTATCAAACTCAATCCGAAAAAAATGCTAATGCTCTGCAAAAGCTATGCCGAATGCAGAAAATATTTTGTGATGAAATTTTCAATGATTTTGATCTTTTTATGGATTTTTGAAGAATGATGCATATGCATTTTTTGGGTTTTTCAAAAAGATTTTTCAAATGTTTTTGATATCATTAATTTTGCAAAATTTTTTGGATTTTTTTTAAAAACAAAGGGTTTTGGCCAAAAACTAGGTACAAATATTTACACAGGGATGGATCTTATATTTACAAGAATTAAGTTTTTAAGAATTGACAGAAGGTAAGTGGTCTATTTTGTAGATATATAATAAAGAATTTTAGGTAAGATGTATATATTCCTCAAGCTTATTTGAAAAGGTTTTTAACAATTTTGGAAAACTATAATCCAAAATAATTTTTACAAACTAATCTGACAAACATGTACACACATTTGAAAATCATTTTACAAAGGTTTTCCAAACAATATATATAATTTTCAAATATTTTTGCAACCATTTTTCAAATCATTTGCAAATAGTTTTAAAAACATTTTATTTCAACTAAAAAATGTTTGTACAAATGTTGAAAACATGTAACAAAATGTTTTCCAAATAGTTTTCAAAAGATTTTTCCAAAAGATTTTCAAACTATTTTTCAAACATTTTGCAAAAAATATTTTCACCTGATTTATTAACTAGTAAATACAAAAAGAATTTGAGGAATAACCAACATTTTTTAATTAACATTTTTAATAAATTTTATAAGTATAATTAGCCATAATTATTAACAAAAATATGAAAGTACGTGTTATGACCAAAGTATTTACGTAATATATACGACCCCCTTATACTTAGCTTGAGCTATGCCCTCATAGATTAGAGAGAAAAATAGAAGACATAAATTGTACTGAGTATAGGAAAATATAAAGAATAAATGAATGGAGGAATGAATGAATGAATAGGAATTTGACCGTCCCCATATACTTAGGATCAAAAAATCCTAAGTATAGTAGACTGTATACAAAGCAGGGAGGGTTAAGGGTGGGAATGAACATATTGTACTCAGAATATCTCCCCCTATACTTAGGGGAAGATATCCCTAAGTATAGACAAGAAGAGGAGACAGTGGAGAGGACAAAGAATAGAAGATCTCTGGGTGTACACCCCCTCTACTTAGGACAAAGTACGTCCTAAGTACAGAAGAATGACTAGAAGGGTGACACCTTTTCGAAAGATAAAGAAAATAGAAAAGGAAAAGAACAAAAGAAGAAAAGAAGAAAAGAGATCAGAAAATGGAAAAAGATAGAGAAGGATGTACATATCACTCCCCCTATACTTAGGGTAAAAGAAGCCCTATGTATATGCAACAATAGGAGTAATGAAACCGAACGACGAATGAACACTCGACTCATCCACCCCCATACTTAGGACAAAGTACGTCCTAAGAAAGGCATATACGAGAATGGGGTGGATGAGCAATACAGTAGAGGGACATAGATGAACGAAAGCGAATGTACAACACAGATGGATGTACAAAGGATCAAGAAGGTCCAAAGCAAACCTTCTTGCGGGACCACTGAGGAATGGATCTAGTATGGTGCAAGTCGACAACGGGTTCCTTAGATGACATTAACCGATCAGGGTCGACAAGGTGTACGTCCTCAGAGGTCCTCGGGTGTGAAGGCACAAACTGATCAATGGAAGAAGTACGACTAGGTCCAGCCTTGGGAGTATCGCTAATATCAAAGTGGAATGGGATGAACTCATCATCATCGGAAGAAGTGTAGTCAGTGTCATCCAGTGAGGTTACATCCAGGTTAAAACCAAAAGGAATAAACTTATCCGTGGAAGTAGTCGAACTCTGTTTGTCCTCTACAATCTCAACCGGATCATCTTTTTCATCAAAAGCACCGAATTCCTCAATAAAAGCAATCAAATCAACTTCAGCCTTGGTCTCATCAATATCTGCCCTCTGCTAAATGGTATCGATCGTCTAAATCTCGCAGATGTCATCAACGCATCGCCAATCACAGGAAGCAGAAACTCCAAGTTCTATGCTTTCTGAGTCTTCCTCCGTGGAGAGGAATTCTCGGGTCTCATCATCGGTCATAAAGAAAGCCTCTCTGATATCAACATAAAGATCATAGGCATTAGGGTCAACCAGAATAGGTATAGTCACATCAGGTGCAGGTCTCTGATTAGCAGTGGATGCAATTATGACCACCTCACTCTCGTCAACATGACGGAAGCGAATCTCTCCCGAACCATAATCAATAAGAACCTCGATGAGGCGAGGAATGGTCGTCCCAAGATGATTGGAGAGTGCTCCCCTGTGAAGCTCTCCATGGGCAATACGATAAAATCAACATTATACCTCGTGCCTAAATCGAAATGACAGCGTTTTCAAGGATACCCTTTGATCTCTTGATAGATCCATCAACAACCTGTACTATCATCCTGGTCTTCTTTAGAGGCCCTAAGTGAAGAGACTATACCAGCGAGAAGGCTAATTTTCTAATCAAAGCACCGCCGTCGAGGAGAGTGTGATCACATGTGAAGTCAGAGATGGTGCAACTAATGAAGGGTGTGGCAGTGTTCTTTTTCCTAGGAATGGGAGGGTGTGTGAAGGCCTGGGCAGTAGCCATGGTCAAGATATGACACTCAGATCTGCTCCACCGCTTTCTCTTTTTGGGAAGAGGAGCAGATGAATTGGTAATGGCTTGTTGAAGTTGGGCACGGATAATCTCATGAATGGTGGCCACCACTTCGGATTTAGTCAACATTTTTTTGAATTTTTGGACCTCCTCCATCGAAGGGAGGAAGTCGGTATCAACATATACACAAGTAATGCCAAGAGCGGTTTGTACATCAACATCCTCGGGGTTAGTGGTGGGACTAGGTGTGAATGGCTGTGTGGGCAAATGATCTGGCAAAGGCTCCCTCTCCTCACAATCTGAATCGATCACGTGTCTCCCGAACTCTTTTTGTATTTTTACAATTTACTCATTTTTGTATTTTGGGCGATTGCAAGCTCTCATGGAAATCCTCTAGTGAACCCATATCATCAAATGGTGTTATATCATGGTCTCTCTTATTTATGCTAGTGCTGTTGTCAATCCTCTGTCTCATATGATCCATCATTTGGGTCAAGTGCTCAACGGTAGACTCCATGAAAGATGACTCCAACATATCCGTCTCGGATGGATGTGAAGGGAATTATAAAGGTGGATGTGGATAAAAGTTTGAAGTCTGATACTATGGCTAAGGGAGATATGTACGAAATTCAGGAGAAAAGTCCTCCTGCAAAAAAGGTGGTGGACCGGCTGGAGTGAACGAGGGATCCGCAAAGTCTAGATAAAATACGCTCCAGTCGGCCATCTCGAAACAAGAGGAAATGATCGGGAGGGCACGATGGTCAAGTCAAGATAAGTAAAGAAAAAAGCACAAATGCGCAGAGGCGATCTAGAATACATACAATCATTCACAAGCAAGCTCACACAAAACAAACCCTCAATTCACCTACTCAACACGGTAGAGACCAATAAAGTCGGTCTTTTTATCTTGTCAATTTTAGAGTTAGTTGAGAAGTTCAAAAGTTGCACAAACACTTAGGGGCCTGAAATAGGATTTTGGCACTAATCCTTAGTGTGTGCGCGAGCAAGTAAAACGAAGACAATGAGAAGATTACTCGCCCCAAGACAAATATTCTCTTTTTGATTGATTTTAGGATCAAGTAATGTTAGCAGTCCCAATTTTATTGGTTATCACCTTTTTTGGATTTTTAGTGAGAAACACATGATCCTAATGAGGGATCAATTTTTCTTAGCACCCAGGTGATCAAAATCAGAGGTAAAGAGGCGGAAAAGCAATACAAGCGGTAAAATGATGATGAATTCTAAAGCGTAAATGCTCACCTTGCCTCCAACACTCTACATGCAAAGATACTTAGTAGAAGTGAAACCTATCTATATGCAAATGCAAGCCGATGAAATCGCCCTAAGTTCAGAAATTGCTATTAGCATGAAGAACCGATGCTAACGACTTAGAATGGAACCAAAGTGTCCATTTTTCTTAGCGCCTAGGTGATCAAAATCAGAGGTAAAGAGGCAGAAAAGCAATGCAAGTGGCGAAATGATGATGAATGCGAAAGCGTAAATGCTTACCTTGCCTCCACCACTCTACATGCAAAGATGCTCAGTAGATTTGAAACCTATCTATATCCAAATGCAAGCCGATGAAATCGCCCTAAGATCAGAAATTGCTATTAGCGTGAAGAACCAATGCTAATGACTTAGAATGGAACCGAAGTGTCTGGTCTTGGAGTCTCCTCGGTGCCCACCATAATGGTTTCTACCAACACTGTATGGAGAACTCTCACGGCGTAGTGGTTTCGAGACTAAGTGAGAAGCAATTTGATATTTGACTAAGTCCAAACATTACTATAGGCACATGCAAATATATTAGGCATTTGGCGTTAATCTATTGCAAGTAATCCTAAAACTAAGGGCTCAATCATAAAAAAAAGAGAAAACAAAACTGGGAAATAAAGTAAAAAAATACGATGAAAACCGTGAAAAAACGCGGTGAGCCTCCAAGTGAACAATCACTTGGAAATTGGGCTCGAATGTCCAGTGTCCAGAGTACATGTTTTATTACAATAATAGAGTCTCTCTCTCACTAAAAATACACAAATAAATAAATACACAAAAATGCTCAAAATGTGATTGTCTTCTCAAGTCCTCCCCGCCTCCTTTGTTGCTAGGTCAGAAATCTATTGCAAGCAAGTAGATTGGGGCAATGGATGCTCAAAAATGAATTGATGTACTTGTCTATATGTGCTAATTTTTGTGGGTTTTTAATTTATATATATATTTTTTATTTTTTATTTTATATTTTAATATTGTGATTTTTAATTTTTTGATTTTGTATTTTCTTTTTATATTTTATATTTTTATATTTTCTTTTTCTTTCAATAAGGATATCCAAAATACAAGAAATAAAATGTTTTTGTGCTTTTTTATATTTTTATGATGTTTTTGTGATTTTTTGTTTTTTTTTTTGTTAATTTTTTGGTATTTTTAAGGTCGAAAATACTTAACACAGGGAATAAAATAATTATCCAAAATTATATTTAAGATAAAAAATTATCAAACAGAGTCAAAAATTCTCCAAATTGTTTTTAATATAAAGGTAATAATATAGAGAAAATTCAGAGACAGAAAATGGATTTTTACATTTTTTTCTGGATTTTATATACTTTTGTAGAGATTTTTAGAGTTTTCTATTTTTTATTTTTCTTTTATATTTGTTAGTGGTTTTTGTTCTGGAAGTTAAAACACAAAAATACACGAAATATATATTATTGAGAATTTTTAAAAGTTTTATAATTTTTATATATTTTCTACTGCAAACAGGAACAAAAATACATGTTTTTGATTTTTTTGTAAATAATAAAATGCTTTAAATTGTGAAATAAAAGATATGGCATGAATGCGCAATGAAACATGAGCTTAAGTATATTTCTGTGGATGTTTTCGATTTTTATAGATTTATGAATAAATAATAGAAGAAAAGAGAAAATACACTCTAGTCGGGGTATTTTTGTAAATATATAAAAGTCCGGGGATAAGTTGCAATTTTTCCAGAAATTATAACTAGGTAAAAATATTTATGGAGTGAATATAAATACATAAAGTCGCGGGGGCTTTCCTGCAAAATTTCCAAAATCACGCGCCTAAACACGTGCACACCTAGTAGGTACAAAACTACAATTTTTACAATACCAGGGGCTGACTTGCAAAAATTCCAAAACTTTATAAATTAAACAACTAATTTCTAGACAGAATCTAAATACCCACAACTTAAGGGGCCTAGATGCAAAATGTACACCTCACATGGTAGCCCACGTAAGGTGACGTAGTTAGGACCCAAACATAATATAGCAAAGTTTAGGGGCGGAATGTAAATAATACAGAAATTATAAACAGCAAAGTAAATTTTGAGTCTTGATTAATTAATACAAAAGTAGCGGGGGAAGGAGTGTAAAATACCCATGTTAAGGGCGCGATCCAACGGTGCGGCTGAAGCCACTTATCCAGGTGTCAGGTCCTGGATGCGCGATGCCGGTTAGCCTCCAACGACTGAGATTGGATCGCCTGGGGTGATCTGACAATACACGTTGATGAATTCAAGATTCATTATGTTATCTCTATATATATTTCTCTTTATATCCACTATTTTTATATACATATGATGATCACCTAAATAATTGATATTAAATTGATACAAAGTATATCATCTGGAATGAATTACTCATAACCATTGTATAAGTATTACATAATAACAAAAAAAAGTCAGTAACATACATTAACTAATATATGGATCACTTTTGATAATACACATACGTTGAACTCCATACAACACATGTTTATGAGTTTATGTAATACCTATCTCGATTGAAAACTCTTAGGACTACATGACCATCCATTAAGTGTAAAATATATTATCTATAAATCTCGATATTTATTGTTCTAGATTACGTATGTATTAGCATCTACACCAAAAGTACCTTAATATACACAAGGAACCAACGACCTTTAATATACCCCTTTCCTATTATTAGAAATAAAGTAGTTTTTGTTTTATTGCTTTTCTCAAAATTCCAAATGGATCCCATACCATATTACTAATATCCATACGAATGGATACTAAGGCAACAATTTTTTAATCAAAGATTTCTTTTAATGCAGGTACACGTTACGTGGAAAGTTCATGGAACCATATTCTCGTACCCATTACAGAAAACACGTACAAGAGATTTGTTGCACCTCTTCGTCTTCATGCAGAAGTTTTGAGGACCACATCTCACCACGCACGTCCCAATACAAATTCTTCACCTTCCTCTCGGCACCCTTTCGTCTTCGACCGAACATCTCCAAAGTTTTGCTATAAATATGGACCACCTTCGACCTTCAAAGGGGATCGAGAAGAGTGGGGAAACAACACCCCAAGTTCGGCCAATCTCTCGGCATCGGTCACTGTTCGTTCACCAACTCTCGTCATCTTCTACTCAAATACTGAAGCTTCATCCTACACCTGTGTGTAGTACGGGGCTTAACCGCACTAGCCAACCATCCTAACACTCAACCGCGCACAGCCTTGCAGTCCCGTACTTCTCTCTCGTCTGGCCGCACGCTGCTACGTGCCATCTCTCCTCCTCTCCATTCCAGTCCACGCACTGTCTCGCACGATGCCGCATCCTCCCTCAACTCCTACCGTTGGTGCACGCCCTCCAGCATTGGGTGGCCTCTCTCAAGTCCATGTTGGAGCATCGACATTTCCTGCATAAAAGAAGAGGATAACATTTTCTCTCTTTGTACTTTACATTTATGATATTTATTACATTTGAGCTATCTTGGTATTTGCAAAAGTCTATGTGTTTTTAGTATAATTTGATCACCTAGAATTTCTTGCTGCGAAAATATCATTTACCTCTTTATTTGCAGTTCTAATCCCACCAGTTTCATATTTAGTTCAACTATATTCAATTGCATTTCATCCCCTAGTTCATTTTAATTTCTACAATTATAACCTTGTGATCTTACTTTGTTTTTAAAAGAAGATATTATCAACTTCCCGAGAGGATATCATTAACTATATTGTGAACTTGCCATGTCCCTGTGGATTCGAACCTCTACTTGCCGTATGCATTTTGTATGTCTCCATTATGCTCATAGTTGTATTTTATTTGTTTGATCTTGATTCTTCGTGGAACAACAACGACATGATAAAATCATCATCTTAAACCGCGAGAAATCTTGTCAACATTTTGGCACCGTTACCGGGGACTAGGCAACATTTGTAATTTTTCTTCACTTCCAACTTGTTTTCAAGTATCTAATCCGTGCAATTTTTTTGTTTTGCAGGTACTTAGGCTTCAAAAAGAAAAAAAACTTGTCTTTTCATGCATTTTATTTTAGCAACCTTGTAATTTGAAAAAAAAATTTCTCTCCCCTCCTTCTCGGAAAAGCCCGCCATCAAGAGGACAAAATATTACGGATTAGCGTCAGAAGTGCAGGCACTGTGAGTTTTTCTTTCTTTTAGGCATATTAGGTTTTTACTTCTCTTGCATTTGTTTGCGCATCAAATTAAAACGAAAAAGACTAAAAAGAGTTCTTCTTTGCATCATCTTTGTGGTCTTCTCCCTCTGCTCACCTAAAAAGATCACCAAAACGTGTTGTATCACGCTAAAACGATAAGCTTGAAAGGCCACCGCAGTGGCCCGAGGAGAAAGCGAGAAATTCTGATTGCTTGATTTGATGCACGTGTACGACACAAAAATCACGAGCACATAGAACCCTTGGATAGTGACAAAAATCCCTGGTGCTACGTGGGATTGCAGAGAGAAATCGTAATTCCTCGATGCGTTGGGCACAGGTTCTTGTGGGAAAAGCAGATCTAACGATCTGAGTACCAACCCTGGATCCCCCAGTCGGATTAGGACATCGATTTCTCACAATCTTCCACACCCACCTCATCCTTAAGGACTCTAATTTCTCTGAAAACTTTTGTTGAATCACTAAATTAAAATAAAAAAGATAACCGCTTCCACGGCAATTTTTGTGTGAGTTGGTAAAATAACAAATTCTCTTGTGTATTGTGCTGTCTATGCTAAGTCGTAGATCTTTGAGAAATCCACTGCAACAACCATTAGAGTACGACCCACTTTACAGAAGAAAAACCAACCCATCTCCTTCAACTGAGAATTCACCTGACCTTGGAGACATGGGAGAAGAAAGACCAAACCCTATGGATCTCATCCTGCATCAGTTGCAACTGTTGAGAGAAGAAAATGCCACAATCCGCCACACCATAGCACCTCTCATCCGACCACCACCCATAAGCACACATTACAACCCAGCTGTAGAGGACTTAGTTCATTGGGTCCAAATCCCGCTTGAAGTAAGAGACTTTGAGATAAAACCCGCATCACTCTCCTTAATCCCAAAATACTATGGAAATGACTCCGAAGATCCCTTCCTCCACATCCAAGATTTCCGATCTGCTTGTGACACCATGAGTATCCCAGGGGTAGAAAAAGAATACATCTACATGAAAGCCTTCACCCACTCACTCAAAGACAAAGCACTCCAATGGCTTCGGAATTACGGAACCCCTATCACCTCATGGGATGTCTTAAGGGAAGCTTTTATCAAGAAATACTTTCCCATAGGAAAAACCAACGCTCTGAGACAAGCTATTTCATCTTTCACCCAGAAAAACAGAGAACCCATCCATGAAGCCTGGGAGCGTTTTAAGGAATTACAAAGGAAATGCCCTCATCATGCAATCCCCAAATGGAAATTGGTTCAGATATTTTATGAGGGCATAGATACATCATTTAAGAGAGTGATTGATGGCTCATGTGATGGAAACTACATCAGCCGTTACGAACATTTCGTTTGGAATTTATTTGAAAATATGGCTGACAATTCGGTGAACAGTTCCTCGTTAGAACAGTACAGTGGAAATACGAGAACAGTCAATATCATTGATCATATGAGATCTAGCAATGACAATCCTGATAGATGGGAAACCCTCTCAAAACAAATGAACCTCATGACTCAAGCCTTAGAAAAATTGGCCTTGAATAATCCCACCAGCCATGAAGTTGACCACACCACATTCACCCATAATCAAGACATGAATCCTAAGACTGTGAACTGGGTGCAAAGAAATCAAGGAGGATATTCAAATAACCACAACACATGGAGAGAGCAACCAAATTCCGGGTGGAATGGACAGAACAATTATCATTTTCAAAATCACACCCAACCCAGACAACCGATAGCACCGCCCGTGACTCAACCCTCCACCACTGCGGTAAATTTCGACGCCTTGGCTCAGGCAATACAACAACTAGCTATAGCTCAACAACAAGCCACTGAAGCCCAACAAAAAGCCAACTCTGAGAATGCCCGTCAATTCGCCGAGATCAGATCGTACATCCCAACCTTATCACCTCAACCGTTGCCCAATCCAAACACCAATAAGGCTAGCTCATCTGTAGTACTTCAAACTCCTCCACCTGTCGAATCTTTCACCTCACCACCTGGTTTCCAAAGCCAGAATCAAGGATTTTTTACACCTTCTAGGACAAACCAAGGGAACCCACAACAAGCATCTAGAAACCAAGTTAATTTCAAAACACCACCCCGCCCAAACCAATCTGCCAATGCTGTCACTCTGAGAAATGGGAAAACCACTTCCGCCTACACCAGACCGCTAGCTTTAGAAGAACAAAATGAAATAGAGGAGGAGCCTGATGATGAAGAGAAGCTAACTGAAACAACCATGCCCCTTCCTTCCTCCCCAACCATAACCATCCCCTTTCCTGGAGCTCTTCATCGAAGAAAACCGCAATCATCCACCATAGATCCAGAGTTAGAAAAACTATTCTCGGACATCATCATTGAAATCCCACTCTTAAAAGCCCTCGAACAAGTTCCAGCCTTCTCCCGATTTTTGAAGGACAAATGCACACCAAAACGAACATCCAAAGGAAAAAGTAAAAAGGACAATGAAGATATTGAGAGACATGTGCTCCCTCGAGCAACAACCAATGCCATCTCCCAATTCTTACCCACCAAAAAGAAAGATCCAGGAGCTCCTCTAGTTAGATGCACAATTGACAAATTGACCTTTGATCATACCCTGCTAGATAATGGTGCTTCCATCAATCTTCTTCCGACTGCTATTCTGGAGCAATTTGACCTAGGAAAACTAAAACATGTTTCAATGACTTTGCAAATGGATGATTGATCTGTGAAAAGACCAAAAGGACTTCTTGAGGATGTGATAGTTGATATTCAAGGTCACAAATTCCTGGTTGATTTTGTTGTGATGGATATGGATCAAGCAAATATATTGAGTGAGACACCAATCATACTAGGACGACCATTTTTGGCCACTCCTAAAGGTCATTTTGATTATGAGGTTGGAAGAGTTGAATTTAAAATCAATGGCCAAGTCATTCCTGTTAATCTTGTCACCCCTACTCCCAATGAATCTGAGACCGAAGAATGTGGTTGGATAGAACGATGTGTTGTTCTAAATATTCAAAAAGACTTTTCCCCAATCCATCTCACCAAAGATCCTTTAGAGGTTAGTCTGAACACTTCTAGATCCACCTACAAAAACACTTCTCATGAAATTGCCACCTACAATCTGAATCTTGCACTAGAAGCTCCGCCATGCCCTCTTACCGGACAAGAAATTGATGAGCTTGATAATGCCTGGGACACATTAGACTCTGAACTCACATTTACCTCAACCATGATCATGCCCATGATGGAACCACCATTTGAGACTATTTCTGTAATAGACTCAGGAAACACTATAACTCCGAATCCATCGACAACCACTGTTGAATTAAAGCCACTACCCAAAGATCTGAAGTATGCTTTCCTGGATGATGCACAGACTCTACCAGTTATTATCAATGCCAACCTAAACCATATGCAAGAAAGTCAACTCATAGAAGTTTTGAAAAAGAATTCCCAGGCCATTGGATGGAAAATAACGGATCTAAAAGGAATAAGCCCAACATTCTGTACTCATCACATATATCTGGAAAATGATTGTAAACCCTCTCGGGAAATGCAAAGACGGTTGAATCCCAATCTACGAGAGGTTGTGAAGAATGAGATCTATAAATGGGCAAGCGCAGGTATCATTTACCCTATCTCTGACAGCCCTTGGGTCAGTCCTCTCCAAGTTGTCCCCAAGAAGGCTGGATTAACAATTGTCAAAAATGAGAAAGGCGAGGACATACCCACCAGAGTAGCCACATCTTGGAGAGTCTGTGTAGATTATAGGAAACTCAATAAGGCTACTCGAAAAGATCATTTCCCATAACCATTCATTGACCAAATCATTGAGAAGCTAGCCAGAAAAGAATTTTTCTGCTTTTTAGATGGATATTCCGGTTATAACCAAGTAGCCATAGCACCAGAAGATCAAGACAAGACCACTTTCACTTGTCCTTTTGGAACATATGCCTTTCGTCGCATGCCTTTTGGACTATGTAATGCTCCAGCAACATTTCAAATATGCATGATGGAATTTTCACTGATATGATCGGCGATTTTATAGAAATATTTATGGATGATTTCTCTATTTTTGGAGACTCTTTTGAGGAAACACTAGGATTTTTGGATAGAGTCTTCAAGAAATGCATCGAAGTGAACTTGATATTATCATGGGAGAAATCACATTTTATGGTGAAATAAGGAATTGTATTGGGACATATTGTATCAAAGAAAGGGATAGAAGTGGATCCATCGAAAATTGAGACCATCACTCACTTAGGTCCACCCGTGAATATAAAAGGTGTTCGGTCCTTCCTAGGTCATGTCGGTTTTTACCGACGATTTATCAAAGATTTCTCAAAAATCTCCCACCCTCTCACTAAACTACTTGAAAAAGACCAAGATTTCACATTCACCAAGGAAGCATACGAGTCTTTCAGTACACTAAAGAAAATCATCACTGAAGCACCCATACTACAGCCCCCTGATTGGAACTGTGAATTTGAGATCATGTGTGATGCATCTGATTATGCTGTGGGGGCAGTATTAGGTCAAAAGAAAGATGGAAAACCTTATGCCATTCACTATGATAGTAAAACTCTGGATGATGCTCAAAAGAACTACACTGTAACTGAGAAAGAACTTTTGGTTGTGGTGTTCTCCTTAGAGAAATTTCGATCTTACATCCTGGGATCCCACATCATCATCTACACAGACCACTCAGCTTTGAAATATCTCTTCACAAAAACCGATGCTAAGCCTAGACTCATTAGGTGGGTATTACTTCTTCAAGAATTTGATTTAGAAATTCGAGACAAAACAAGAGCAAAGAATGTTGTAGCTGATCACTTATCGAGGCTCCCTGCCTCAGCACCAACTGATAACGAGGTCCTAATTTCTGAAAGTTTTCCTGATGAGAATATAATATCTGTTTCTCAACTCCCTTGGTATGCAAACATCGTCAATCACCTTGTCACTTCCACATTTCCTGATGACTGGCCGAAATATAAGAGAGATAAAACCAAGGCCCAAGCCCGATACTATCATTGGGAAGACCCTTTGCTCTTCAAAGAGGGTACTGATTTAATATGGAGACGATGCATCCCTGAATCTGAAGTCAATGATGTCCTAACTCACTGCCACACTTCTGGGTGTGGAGGACACCACTCAGGGAAGCGCACTACCGCTAAAGTCTTACAATGCGGTTTCTACTGGCCCACACTCTTTAAAGATGCCCATCATTTTGCTCAATCTTGCCCTGCCTGTCAGACTTATGGAACAATGACCCGCCGCAACATGATGCCCCTCCAACCCGTACATATAGTTGATATCTTTGATACTTGGGGAATAGACTTCATGGGACCTTTCACCATCTCACAAGGCTATCAACACATCTTACTCGCTGTTGACTTTGTGTCCCGTTGGGCTGAAGTCATTCCCACTCGTGCTGCTGATAGCACAACCGTTGTCAAGTTCTTGAACGATCTATTCTCTCGATTTGGATTGCCAAAGGTGGTAATCAGTGATGGAGGCACCCACTTCCTGAATGCTTCAGTTAAGAATTTACTCAAGAAAAATGGAGTCGAACACCGTGTCTCAACTGCCTATCATCCACAAACCAATGGAATGGCTGAGCTATCAAATCAAGAAATCAAGACCATCCTCCAGAAAATTGTTCGCTCTGATCGTAAAGACTGGTCCCAATACTTACCTTCTGCTCTCTGGGCCTATCGTACTGCTTTCCGCACACCCTTAGGTATGAGTCCATTTCGGTTAGTCTATGGAAAGCTGTGCCACCTACCTGTAGAGGTCCACCACAAATAACTCTGGGCAATCAAGAAATGCCATCCGGATTATGATGAGGCTGGGAAGAAAAGACTATTGGATTTATCTGAACTAGAAGAACTAAGATCACAAGCCTATGATAACAACCTGCTATACAAAGAGAAAATCAAGTTGTGGCACGATGCTAACATTTCGAGGAAAACATTCAAAGAAAATCAAAAAGTATGGCTATTTGATGCAAAACTGAAGTTATTTCCAGGAAAACTGAGATCGAAATGGAAAGGACCATACATTGTAACTCAAATATTTGATAATGGCTCGATAGAAATTTCTGACCCAAACACTAAAGCCACATTCAGAGTAAATGGTCAAAGACTAAAACCCGTTGTTGAACCATCTGGTTCTATGCCTGTCTGCACAACATACCTTCTGCAGGAAAAATGAACCATCACATTGCCAAGCTGAGGCATTAAATCATGCACTCTTGTGAGCCTCTCCTCACAGGTATCTCTTCGTCTTACAACTCGCATGTTTATTTTCGCTGCATTGTATTAGATAAGTATGGGGGTATCCCTCTGCATTACATTCCAAAAATAAAAAAAAAACACAAAAACAAAAATACATTTCATATCCCTTCTGATCCTCCTATTGTACATTGTCTTCACCATGAGGACATGGTCTCTGTTAAGTATGGGGGGTGTATGCATAGTTTTTCAAAATTGAATACTCTTTCAAAAAAAACTCTCTTTTGCAAAAATTCCCCTAAAAATATTTTCAAAAGCAAGAAAACCAACAAAAATACATCCTTCCTAGTTTTATCCTATTTTGATAAAACAGATCTTCACTGCATAAATCATAGACTAAGGTTGAGTTGACCCCAATCAACTTAACTTCATCAGAATTTCACTAGGCATGAGTTTTTAAGCTTTCTTCAGGTCCATATGGACTTTATTCTCTCAGTTCCACTAACTCTACTGGTGAATGAACTTCTGTATCTAACTAGATCACTTGAGAAACTAGTAGCACTCTTAAACTCTTCAGTGGATATTAAGCAACTGCACACTGCACTTACCTTAATTGAGTTTATTTTATGAGATACAATAACAATCTAGTTGAGGTGAGGAGTTGTCCTCTTGGTTGTGCCAATGCCTGAACCTTATCTATAGCTAATGAAGGAACTCGACTCAGGAGCAACATGATCTCTCTAGTCTAAGTATGTCAGCAAGTAAGCCAGTATCGTGCCTCCAAAGTCAATATTAAGCCGATACTACCTTTTGATGCCAAAATCCAAGACAAAAACACCACAAAAAGGAATATCACAATACAAATGCCAAAAACCACCAATCATGCAAAGATACACAAAGCAAAAGCAAAGAAGACCACCAAATAACCCTTCTCCACCAAAAAGCCGTGGTAGCAGCCCAATGATGCTACCTAAATTTTTAAAAGAGGCCCAGGGTTATGCTCTACAAAAAGCAAGAATGAATGCAACGGACCAAAGCGGTCTACGGAAAATCCCGAAAGTTAAGACCCATTTTCCGAAGAATTATGACCTATTTCTTTATGCTGACATACTTAGGTGAAAAGAGAATATGCCTGAATTCAGGTAAGGACTGAGGCTATATGTATAGGGAATCATTCGGTACCTCGATAGATTGTGTTGATAGCTCGTTCTCTTGAATCACGAAAGCTAAAACCATCACTAACACTGTTTATATCCATTCAAAGTCAAAGAGAATACTTGTTTCGTAGGGATGAGCTGACCTGATCGATCTTCTGAAACCATATCTGATTTTGTTGGAACTGAGAGGCTGTTGAAACTACAAAACTCAAGTCAAGTCGTTAATTCGAACAAATCATTAATCCATGGGTCAACTCTACTGAAGTTTGTGTATTTGTGTGGTTAGGAACTGAAAACTCAAAGACTTTGTGGGAGTGTCTGCTGCAAACCCTCACCAGATCTACCTTGGCTAATTTCCCTATCCTTCATTGTTACTTATCTTACTCTTGCTCGAGACTAGCAAGATTTAAGTATGGGGGTATGATGAATTCAAGATTCATTATGTTATCTCTATATATATTTCTCTTTATATCCACTATTTTTATATACATATGATGATTATTCTAAATAATTGATATTAAATTGATACAAAGTATATCATCTGGAATGAATTACTCATAACCATTGTATAAGTATTACATAATAACAAAAAAAATCAGTAACATACATGAACTAATATATGGATCACTTTTGATAATACACATACGTTGAACTCCATACAACACATGTTTATGAGTTTATGTAATACCTATCTCGATTGAATACTCTTGGGACTACATGACCATCCATTAAGTGTAAAATATATTATCTATAAATCTTGATATTTATTGTTCTAGATTACGTATGTATTAGCATCTACACCAAAAGTACCTTAATATACACACGGAACCAACGACCTTTAATATACCCCTTCCCTATTATTAGAAATAAAGTAGTTTTTGTCTTATTACTTTTCTCAAAATTCCCAATGGATCCCATACCATATTACTAATATCCATACGAATGGACACTAAGGCAACAATTTTTTAATCAAAGATTTCTTTTAATGCAGGTACACGTTATGTGGAAAGTTCATGGAACCATATTCTCGTAACCATTACAGAAAGCACGTACAAGAGATTTGTTGCACCTCTTCGTCTTCATGCAGAAGTTTTGAGGACCACATCTCACCACGCACGTCCCAATACAAATTCTTCACCTTCCTCTCGGCACCCTTTCGTCTTCGACCGAACATCTCCAAAGTTTTGTTATAAATATGGACCACCTTCGACCTTCAAAGGGGATCAAGAAGAGTGGGGAAACAACACCCCAAGTTTGGCCAATCTCTCGGCATCGGTCACTGTTCGTTCACCAACTCTCGTCATCTTCTACTCAAATACTGAAGCTTCATCCTACACTTGTGTGTAGTACGGGGCTTAACCGCACTAGCCAGCCATCCTAGCACTCAACCGCGCACAGCCTTGCAGTCCCGTACTTCTCTCTCGTCTGGCCGCACGCTGCTACGTGCCATCTCGCCTCCTCTCCATTCCAGTCCGCGCACTGTCTCGCACGATGTCGCATCCTCCCTCAACTCCTACCGTTGGTGCACGCCCTCCAGCATTGGGTGGCCTCTCTCAAGTCCATGTTGGAGCATCGACATTTCCTGCATAAAAGAAGAGGATAACATTTTCTCTCTTTGTACTTTACATTTATGATCTTTATTACATTTGAGCTATCTTTGTATTTGCAAAAGTCTATGTGTTTTTAGTATAATTTGATCACCTAGAATTTGCTTGCTGCGAAAATATCATTTACCTCCTTATTTGCAGTTCTAATCCCATCAGTTTCATATTTAATTCAACTATATTCAATTGCATTTCATCCCCTAGTTCATTTTAATTTCTACAGTTATACCCTTGTGATCTTACTTTGTTGTTAAAAGAAGATATTATCGACTTCCCGAGAGGATATCATTAACTATATTGTGAACTTGCCAAGTCCCTGTGGATTTGAACCTCTACTTGCCATGTGCATTTTGTATGTCTCCATTATGCTCGTAGTTGTATTTTATTTGTTTGATCTTGATTCTTCGTGGAACAACAATGACATGATAAAACCATCATCTTAAACCGTGAGAAATCTTGTCAACACACGTGGAGATCCAATACTTCTGATCAGAACTGGGCAGACACACGATCCAACGACGAAGAGGTCTGGAGGACGAACAACCAAGAACAATGCCGAGGTGACTTTCCATCGATGACCCCGGGTCGCTCCGCCGTGTTGTGTTGCTCCAAGATGCCCAGATCGCTTCCTGTAGGTCTTCTCTTGATGCCGGAGGTTCCAAAAGATGACGGCAACCAGTGGAGCTCCTCCATGATGTCGGAGAAGAGAGGAAGTTCCAGGTGCCTCCGGCGAAGGGGGATTTCACCTCCATGTGTGTATGTTGCTCTGGGTACATGCAAAGGAAGCTATACCAAAACTGCGGAGCTTGGAGGAGCTCCTAGAGGTGGAATTGGTGTAGGGTGTCTGAGGTGGAGTGCGGGAGAGGTTCACCGGAGCTCAGCTTCAGCGAACTTCGAATGGTCGGATCTACGATGAATGCGGGTGATTATATGCTAAACTTATGCTAGAAATCAAAGGTAGGAATTACAACTAACTTAAAAGCAATAAAAGTGAATAGTTGCCAGAGCCATGAAGAACAGACCTCACGGTGGAGATCGCCGGAGATGGGTGGAGACCGTCGTTCACCAAGCCAAACTCCTCTGCGAAGGGGCCTGAGAGGAGGTCTCACTATCCTCAATCCATGGAATCGAAAGGCAGAAGCTATGCTAGGGAAAAAAGGGTTCAAAGATTGAAGGGAAGATCAGATGGCTTTTAAACAAAGTGGGTGACAAGGTTGAAAGAATGAGGAAGATCAGGCGAATCGATGATCCATTCCCCGAAAAAACACAAGGGTGTGTATCCTTGATCCATGGGGAGAAAAATCCATGTAGAGAGTACTACAAAAAGGTGTAAGAATAGGCCTCGAGAAATCCGCGAATATGGCCGAGAACCAATGTCTGACACAAATCAGACCTCGGTCAGAGAGTTCGCTGAGGTCAACTAACGGATGATTCTGGTTGGTCCACGTGGATCAACTAGAAAAATCCTTGGCAAAAGGTTTATAAATTCGATTAAAAATAATAAATGATTTTATTAATTTTAGGTTATTAAATGTAAAATATTTGTTATTTTATAAGGTATTTTATTATGATTTTTATTTATTTTTAGAGGTATAAAATTACAAGATACCTTTTAGGGGCTATATACATGTATATTCATCAATATATTTTAACATTTTATTTTTATTTTGTATATTTAATTTTAATATTTGGCTTATTTTTTTATATATTTATAACTTAACTTTATACACTTAAATATTTTTTGTTTTATTTTTTTGATATATTTTATACAATTAAATAAATAGTAGTATTATCAATATAGGTATAAGTATAGGTATTTTACCTATGTATTTTAAACAAGTATTTTATTTTAATAATTTATTTAGTGTTTTATTCCAGTTTTAATATACAAATATTACAAATTATATTTATGAAATTATAAAAATATAAAATTATAAAAATAATGAATAATAAATAAAATGAATATTTTAATCGGTTTGAGTATACAATAGGGGTCCAAAACACAACTTTCAAACCGTAACTCCAAAAAATATGAAACAACTTCATTATATAGATTATTAAAAGTTTTATACAATTAAAGGTAATTTTGATATATTTTGAGCTTTTATTTGAGAGATAAGGGTCAGGGAAGTTGAGATTTTGGAATCTTATTCCGAGCATAATTCTTACAATTTATACTATTTTTATATGAAATTATTTTTTTATTATTTAATTATCTACAAATTTAATTTTTAAGATTTTCTTTATTTGAAGTTTAAAAAGTGGAACTAAAAATAGATCCAAAAAATTTATAAAGAATGAATTAAATAAAATGGATTTTTATTGTATTTTGGCCCTTATCTCCCCCTACCTTATTCCTTGTCGACACAGTCATTGAGATGCCTAGATCTCGGGGTTTCGAATCATAAAATATTTGCATTGTTTTATTTTCTTTTCTTTTCTTTATTCTATAATTTTGGCTTTAAAAACTGTATTTTATACACTATTTACACACAAATACAGGAATGATAAAATGCCAAAATTAAGCCTATTTACACGTATTTACTAGGGTTTTTAAGGCCAAAGTGATAGAATAAAGTCGATAAAATGGAGATTCATCACCTGCTCCTAAAATTATACAAAAATATAGTTAGATGCCTACTTACGTGTACTTTCACGCCTCATTCTTATTTCACATTTTTGGCATGTTAACTATTTATTAAAAATGAAATGAGCATGTTTTTGTCCCTATTTGTATTATAAAATACCGAAAAAATAGAAAAATCTTTTGAAAAATTCAAAAAAATTATATGATGTCTATTTTAGCATATTTTAACTTCATACCGAAAATCCCTAAAAATAGAAAAAGACTAAAAATTAAAAAGCTCCAAAATCCAACAAAAAATGTTAAAAATAACTTAAAAAATCCTAAGATATTTTTATATTTTTGAATTTTATTTATATTATTATTTATATATTAAAATTAATTTGAAGAATTTTGGTTGTATTTTGCTATTTTTAATCTTCAATTCAATCGACCTATTATTTAATCCCTGATTTGGGATAATTTTAACTTTAAATGCATAAAAATTAGCAAAAAATTTAGAGCAATCACAAAACCATTATGAAAATATATAAAACCCCAAAGAACATTATGTTCTATATTTTATTGGAGGGTTTACATGCAGTTTTTACAAACTAAGACGTATAGGTGCGCGTGATTGATAGGGACTAATTTGCAATATAAAAAATATTCTATGGGTACATGTAAATTTTCTAATTTTTACACCACAAATATTTACAGGATTGACTATTATTACCAAAATGCAGAGGGGGTGTCGTATATTTTACCCCTTAAGTGCTTCTGATCCAGCCCATCATGGTGCTGTCAAGTGGTTGATTATGGGGCTATCCTACCACCCCTTTAATGGCCCGTATTAGATATGGGTCACTATTCTCGATTGAACAACTCGGAAGGATTCCCAAAGAACAATGGACGAACATGAGACTGACTAGCTTTGATATACTTTATGTTCATGCTCTGATGGCTTATCTTCATCCTAATGGACCCAATGGCTTTCTAGGCCTCTTCCACATGCAGCAAGTGGGCACAAATGGCATAGAAGAAGCCTAAGGAGCTCCAAAGGCTCCTTCTTTCCTGAAGCCAATCCATGTGTTCCAAATGGGTTCAAGGGGCTCTCGACTGCCCTTTCCTACACCAAAAATGTTAGAAAGACTGTAGGCTTTTCCCTGAACCACTCCTCAAAGCTAACAACAACATGGGGATGAAAATGTGAAGAGCTCTGACGATATGGTCGGAGGAGAGCTCAAGTCCTTAGATACTCAAAGGATCTGGGTTATCTAGATGGAATGGAAGGCGAAGAATATGTTGAGGAGCAAGGAGGGGGGGTTTGCGGGTGGAGATGTGGTCTAGAAGCGACAGATTTGGCCTGGAGCTTAAGCTCTTGATCAAATTGGGGATTATGAAATTACACATGATCACTAGACTAATGATGTTTAGATTAAAACCTATAGGCTAAATTACCTATAAATGCAAAAGAAGGATCACCTTAACCAAGCTAGGGGCTCAGGTGGCTAAACCTCGACCATGGCTTGCCGGAGGTGCTGGATTCGCTCCACCTTCACTCCTCCATGCTGCTAATCAGCAGTTACATGAATCTGTCATCTCCACGAAGCTATGAGGGCTAATATGAGGGACTATAAGTGATTGAAGAGGGATCCAGAAAATAAAAAGAGGATTTGGGGGTTTTGATTTATAGGCAAGAAGTTGTCAATTTTCAAGGGAAGATTGCATGATCGGAGGTAGTGGTAGGTGGATATCCGAGGATGCGCATGAGTGAGGGATGATGAGTCTACATGATGATGGAATGCTCGAGGTCATAAGGAGAAGGGTGGATACGTAGAACTTTGGCAAAGAAAGGTGATTCATGACTTCTAACAAGACTTAGAGGGAGTTATAGTACAATTGACCTTATGTCAACGAATGAGAGCCACTACCATAGAAATTACATGTACTGATGTTTTGAAACGTCTTCATATGTTATCTCAAACGTCAGAAGAGCATTGTCCCTACGTTAAAAAATGCTGCTCCAAACGTCTGGTCTGTCTTATCGGGATATGTTTTAAAAGAAATTTTATAATAACGTCTACACAATCCCTTCTACGCAGACGTTTAAAAACATCTTAAAAAAATAATCTTGGGGGACAATATTAAAGAACATCTACAAATTAAGTACTTATATAGATGTTATTAAGCGTCTACGCAGATTATATTTTGACATATATAATTGGTGGTCCGAATCATGTTTTGAAATGGTGTTGTTAATACTATCGATAGATGAATTATAAATTGTTTTTGAACTTTCTTATTTGGGCGATTATGGTATTTTGGAGAAAATGGGGCGAGTTTGGCGGGATAATTAGGGGGCCGAAATTCTTGTGTTGACGTTAATAAAAAAACATCTTAGGAAAGTACTCTGTCAAGATGTTTAAATAACGTCGAGAATTTTTTTTAACTTCTTGGATGTTACTGAAAAATGTCTACTAATCTAGGTGGACGTTCCTGGCGCTTGAATGTCAGCCTAGATTATGTTTGTTGTAGTCGACTACGTGGACTAGTCAGAAAAAAGAGAATTGAAAAAGGTTTGTAAAATAACAAATAATTGATAAGCAAATTATATAAATTTTAGTTATAAAATAAAATGTTATTATTTTATGCAGAATTTCAATCCAATTTTATTTACTTTTTTGGATTAATTTATTATGAGTTACTTTTTACAAGTATAAGTATAGGTATATTTACATATAATTGTATGTTTTAATTTTTATTTTTTTTGTAATTTATTATTTTATAAACATATTTTATATATTTATAACTTATTTAAATATGCATAAATATATTTTCATTTTATTTTTTTGATATAATTTGTACACTTAAATAAATATGCATATTTATTATATTTGGAGGAGTATAATACATTGATCTATGTATTTATATAGACTATTTTATTTTTGTATGTTCTTTATGGTTTTATTCTATTATAAACATGTACATATATTATAAATAATATTTACAAAATTATAAAAATATAAAATTATCATGAATAAATAAAATGAATATTTTACTAAGGTAAAGTAGACAATATGGGTCCAAAACCTAACTTTTACATCTTAACTCCAAATTAAAAGAAACCATCTTCATTAAATAGCTTATTACAATTAAAGTTATTTTGATACATTTTGAGTTCAATGGAGAAGATATGGGTCCAAGAAGTTTGGGTTTTGATTTTTTATTCTAAGTGTAAAATATACACAATGTACATTATTATAATGCGAAATAAAAATTGTATTTTTCTATGTATTTTTACCTACAACACTATTGATTTCTTGCATAAATAATAAATAATAAAATAGAGCCCAAAATGTAATTATAGGCCTATATTTTTTAGGATTTTTAGACTTTGTGGTTTGTACATTTAGTTGCCCTATCTCCCCCTACTTTATTTCTTGTCAACTATGTCATCATTATGACCGAGTCTCAGGGGCTAGGGTCACTCAACACCTATGGTGTTTTGTTTCTTTTTATTTTATTAATTTATTTATATATTTTAAACTTAATACAATAATAGATGTACAATATTCAATACATTATTTTGTACAAATTACTGGGCATTTATTTTGACAAATTAATGATATATACATGCATTTAGCTAGGGTTTAAAGTCTAAAATGAAAGAATAAAGGTGATGAAATGGAAATTTATCAGTCATCGAGGTGCATCGTCTTTAAGTATCTAAATACTTACATCCATACTTGTATCTCTTATGATGCATAACCCTTTTTGAGGTATCAACTCAACTCATTTGGCCTAATTAGATTTGGTCCAAGTGGACACTTTTAAATGGTTAGGAGTGCTTGCTTTTGGTGTAAGCTCTTTTGTATTTGACTTTGTATTGATAGCTTTTCTTTATTTATTATTTTATTTTTTCTTTTTGGCTATCTCCACTGCTTTTACCAAGTTGGCACACATTGATCAATAAGTGTAGGGATATCTCCAACTCATTAGTTTTTTTTTGTTTTATTTTTTTAAAGAGATTTGTTTGTTTTCACTTCTTTTTTCGCGGAAAAGGTTTTTGATTTGATTTTTTTGTTTTTTTATTTTGAAGGAAGGGATTTTTTTAAAAAAAGATTTTTGATGTTTTTTCTTTTGTTATTTTTTCAAGAGTTTCACATTTTTTCAATTTTTTTATTTTTACCCATCCCATATTTATTGAATATTATACATAAATTACATGAAAGTACGAGCTATGGGTAACATATACATGTAATATATAAAAATCCCCCTATACTTGACATGTATTATGTCCTCATGGCATAAAGTGAGACAAAGATACAACTCATTCTATTTATAAGTGGGAAAAAAAGAATAGAAATTGAAAAGAGAAGAGGAAGAAGTGGGTGCAGATAATACACAATGGGCATTGACCCCCTATGCTTAGGCTCTTGTAATCCTAAGTATGGAGTAATGGTCAAGACTAGGGGACGGATGAGAGTGGGAGAGAATATACAAAAAGAAAATAAAAGAAGAGAAAGAGAAACTCATGTCACTCCTCCCCTTATACTTAGGATCTAATCATCCTAAACATAGCCATAAAAAGAAAATGATACGAAAATGGGGCGAGTGATGCGAATCATAGAAGAGGGAGGGGTCAAAAAGAAGAAAATCCTATGCAAGATGGTCTGAGAATGTACAAGGATCGAGAAGGTTCGTAATGAACCATCTTGCGTAAACGAGGATGTAGAGAATATATAGGTGTGTTAGTGTTGGAATCATCCTTAGAGAAATAATAATGAGGTGAATGGATCATCCAATGAGGGCCGATACAGGACTGCTTGCTCAGATAGAGCTAAAGTATAGACGAACTGAGCTCACTCCTATAAATCACCTCAAATGGACCACATGATGAATACTCAGAAGCTTCCTCCTCCAGGATGTCGAATGAAACTCTCCTAATCGATTTTCTAGAACCTGAAGCATCGAGATGAAGAGGAGAGTGATGCGCCTTGAGGGGCTCAAAAAAACACCTCAAGAATCAATACCCGACTTCTTCTCACTGGATAACCGACCAGAGGGTGGGACAAGCACTTTTTTGGAAAGGGATAATTTATTCCTAACTTCTCCTTTGTTGAAGGTCCTAGTGGTAGTGTATGTGAGATGCTAACCATTGGTTTTTCTTAGGATGAGTCGCCATATATATTGTATATCTCTTGTAAGGTCAGCACACGTCTCGGTAGATGATAATGCTTCAGATCATCTAAATGGTCAATACAATTAGAAAATATTGTGCCCAAATATTGATATCTTCTAGTTGTGAGTCCTTAGAAGTTGTCACGGTGGTGGTGCAAGCAATGGGACATATAAGTATATGGGGAGTCTTTGATCCAATGGTCAACTTGAGAATCATTATCTCTGGTGTAGCAGAGTGGTAGGACTCACCTATCGCTCAACAGTTATGACTATCTATGGATTTGTGGGTTACCTTAGAGTATCTTGTGTCCTCAAAGAATGGGGGAGGTTGGAGTGCTCCTAGTGTGGTAAAATCAATCTCCCGAGTCTTGGAATCTATAGTCACTTTAGACAAGGCTAAGAACAGCTTCTCGAGAATAATTGAAGATTGGGTGGACTCTCCTCGATGTTCAATGTCAATGATCATAAATCTACTTGGAGTAGAGGACTTTGGAAAGTAATAATGACTAAAATGGTTCCTCTCGACCATTTTATTGATCGATCATCCAGCTGAACGATCTCTCTTGACTTCTTGATTGGCCCGTGTTTGAGCTTGTCAAACATGAAGGTCAGGAGGATAATTATAGACGAGTCATCATCGATTCTAGCATGGGTGAAGGTAGTGTCTTTAATTTCACATTCAACCTAGACAATTGCTTCACTCTGCAGCCCTTGGTCTTTCCCACCATCACTAAGGAGGTGGCCATAGACACTAGATGTTTCTCAGTATTTGTCCTCTTATTACTCAATCTCTTAGGCATCAATTTACTTCTCACAAATCTTTAGAGGTTGGGAAGGTGTTCTACGATCTTTATAAAGGGAAGCTCTAGAATTAATTCTTTAGAAATTTTGCTTCCCTAAGGACAAGTCCATTTTTTAGGTATTTTTAAGTTTCAATTTTTATTATATTTTCTATTTTTTTCTAAATTTTCAGTCTTTTTGGGTTTCTCATTTTTTTTGTTTTTTAGAGGTGAGGGAGGAGAAGGAGGATGTAGAGACTCTTGATTGGAAGGTAAGTGGTTAACAGAATAGGGA
This sequence comes from Ottelia alismoides, assembly GCA_037367405.1. NCBI lineage: Eukaryota > Viridiplantae > Streptophyta > Magnoliopsida > Alismatales > Hydrocharitaceae > Ottelia > Ottelia alismoides. Next base: position 839,237 of record JAZKJV010006603.1, on the reverse strand, counting down.
GATAGAATGGACTCCAGTTGTACAGAGTGTGTGTATTTCCTTGTGCCTCTAGATTTTCAACATTGAATCCACTCATTTCATTCTCCACTTCCATACTCGAGCTAACATAAAATGAAATTAGTTAGTCGATGAAATTTCTAAATTTATCCTCAATTGATTCATATCTCTTAACAATCCTATAAATGCTATCCTCCAAAAATTTCTCATGACAAATCATGGGAGCATTCTGTTCAATTGGTGGATGCTGCTGAGAACTTGGGATATCATACTCAACATACCTAGACTCTAACATGTAATGCTAGGTTGAGTATAGATCATCATGTGGTAGAAATTGGTTGGCACCTCATGTAGTGTGAAGGTTCTCTAAATGGGTGGTACGAAGGCCGGTCAATGCAAGATTAATCACAAAGGTCAATCAAGTCTGGAAGGTCTTAAAGGGCGGGCCTCTCCATTCGGTGTATTCATTCAACCATGTTATACCCTATGGTCAAGATAGGATGTGGATGTGTAAATTGTTGACCCGTCCCAACAATCATATGAGAATCACGTAAGATGTGTGTGGGTAGGTAACTCTGCCAATCTTCTATATCAGTAGTAGTTTGCTCTTCAAATGCTTCCTTGATTCCAACAAGCACTCATGAATATGGTGAGTCAACCTGAGATGAAAGTGGATCTAGGGTGTGAGAGCGTGGGGTAGGTGAGAAGTGCGGAGAAGTGGAGAAGTTAATTGAAGTCCTGACTTCATACTCGGGGTGAGGTGAAACCGACCACGGGTAAGGGTCTCCCACGGAGGGTGGAGGGTACATGGGAAAAGGAGAAGGTGAACATGAATGGTATATTGTCGAGGAGAAGTGACCCAAGGGGTCTAAGTATGGTGACCAATACCATGACATCTTTGAGAGAGATGAATGAAACATAAGTGGACGACGATCGAAAACGTGCAAGTGCACAGAGTGATAATACACACAAACATATACACAAACAAACACAAGAGAAAACCCAAGTTTCACAAACTTAACATGATGATAATTGCAAAGGTCTGACCATTATCTTTTCAATTTAGTTAAGTAACAAAATAATCTTTGTTACACAAACACAGAAGGTGAGTTGCCTTATGCCCAACGGTGTTCCTGGATTCTTCCAATTAATGAGGTCATTTGCCCAGGATGTTGAGTTCAATATCACACACCAAAGGAGACATACATGTTTACACAATCGAAACATACTTCTAAGGTCAATGGCAAGCACTTGCAGCTCCCTAGCCTTCGAGAGTCAGACCTGGAGACCTAGGGTGTAAATCCAAGGATTTGGGCTCTAACCTTAAAGTTTACGCCATCACCTACTCTATAAGAAGGTATATACCTACGTACAAGGATTGGATTTCTCTCTTGAAAATAATGAACAATTTTCAGATTTTTTGGGTCTAATTCAATTAGTAGTCCCGATTTTAGAGATTAGTTGCCACTCATAATTAATCCAACACAAGCAATCACATCTACCATTTAGTCCTAATTCATTTATCCTACGTTTGAAAAAACCAAGAGATGGAATCGAAAAAAGATGATGCCATCAATGGGAACGATGTTGAATGGTTAAGTAAGAACACTTACAGTGCCTCCAGCTCTCTCCAATGCAAGATGCACAATTGAATTGAAAATTTTGAAATGTTACACGAATGTGAGTTAGAAAATCGTACCTAGGAGAAAGTTCTAATTAGGTGGTGAATTGATTTGAATTTGACTAAGTTAGATTGATATAAGGTATGGATTGTTAAAGTGAGTTACGAACACAAGTAGATATTAAACCTATGAAGCTCTAATAGCTATGGGTGCAAGTCTATCCTATGAAGATCATAACCACACAAACCATGTGGACCCTGACCACAATTGGTCGAAACATGCAGTAAAGTCCAAGTCCGTATAAATACATGAGATTTCAAACTAAATCTACTGGAAATAAGTAAGTTGCAACAAATCTATACAAAAATGAATGAGAAATAAAACACACACACACACACACTCTCTATCAAAGAAAATGTCTTCTTTGTGCCTAAACAATCGACTAGCATGAATCATAGGCCTTCGATGCACTTCGAGATGCATCAGCTTCAAGAAAGCTCCTCCAAGGCCAATAGGGCCTCATACAAAAAAGAGAGATTTATGTCAGAGAGAGATAATAATGTATATACAAAAAAGAAAATATAAATAAGAAGAGATCGAGGGCCAGACTTCCCAAGTGATAGGAAAACCTAACTCTAAGTTTTCTAAAATGAACCTAAGCCATTTGCCTCTCCGATAATGGTGCCATTTGATGAGCCGGAAATTATTCTAATTAATTATTTCAATTTGTTGTAGTTGGGAAATCAAGATCTATCAAAAATAAACCACATGAATAAATTATCAATCAATCAAGCAAGTACGGTTTTGTGTATTTTTAACCTGGGCAAACCCCAGGGTCGACTCAAGGAAGCATACGACCCCAACTTAATGTTCAAATCAGATCATTTAATGGATGATTTTCAAAGAGAAATACTTTTGGTATTTTTTCTGTGATATGAATGCAAATGCGAATGGATTAAGGTCTTAAGCAAAATAAGCATCTTAGACAGATTATTTTTTAATTAAGAATAAGATCAAATTAGGTATTGATTTTTTTCTTGTAAACCTAATTCATTGATTCATGTAAAATGTATTTAAAACTTTTGAGGTTAATATGCAACAACAAAAATGAATGATTTTATGGACTTTTTATGCAATTTGGTGAGAAAACAAAATGCAAATAATATGAAACTTAATCAGAATGTCAAAGATGATGAAATGATATTACATTATTTTTTAAGAATTTTCTAGCAATAATTGATTTTTTTTGTTTTTCTACTGAAATAGAGTGAATTTAAGCAATTAAGTCATAATAAATCCATAATTAAAAATCACACTAAACCAAAATTATTTAAAATAAATATTTTAATATGCAATCCAGGAGATTTGATGTTGCCGAAAAATATTGTGTGTGGATTAAATTAAAATCAATTACAAAATTTACTCAACTAATTATTTCAGGAATAAATCACCTCAATTTTCAATAAAATTTTGACACATCTAAGCACAATAAACATGCAATCACTGATTTTTAAAGATTTTTGGAGAAAGCAGTGACTCAATATTATTTACAGAGCATAAAGGGGAAAGATTAAAGTGAATTTCAATATTTGAATTTTAGTAAATTAACGCAAAGTCAAAAAATTACAAACCATATGTATTATGGTAGAGAATGAAATGATGAACATCAAATTATTTTTGGTTTAAAAAATAATAAAAATTGATTGCCCAATATAATGCTCCAACCCACGCTTTTCTTTGCAATAATGATATAAAAATTCAACAAAAAAAAATGTGCATAAGAGCACTTCTTTTATTTCATATACATTGAGGGTGCTTTTAGTAATTTTGACAAAAAGATATGCAACCCATGTGAGATGGTGATGAATCTGATTCATCACTCTAATTAGCTAAAAATAAAGCTTTGTCTCAAGTAAGGTTGCAAAGAGCGGTATGCAGTATTCAGTCGGTAGGGTCACTGATTACTGTTTAAACGGTATGCGGGAGTTGAAACGGAAATTAAACAGGTTATGCAGTTTTTTATTTTTAATTCATAAAAAATATTTACATATATATAATTCATAAGTTACATAACTAAATTATAAAATATAATCACATATTCACAATATATATATCAAATATTGTTTTTTTTAAATCATATGAGCCATCCTAATATCTACTCCATAAGGCTTAGGCTAATTTCCATTTGTGCATTCATGGTTTAGATAATGCTTGAACTATATTTTTTTACTCCAACCGATATTGCTTAGTAAAGTCATAATTCCTTTCAAGGTTAGTCGGTGTGGAAGGGATACAATAATGAACTACCTGCTAATGCATGCTTGGTTTTGCATTGAGGGTATAAGCATGGAAGTAAAAAATGGGGTTTAAACGACATTTAAACATCCGTTTAACGCTGATTAAGCGGCCTGGCCGCATATGTGCCTGCCTGGGCATAGTTGGTGTGGTCCAGGTCCGCATATGTGTGAAAGACCGTTTAAACAGTTATTTAAGCTGTTTTTTTACATCCCTGGTCTCAAGAAATTAGTATCGTTTACATGTTAATTTCATAAAATAAACTTTCATACAATCATAACTAATCTGCATAAATTAACACTTCATATTGCATTCATAATCATCCATGCATTTTCATCTAACGTCATGCTTTTCTAACTAATTCAAGATAACTCCAATTAACTTGAAACCAACTTTATTGTGTACATATAACTAACCTTAATCCATGAAAAATCCTAAAAAATGCTATCTTGTAAATATGCAAAATAATCTCAACACCATAGTTTTAGAAAAGACTGATGAACATGTTGATCTCTCTCTCTCTCATATGGTGTCAAAATAAATCCTACTCACATTTGAACTAACACACATTATATTATCATCAAAACTAGACTAAGTTCAAATGAATCGGAGGTCAATTGTGAAAATTGGGTTTTGGGCATATTTTGCACATTATATATTTTAGCTGGTTTTGACCCATCATTTCCTATACATATTTCACTCAATTTGATTATTTTATTTTTTATTTTATCATTTAATTTCTCGCTTTAATAAAATACACAAAAATTAAAATCTAAAAATAGAAAAATAATTAAAATGTTTTGTTTTGATTTGACCTTTCTAACCTAATCCACTTTTACATAATTAGCCCACTAATTTTTTGAGCTATTTAAAACCCACAAAGATTCCAAAAAATTCACATTTGAATCCATATTTGATTCTTCATGTATTTATTTATCTACAGGAAATCAAATAAAGAATTCAAATCTTAAAAAATTGATATTTTAAAAACATAAAATATCACAAAAAATAATGCATATCTTGCATTAAACATTATGTTTGCATTAATTCCTTCATGTACATTATAGATCACAATTAGATGTACATTTTTTATTTTGATCATTTTTCCATTCGGGTTCATCTTCTATCTATTATTTATTTATTTATTTGTGCATTTTTTTTGAATTGGTGAATGTCAAGTGCCACGTGGCATCACACCACTGGACCACTTGGCCGTGGTCACTCTCCCACATAGCTCCTCTCTCCTCACATGTTGCACGTGACTCCAGACCCTTGTCCCATCAAGTGCTAGACACGTAACTAGCCTTCTACCTATCACACGTGCCTATCACGTAGGGTATTCTCCATCCCCTCCTCTGTTGCACCACCTAACCAGCGTTACTATCCTCCGCTGCTCCTAATGTCCGAGCCAACATCTCAAGACGTTATAACTCCGGCCGAGCCCCTGCATTTCCTCTATCCCTTGACCCCTTATCCTCTACCAGAAATGTAACCACCCACCCCCATCTATCCTATCCCCTACAACATCGTCCTTGTTACCTTCATCCACTGTATTTCCTCCCAATAGTCATACCATCCCCTTCCTGATAACCACCTCCATCCTTACCCCTATACTTCCTCTTGTTGTTGCACCTTATCCTCTCGATCTCCAATTGAACCGAACCTAATTGTCTAGAAATAAACATTAAGAATCCTCTTCTCCATTATCCCTTCAACACTCCTGATACCTATGGCTCCTCTCTATATAAACTCCAACGTAGAAAACTTCAGAAGCATATGCTAGATCTACCTACTTCTAGAAGAGAGAGAGAGAGAGAGAGAGAGCTCGCGGCATGGTTGGTGACAGTAGCCACGTCATCGTGGACACGATCCACCAAGGTGAGACCCACCAGGGATTCCCCTGTGCTGCTACTTCAAGCGGCCGAGCCTTGAGGACCTTCCCCGCCACCTCCATAGAGGCAACAACCATTGGAGGCGGCCATTGCCACTCCAACCATCAGATGTACCCTCCTCTCAACCTTGTTTCCTCACGTGCTCCAGCGTCCACTATACTTTCCCCCGTCTACTTCTCCACCACTCTGCCTGACTGCTTTCGCCTTTTTCCGACATCACGCCATCGAAATCACCACCACCACACCACCTCTTTCAACCCACACCACTTCCCCATCCATCACTCCACCTCCATCTTTTCCTCTGCCACGTCGAAGCTCTACATCCACTCAAAGACCTGACTTGTAATGATTCAACTCTAGCAACTCCATTATGGGGTTTCATCCTCCCCTCCAATTCAATGCCTCACCAAGGTTCTTCTTAGAGGGCTTAAGCTCCAAGGCCCTCTCCCAGGTGCACTTCATTGATGACCTTATCACCTGCAATTCGCTTTAATAGAATACAAAGAAACATGCACGAAGAGCCACGCTTCCAAGTTCGACCTCCAGATCCCCTTAGATGAAGAACTCAAAGCATCTAGACCATTGAAAGATCCCCAATCATCGATCGCACAATCGTGACTCCATCAAAAATGGATGACTCAGATCTCCCCTTAGGGTCAGACCCGATCCTCTAGCTTTAAGGGAAACCGAAGCACTTCATAGTCGACATGCAGAGGTTTAGGCCTTCCAGAGCTAGCCATCGCCTGAACGTAGACATCCCCATGTGCATGTCATGTATGATGGTGGTAAAGCTGTAGTTGTGCCCTCAAACTTCTTGGAAATTACAAAAAGGCCTTTGCCTGCAGCTGCAGGTGAACCTTACATGTGCAAATTGGGTAAATTCCAAGGACACATCGCTAGCTTCTAGAAATTACAAAAGCATCCCTCCAAAGATCTATTTTGTAAGTTTCTTTATTTTTATTAAACTTTAGTCCCCGAACATTAGTGATTCATATCATGAGAACTGTACATCACATTTTTACATTCGGTATTGTTTTGATTATTTCATGCTCTTTCATCTTGGACTTAGAATTCCATCTTCTGAGACATTCCATTGAATTATTAAATTGGAGATTTACTTTGTCATTATTACGCACACATTCCTATGACTGATTTTTATGCTTGATTATTATGGAAATCGAGGGAATCATTTCTGGACTTAAATGAATAATCAACTACTAAGATTAATTATAATTAGATCTTTGCATTAGTTGCTTGTCTGCTTGCTTGGTTTAAATTTTCATCATATCATCCACCTCGAACACCGTCTATAAAATCTGATAGACTTAAATCTAGATTGTTCCTTTTCCTCCTTGAGTTGACAATGGGACTTGCTCGAGTAAAATAAACAATAAACCACTTTGCATTAATTGAATTAATTAAAAATTATGATTAATTTCTAGATTTATTCTGATTGCCCGACTACAACATGACATATATACATTACTCAAATTGCAAGAATTAGTGAGGGCCTTTACATTCTCATCAGATGGCTCTATTGTCGGAAAAGCAAACAAATTAGGTTTCTATCTAGAAAATTTAGAATTATGTTTTCCACACATTCGGGTAGTTTGACCCCCGAGCCTCCACTGTACATTTTCCATTTATTTTTCTTGCATTTTTCCAACATTTATTTTATTTTCTTTATTTTTGATTATTTTTTATGTCAAAACTCTTACATTTTATCTTTTATTTTCGTATGAGGTATCCGGTGTACGTGGAGCAGTGTTCTGAGAAACTGACACATCTCGATAGCCCACTGAAAAGCCTTATTAAATTTAAGATCGAGTCGAGTCATGAAAGAGTGAGGGTCTAGGATTTAATTTTCAACACTTTTATTTTTGTAAATAATATGTAGCTATTCTTTCTCATTTCTAGCAGTTTCCATTTTTGTTCTCTCATGTGTAAAAAGACTGGACATTCTTTTGTGGTGTGTCAGACCTGTTTCACTCTCCAGCGAGGGTGGGACCTGACATGAATGGTTTGTAGTTCTATGATTGCACTATAGCTATTAGAGCTACTGGGTTATTTTTGTTCTCCTAATGCTAGGACCACACTTTACATCAATTAGACGCACCAGATTGGATTTCATTTAGCCAAATTAAATTGTTCTATCACCCTCTAATAGAAATTCCTATTTTAGTTGATTTCATGTACATGCATTAGATTTATTTTCTAGGGAAATTTTAATTCTATTTTATATATTGCATGAAGATTGCGAGGAAGCATTATAAGTATTTCTGACTCAAGCATTCATCATTGTATTTCTCGTTGCACGATTTTTCTAATTCTCTCTCAATTTTCACTCACCTAGGGTTAAAGGAAATTGGAATCCTTGTGCAGATGTCTATTGATCTCCACTCAAATCAAAGTGATCACTGAATTTAAAACTGAAGGAGTACTTAACTACATTGATCAAACATAACCATATAAAAATTGAAAATTATTGTTTGTGGGATAACAAACCCATCCTTGTACCCATTTTTTACAGAGAGAGGCACACACTTAAGTATTAGAGCCCAAAACCCTAGACTTGTACCCTAAGTGCTAGGGCTGACTTTTGGGTCATGTTATTGCTACAAGCACTTGCCTCCGACCTTAACAGAGGTAGTCTCGTGTGAGTTGGTGTGATCTGTCGATTCAGAAACATACTACTCTAGAAGACTGCACTTGTGAGTGACCGATGTTCAATATTATTTTAAGACCATCTTAAAATTAAAAAGATAACTGGCCAGACCTTTGCAACCTTCACTGTATTGAGTTGGTGAATTTTGGGGTTTGCATTGCATATTGGATTGTGTGAGTTCAAAGACAGTATACTTGCACACATAGACCAAGATTTCACTAATCATCTTCACCATCCTATTAAAAGATGTCAGAATTTAGCATTCATACCCAAACTCCATGGGTTGTTCTCACATGACAAATTTCCAATCTTCGTCCCCACTCTTTCTTCAGAGGAACCCCGTCTTGGAAGAGGTTATTCACCTGCCATCATTCTTCCCACCCACACATCCACCCTTGGTTGATATTTTGAGATACGATCCGCTCATAGAACCAAACACAGATTATGCAGACTCAATGGAGCGGGCAAATTCGAGGATAAACATGGGCGTAACCGACTTTGACAAAAGAATACGATACCCAGTTACAATTGACAATTCACTGTTTGGGCCATCCTCTACTCAAGATATCTCTCATCCCGAGTACATTCACTTCTATTTTGACCTCACACGAGACACCCAGAGTCAAGGAAATTTGAATCATGACCAGACCTCGAACACCAAGAATGATTACTACTCAACTCAGGATTACGTGCCAGAGTCATGACATGATTGATGAATCTCGTATTCATCATGCTTAAATTGATTTATTAGGCTATGTTCCCCACAAATCATTTGCGTTTAATAATTAATAGAACATCATTAGCATTCATACACATGTAAATAATATTTGCATTTCATCATGCATAATTGCATTAAAAACCCCAAGTGTAAATTAGCCTAAAAAGCTGCTAAATTCCACAGTTTTTAATTAATTCATCCAAACTCCAATTAACCCCAAACCACCTCTGTTGTGAAGTATTACTAACAAGAATTAATAAAAAAATAAAAAAAACATTAGTCACTCAAATAAGTGTCAAATAATCCCAGAGTCTAAATTGACATCAGACGGACAAAAATGCATATATCTCCCTTATAAAATGTTCGATTTTGTTATACTCACTTTTAAAGTATGTCACTTTCAAATACCTTCAAAACAAGACCAATTTCATAAAATTCATAGCTCATATGTGAAAGTTGGGTTTCGGGCCTCTTTTGCGCATTTTAATGTTTTGCTATTTTTGACATGAGTTTTTAAGTACATAATTAACCCTTTTAATTTTATTCTTCTTTATTAGAGTTATTTGATGAATATTTTATTAAGCGGCACAAAAATCCAAATCCAGACAAAAAATGAAATCAAAGAAACTGACTGTGTCCGGGTGTCCGTTGTCAGTCTGTACAAAACTTGCGTGATTCATAGTTGTATTTTATTTTCCTATTTTATTATTTGCTAAAACTCCAAAAACATTAGATTAATGTGTAATTAATTTTCTTGCATTTTATCATTTTTTTTAGATTTTTATCCTCTTTTAAAACCACCAAAAATTACAAAACCCCAAAAGCGGGTTTTCTATACACTTGGAGATCACCAAAAATACCACTACGTACAGATGACCTCTTTTTCTCACGGGAACAACTTTGGTGAAGGAAATTTTTCGATCCGAGGTCTCCTTCTATTTCTTTTTTTATTTTTCTTCATCGTTGAATTTTGAAAAATTTTTGGAATGCCACATGGCAGCTCCTGGGCATGCCACGTGGCACCCCACTTTCTCTCTCTCTAGCGCCCCCCGGGTCACGTGCCTAGCACGTGACCCCCTTCCCCTTCCTCCAGCCGCTCCAACACACCCCCTTCCTACACCCCCATGTTCTTTGTCGTTGCGACCACTAGCCGCTCATCTTGTAACCATCGCCCCCCTGCCATCAATCCTTCCCTCACTACCGTTGCACCCTTCCTCTTCCTCCGGCCGTTACACTCTCCACCACCTATAAAGCCAACTCTCTGTCATCCATCTCCCCTACAAACCATCTTCCTTCTTGACTCGTGACATCAGCTCGAGCTCTCTAAACCTCGGTGCCATCCAAGGGTTTTTCCCTTATAGCGGCTATCGTCAAGCTGATGTAGCTGAGACCGGTGCTTCTGTCGAGCATGGAGGCAAAGACCAGAGTCGAGGCATCCTCCTCCATCCAGGCGAATCCACTCCCCTCTCCTTCATCCCTCTAGACGACTACCTCTGCCCAACGCCCCCAGATGCTGCACATCCTCCAGCCACCTGTTGTGCCACCTCCGTGCGCAGCCATCCTACATGACCTTCATCTTCCTCACGGGTCGCCCTCACCCACTCGTTCTCCTTCTGATCCTGCTTCGCCACCCCATTCACAACCGAGCATCTCCCCTGATGCCTCGTATCAGCGCCATCGCCTCCACCTTGAGCACCATGCTATCAGCCCGAGCCTTGCCCTTTCTCTTCGTTGTTCGTCAGCTAACCTCCGTAGGTGTCTGCACCAGAAGAAGGTCGGTCACCATCGACGCCACCGACATCCGCTTCACCTCACACCAACAACCACTGACACACCATTAGCTTGGCCGTGTGTCAGCTAATCTGTTGCTCTAGCACGGGCTCCGCCACCGCCATCTTGCACTCTCCGCCACACCCTAGCCGCCACGTACGACCGCTCCACCTGCCACGGCTATCACCCTCACTCCCTCTCCCTACCTTCTGTCACCTGCTTTAGCAGCCGTTGGATCAGATCTGTGATTAAGATTTTAATCCAAATAATGTTAATTAATATCCTCACGGCCCACCACACGTCCCCATCTGAGCCTCGCCACTAGCCTCGAGGCTCGGGCCTCCCGGACTGTCTCTTACCACCACGCTAAGGATCGGGCTATCCGAGCCTTAGCTTCGGTTCGTATCTCCATCTCGGTCAAGCTAGACCTCCATCAAACCTTGAGTCCGTACGCGAACCTCGCGCGCCCATGCAACGCATGTGCGTGATAGGTAAATTGCATAAAATCCCTGCACAAATCAAGAATCTGCAAGAAAAGTCCGAGCCGCCTCAGGTCACATGTTTCACACGTGGAATGATGGGTAATTTGCAGAAGGACCTTCTTAGTTCCAGAAATTATAGACACGTCCTCTTGGCCAGAGTCACGTGCCCCACGCATGCACGCATGGGCAATTTGCAGCGAGACCCCTCCAGATTTGTATGAATTATATATAAGCTCCCTCATGGACTAATTTGAAGGAAAAATGTCTATTTTTATTGCACTTTAGTCCCTTGCATTTCAAGCTGAATGTGTTCGCTCTGTTTATAATTTCTTAGCATTACATCTCATTAGCATCAACATATTTTCCCTTCTTCTTTTGACACGGAATTTAATTTGAAATTATTTAATTATTTAATTTAATTTTAAAACGTACAACTGACAATCATCATTCCCAATGTTTGATATTGGTACACTTTCCAAGTAAAAATATTCCACAACATTTAACGATTGTGGTTTTTAATCGGCCGAATTTTGTCTCATATACTACAATTTTCCTATATCAAAGAGGGGGAATTCACGTTCATCTAATGGCACCGTTATTGGGGAATGATGAATTTTCAGAGTTTTAAATTAGTTTTGTAATTAATTCTTGTGAAAATTATTTCTATGTCATTTTTTTTTCTTTTCTGCATTTCATTTTACACTTTTGATACTAACCACATCCTCTCTCTTTGCAGATTTCTCGGAGCGTATTTTCGTACATAAATGAAGGATTTGCAAGGGATAAATCTTATTTGTGAGAGAGTTAATTTAGTTAATTTTCTGCATTATTCTCAGGATCCTTCTATTTGAACCATTGTAATAATTTGGACTGAACTTCTCTGTAGTCTGTCATATCAGTTTCAACCCCTTTTGTGTGGTTGGGACCCGACTTGCGTGGCGTAGGACTTAGGCACATGTACACTTGCTTATTTATCATTTATTATGCGCATAATTCTTAGGTTATACTTTCACTAACTAGAAGCACTATAGGTCGTTCAACTTTAGCCAAATTTTGAAATCAGTTCTTCCCGCTAATAGAACTATCTGCTTAGGGCATTTTTCATCTGTGCATATCATTTACTGTAATTTAAATTCATTGTATTCCATCCGCATGAAGAATGTGAGGAGTCACTGTAAGTCTTCTTCTTAAGCATGCATCATTGATTTAAGTTTGCATTAGCTTTTTCGATTCTCCTTCCTTAAGTTTTACAACTTAGGAATTTAAGGAATTATATTTGCTCGCTAGGTGTGAATTTCTATGTTCACATAAACTTCAGTGATAACCCTAATCTAAAATTGGGACTGCTAATCAAGGCGACTATAAATAGACATAAAATTAACCTGTGTCTGGTGGAGAGAAATCCACTCGTTGTTTGCAAGGACTAGAACACATACTTAGGACAAAGCCAAAAATGAGAAATTACACTCAAACTACTGATTTTAAAAATAATTAGCTACTTATCAATGGGGGTTTAGGGTAGCCATTTTACAGTCCGACTTCCCTCAGCAGAATAGGTGGTTTAGAGGACACTGCGGAAGACTCCGTCCTCAAGTAACAAGGGTAGCCGTTTAAATAGTCCGTACTTACACCTATATTGGCTGAAAGTAGGTGCAACTAGTTGTATGAACTCAGGACAGTCTTTGTAAAATATTTGACACCTAACAACTTCGCTTAAATTTTCAAGATTGTTTTGTCATTAAATTAAAAATTGAAAAGATAAGCGGTCGAGCCCTAACATGCCTTCACCATTTGTGAGTGGGTGAGTCTACGTGTTTGTTTTGTGTTCGACTTGCGTGATCAAAGACTTTGCAATCACAAAAAAATCGTGGTTCGCAGATCATTTCATCCCTCTCTTAATGTCAACACATTGGTCTTCCTACCTGATCTCCACGACCATGTCTCGATATCCTTCTTCTCACATTGTTCAGGGGAACATGCTCATCAAACCTGGCCCCCCCACCCATCATTCTCTTCCCTCCCTTATATCCAACTCTATGACCACACTTCTTCATGCAATAGACCTCTCGCATTCTAACAATCTTATGGGCATGAGAGAGCGAGCAGAATTGAGGATGAACAATAACGTAACCGATATTGACAGTAAAACACGATTTCTGGTAACTATGATCTCACAGCCCCTTGAACCATCCCTACTCAGGATAACTATCCTCTTGAGTACAATCAATTTTCCTTCGACAATCCACGCGAAAACTAGAGTCAAGGAAATATAACTCATGAGCAGACCATAATGATTATGAACAATCAATACTCTACTCGAGGTTACATGCCAGAATCACGACACATGGAGAATGATTATTCAATTATAAGTCATGAGATGTTTGAGGATGAGATTGCTCGTATTAATCATTGAGCAGATGCTTTAACTGAGAAAATTTATGATCTTATCATGTCTATGTGGAATTCAGAATAAATGAGGTCACCACCAAGCAAACCACTGAATCATCACGTGACATACAATCAGGCATAACCATCACTAACCTTTGACCCTCCTACTAACCATATCACAGAAAATAATAAAAAATTGAAAAAAATTGAAAATTCAAGAAAACTAGATAATTCTGAAATGGAAGCATTTTGCAAGAGTCTGATCTTAGAGCTTCCATTAATCAAAGCCATAGAATATGTGCCCGATCTTAAGAGATTTGTGAAGAGTCGACTAAACCCCAAAAAAAGAGGCAAGAAAAGATCAAGGACTGAATATTATGTCATATCTATGGCCAGCTCTTTGGTGACGAATCATAAAATCAAAAGCTAGAAAGTCAAGTAGTTGACTCGGATCATATGTGAAATTGAGGATACCGTATTCATTCATGTTCGGTTAGATGATGACTCTACTTTAAACATCCTTCCGAAGTCCATCTTTAATCAACTCAAACTCGGACAATTCAAAAAGACTAGGGTGATCATTCAATTACCTGATCGATCTACCAAAAGACCATGGGGGATCGTTTCTATCATCGTAAATTTCCGAGGTAAAGAACATAAAGTGGACTTTATTGTCCTTGACATTGAGCACCTTGGAAGGTTGTCCGAGTCTCCTATCATTTTAGGAAATCCATTCTTAGCTTATGCTAAGGCGATCGTCAATTGTGAGACTCAGGAAATCAAGTTCCCAAACTCGGACCACGATGAACAAACCCAAAATGACACAACCTGCTCTGAGGAAAACCAACTTGAAACCGACAATTGTGATCAGGAGACAAACAGTTCACATTATCAGACATCTCCTCATGTCACACAGATACAAACCTAGGAGAGTCACCTGAAAGACAGACTGTCGGACAAACCTCGGAATATCACCATCCTATCACTGCTCCTAGGAGAAATCAAGATTTTGGAGCTTATGAAGAATTGAACCATATTTTGAGGAAATTCACGATTATTTAAGTGGTCCAATTTTTGAGTCGGTAGTAATTCACAAGATACTTGAACCATATAAGGAACCGACTTAGGAAACCTCTGATATCACCAAAACTCACAATTATAAGGAGGTGACATTAACATCCCCAGCCCACAATCACAAAACCACCAAGAACAATCTCTCTCGACCAAAGCATTGTATGACACTACAAGAATTAGTCGACTTTTATGGGGATTCATCTGATGAGGAACTCATACATGCACACCGATTACTCAAGAAAGGAAGATGAAGACTATCCAACTTCCTCCCAATACTTCTCAAGGAAACTAACCGGACAAGAAAGTTACCTTTGACCTTAAACACCGGGTGATTTCTGAAGAGTCCTCGTTCGGTCCTGAAGTGGTTCATTAAGTAAGTGCAATAGGTACAACTCTGATCTAAAGGCACTTACCTCTAATCGACAATAGTTGGAGATCCTCTACGCACGACTACTATTCTTCCGAGGATGACTCTGATGATGGGTGATGTTCCTCTTCACCACCCTACACATCTCATCATTATCTCCCTCCACACTCTAGCAAGAAGGTCTATCGTAAACCTCCTTGATCTTGTACATCCGTAAATCTATTTGGTTCCCCATCTGTATTTATCCGATCATACTTAAGCTGACATGAGCCTAAGTATAGGGAACCGGTGCCATTGTTTATACATCACTTCTTCTCTTTTTAACCCATCTGTACTTAGTACGAGCTATGCTACATTTCACTTTGTGCCATGAGGAAATGGCACATGCTAAGTATGGGGGGGTGTTGTATGTATTCTATCTACTTTATCCATAGCTTGTACTTTAACTGTTTTCATCTAACATCAGGGATAGGTACAAGTAGTGTATATTATGTATATAGTATTAAATACTTTCTGTATATAATACCTATTTTTTAAAAAAACAAAAAAAAAATCATTTCAAAAAATAAAAATAAAAAGAAAATAAAGAAAAAACCACTCATGGTCTTGCATTTCAAGCATCTCATGCATTCCTTGGTTGGATTATTCCTGACACATTCACTATCACTCAAGGCTTGAGGATTTTGAAGAAACTTGATTTTTGAGATCTTGAGAGTCTGAGTTAGCTAGCCTTAGTCATTTGGATTTTAAACTTAATAATCCACACTTCCCTATTTTGAAAGATTTGAGTGTTATATTGCACTCTTCATCTCTACCTTCAAAATAATATGATCAGCACTTCACTTCCACAACTACATGATTGATGAGGTGAGTTGAGTTATCACATGAGGAATTAGGACTGGAAATTTAAGTCTAGACCCGATCTAATGATGCTCGAGGATGGGATAAAGTTAATGAAGGCTTCAAGAAACCATAGTGCCAACAAAACTCTAGCCAGTATGTGAACATGTTCATATGCTATCTCTTTGGTATCTACCTATGTGCCAGGGTGTGATGAAACTCAATGATAATTGTTGATCAATGTGAGCCAACTTTTGTTAAAAGCCGTGGAGCTAGAAAACAAAGAATAGAATAAGAAATGTCAAAGAAAAGCTCTATTATCCAAAGTTAAATTACAAAAAGAGCTTCCACCAATGGCGAGCGCTCCCAAACATTTTCAAAGTGTCCACTTGGACCAAGTGATAATTAGGACCAAGGAGTCGGGGTGACACCAAAAAAGGGCTCTGTATCATAATTTCTACAAGTCTGGGTGTCGAAGGTATCTTAGATATTCAAAAGAGACACACCCTGGTGTACTCCCAAAAAAGCAAGTGTAGACGACTCCAACTCTCTTGATAGACACACTAATGAACAAACTAAAAAAAATCTACATGTGTTAAGTAAAAATGCACTCGAGAGGCCCCTTGTTCCAATGTATGGGAGAAAAAATAGAGACAATCCTATGCCCTCCATCATTTGCACGCCCATCTACATTTCAAGTCTGACGAACTAATGAGATGGTTGACTGAAGCAAGAATAGACTTATTCCCTAGTGTTGAGGATTAGGTCTATAGGAGGGTCTCTTGGATTAGAACTTCGAGTAATGTCTCGACTTGACTCTCATGAATGCAGTACACTAAAAGTCATATCCTTATATTATATGTACAAACTGAGAGTCTGAAAATTAGAAAAGTTGGATTCCTTATGATTAAAGAATGTTGAGCACAGAATATTAGGATCACTCAAATTAAGGGTCTTCGATGAGATGAGACTTAAAAATTCACATGCTCAACTAGGTTCGTATTCAACTAAATCATTCATTCATTGATGCCCGAGGACGAGCATGCTTTATTAAGTATAGGGGTATGATGAATCTCGTATTCATCATGCTTAAATTGATTTATTAGGCTTTGTTCCACATAAATCATTTGCATTTAATAACTAATAGAGAAACATTACCATTCATACACATGTAAATAATATTTGCATTTCGTCATCACGCATAATTGCATAAAAATCTCGTGTAAATTGGCCTAAAAAGCTGCTAACTTCCACAGTTTTTAATTAATTCATCCTAACTCTGATTAACCCCAAACCACACCATTTTGTAGATATTACTAACAAGAATAAATAAAAAAATACAAAACATTACTAACTCTAATAAGTGTCAAATAATCCCAAAGTCTAAATTGACATCTGACGGACTAAAATACGCATATCTCCCTCATACAATGTACAATTTTTGTCTACTCTCTTTTAAAGTACGTCATTTTCAAATAGCTTAAAAACAAGACCAATTTCATAAAATTCAGAGCTCATATGTGAAAGTTGGGTTTTGGGCCTCTTTTGCGTATTTTAACTTTTTGCTATTTTTCACCTGAGTTTTTATGTACATAATTAACCCTTTTAATTTCATTCTTCTTTATTGGTGTTGTTTGATGAAAGTTTTACTAAGCGGCATAAAAATCCAAATATAGATCAAAACTGAAATCAAAGAAACTGACTTTGTCCAGGTGTCCGTTGTCAGTCTATACAAAAGTTGCGTGATTCCTGGTTCTACTTTATTTTCCAATTTTATTATTTGTAAAAAAATCCACAAATATTAGATTAGTGTGTAATTAATTTTCTTGTATTTTATCGGATCTTTTTTAGATTTTTATCCTCTTTTAAAACCACCAAAAAATTGCAAAACACCAAAAGCCAATTTTCTATTCACTTAGAGACCATAAAAAATACCACTTCATACAGATGACCTCTTTTGCTCACGGATCATTCAAGAAAGTTGTAGATCTCGTCGACATGAACAACTTTCGTGAAGGAAATTTTTCGATTCATGGTTTTCTTCTATTTTTTTATTATTCTTCATTTTTGAATTTTTAATTTTTTGGGATGCCACGTGTCAGCTCCTAGGCGTGCCTCGTGGCACCCCACTTTCTCTCTTGCGATCACCAGCCACTCATCTCATAATCGTCGCCCCCCGACCATTACTCCTTCCCTTGCTGTCGTTGCGCCCTTCCTCTTCCTCCGGTCATTACAGTCTCTACTATGTATAAAGCCAATCGTCCACCATCTGTCTCCTCAATCTGCCATCTTCCCACTAGGCTGGTGACAACAACTCGAGCTCTTCAAACTTTGGTGCGATCCAAGGATTTTTTCCCTTGTAGCTGCTATCATCAAGCTCCAGCAGCTGAGCCCTGTGCTTCCACTGAGCATGGAGGCGAATACTAGAGTCGAGGTATCCTCCTCCACCTAGGTGAATCCACTCCCTGCTCCTTCCTCCCTCCAGACAACTACCTCCGCCCAACGCCCCCAGCTGCTGCACATCGTCCAACCACCTGTTTTGCCACCTTCGTCTACATCAAGCCTGCACAACCTTCATATTCCTCATAGCTCGCCCTCACCCGCGCCTTCTTTGCCTGATCCTACCCAGCCACCCCGTTCACAACCGAGCATCTCCCTTGATGCCTCGCATCAGCGCCATCGCCTCCACATTGAGCACCACGCCATCAACCTCAGCCCCTCCCTTTCTCTTTATTGTTCATCAGCTAACCTCCGCAGTTGTCTGCACCAGACGAAGGCCGGTTGCCATCGACGCCGCTGACAATTGCTCCGCCTCGCGCCTGTAACTGCTGATATGCCATCAGCTTTGCCGTATGTCGGCAAAGCTGCTGCTCCGGCATGGGCTCCGCTACCGTCATCTCGCGCTTGCCGTTACATCCTAGCTGTCGTGCACGACTGCTCCACCGCCACGGCCATCGCCCTCACTTCCTCTCCACACCTTCTGTCACCTGCTTCAGTAGTTCGGTCTACGGCCAGCCAGGTGCCCCCAGCCGAGCCTCGACACTAGTCTCGAGGCTTGGGCCTCCCGGACCGTCTCTTACCACCACATCGAGGATCGAGCTATCCAAGCCTTATCTTTGGTCCGTACCTCTACCTCGGGCAAGCCAGACCTCCACTAATCCTTGAGTCCGCGCCCGAACCTCGCGCGCATGTGCAAGCGCACGTGCGTGGCAGGTAAATTCCACAAAATCCCTGCACAAATCCGGAATCTACAGAAAAGCCCTAGCCTCCTCAGATCACATGTTCTGCACGGAGATTGCGGGGTAATTTACAGAAATGCCCTTCTGAGTTCCAGACATTACAAACACATCCTCCTAGCAAGAGTCATGTGTCCCACGCATACACGCATGGGCAATTTGCAGCAAGTCCCCTCCAGATTTGCATGAATTACAGATAAGCCCCTCAGGGACTCATTTGAAGGAAAAATGTTTATTTTTATTGCACTTTAGTACCTAGCATTTAAATTATCATATCTTGCTCATTTGAACTCCGATTTTAGCGCATAATATGTCATTTTGAAGCTATTTTCATAATCTATCTTCTTGCATGATTTGTGTTCGGATCTGAGGTTGTCTATTGATAAGGATAATATGAGGATCTCTCTTGACATATGCAGGCTAATTTTGACATATTTGTGCTACTTTTTCATTGAGAACTTAACGATATTTTTTGTAGGTGTTCAGTTGAGGATTTTAATTTTATTAACTCCCTGTGATCATTGTTGATTATTCCCAATAATTTAATCTTTGTAGGGGTTAGATCGAGGATCGATTTATTTAACTATCTATTTGTCTGATTGACGACTAATTTTGAGGAGCAATTTACATGGAATTTTTGACAGGATTATTCATTGATTAATCTCTCGTCCCACAACTTGAAATTGATTGAAAACCCATATTATGGACATCCTTTGAACTGATATCAAATTTGAGGATACTGATTAACAATATTTGGATTTAAATCTTAATCACATATCTTGTGCTGAACTTGTCCACTATATTTAAAATTTCTTTGTGTTGCATCTCATTCAACAAACATATTTTCCCTTTATTTTTTGACACAGAAATTAATTAGCAATAATTTAATTATTTAATTTAATTCTAAAAATCATTGTTCCCTGTGTTCGACCTCGGTACACTTGCAAAGTAAAAATATTCCACAACATTCAAAGATTGTGGTTTTTGATCCACCGAATTTCGTCTCCTATACTACAATTTCCCTATATTAAAGAGGTGGAATTTGCATTCATCAATGATTGGTCACTTATCTTCAAATCATGAGACGATATTTATGAAATATCTCACATCAATTATATGACCAATGCTTTGACATAAAATCTTGATAATATCATCCGAAGAGACATGATAAATAACCAAGGAGAATTGAGGACACCGTAAAGCGATTCCGATGCACATCACGTGCAAACCTTTCATACACAAACACCACACACACCTGACCACTCCACTCACCATTCTAGTAACTCTAATACCAAGAAAACTTAAAAACCAGAAAATTAAAAAAATGGACGACATAGATATGGAAACATTTTGATAAAAGTATGATCTTAGATATTCCATTGATCAAGATCGTAGAGTATGTGCCCGATCCTCAGAGATTTGTAAAGAGTCGATTATCACCCAAGAAGATGGACAAAAAGAGATCTAGAACCGATTTTCATTTAGTTACTATGTCCAATTCAATGGTGATGACCAAAAAGAGCAAAAGCTGTAGAGTTAAAAGGTTATCTAGAGTTACTTATGAAATTGAAAACATCAAGTTTACTCATGTTCTGATTGATGACACATCGACCTTGACCATCCTCCCTAAGTTTATGTTTAACTAACTCGGACTCAGACCGCTTAAAAAGATCAGAGTGATCATTCCATTTCCTGACCAATCGACCAAATGACTGAGTGGAATTATTTTTGTCATCATGGACTTGCAAGGTGTCAAACATAGAGTGGACTTCATTGTCCTGGACATTGAGCACCGATGAGAGTTGTCTGAGTCTCCCATCATCCTGGGAAAGCCGTTCTTAGCCTCTACTAGAGATACTATCAATTGCGAGACTCAAAACATTAGATTCCCAAACTAGAACCTTAATAATCAAACTCTAAAGGACACACCTGACTTTGAGATAACTGAACATGAGATCAGCAATCATGATAAGGAGACTACCACTTCACATGGTCAAACCTCTCCATACATCATAGACACGACCCAAGGAGAGACACCTTATGAGATGACTATCAAGGATAGAAAGGTGAATGAGCCCAACCTAGAAACATTTGATTCACCGCACCCGGACACAGTTATTTCGGATTTCCTTGATCATTACTGTGATTCCACGCAAGAAAAGCTGACTTGGAGCACCATAGACACACCATAAGCAGGACTTCCACTGACTAGGGAATAATATTACAATGATCATTCATCAGATGAGGACCTGATTGTCAGCACCTCACCACCTGGACCGTCACCAAAAGAAGCAACTACGACTAGATTAACCCATCTTGATAAACCGGTTGACCTGTCCTCTAGTCTATTATTTGATACTAAGAAGGAGAGCACTAATCCCTTGAGGCATTCCCCCAAACACCTCAAGTCATACCATTCTCATCTTCCTCTTGATGCTTCAGTTCTAGAAAACTGACTACAAGAGTTATTTTCGACATGCCCAAGAAGGATTTTTCTTAGGATTCCTCGTCAGGTCTGACTGAGGAGATCTATATGAGTGAGCCCTGTTCGAATGTTCAGGAGCCTTATCGAAACATGTAGTCGTATGTTGACCCACCTTGTTCTTCGCCACCCCTCACTATTATTCTTTTAGGATCAACTCTTCTAGTCCCATTCGATACACTAGAAAAAATTTTTATGACCAAATTGATACTTGTTCATCCGAGTATTCATCCGAGGACGAATCGATTGACCCTAAGACTGAGCGAACTTTGAGAACGTATCTTAAGAATAGGAATAGTTGGAGTGCCTCCACCTTTCAGTATTGTTCTTATGAGGACAACTCTGACGATGGCTGGGAAACTTCTACTTCATCTTATTTCTATCATTATTCCCTTCCACAACATGCTTCCAACAAGATTGGTTGTAAACCTCCTTGATCATCGGCCATCCTCCCTCCAACTACCATTGGTTCTCTCGTACATCTTCTTTCTATACAAAGGACAAGGCCTAAGTACAAGGGAACCGATGCCATCTATATTTACTCATCATTCTATTCCTCACTAATCTGTACTCTCTATTTTATTTTTAATTTCTTTTTCACTTTCTTATGCTTAGCCCAAGATATGGCTTCTCTGTGCTCTTTGTGCTTTCAGGACATAACATTTGCTAAATATGGGTGTATTATACTCTATATATTTTACACATAGATCATACTTTTACATAAGTTTATATTTTATTTACAGGGTGGGTAACTAACAATCTTGAAAAAAACCTAAAACCATAAAAATATAAAAGTTGAAATCTTCTCTTTGGTAGAAATTCTGACTATTAAGCTTAAAAATGAGTAGCTACTTTTTAGTGAGGGAACTATGGTCTCCGTTAGCAGAGTGGGTGGTTAAAAGACAATGTATCTGGCACCGTCTTAAAGTAACATGTGTCGCCCTCTAACGGTCTACTTACACCCTTACTGGCTGAAAGTGGGTGTAACTATTCAAATGAGCTCAGGCCGATCATTATTTCTCCAAAAGTTTAAAAAACAAAACAAAACAAAAAAATTCACAAAATTCAAAATGACAAAAAATGTTTGCATTCTATACAACTTCACTTCATTCCGCATTACATGCATCTGCATTTGTGAAAAGCCCTTGGGTTCTGAACCAAGTTATGAGCAGAAATCAAGAATGGTCTTTACTTGGCCTTAATCCATCTAATTTCCAAAGTACTTCAATGAGAAATAGGATTTTAGAAGCATCGAGTTTTCGACTTAATCATTGAGTTCCGCATGGAAATGGGTAGACTTTGACTCTTAATGTCTAACCTGGTCGTCTCATTCCGGGTATGACTCTTGAATACGGAATTGATCTACACTCTCTTACTATGCACTTATCTCAATTCAGATGGGGTATTGGAATATTATGTGAGTCTCTTTGTTGACAGCGTGGATAAAGACCAGGTACAGGTTGAAATAAAGCTTTGGATGAGGGATGGGCTATTATCACACATATTTCTAAGACCTCAAAACATATGCAGAAAGAAGGATTCTATATCCATATGGGCACAAAACATCCATGTAGAGCAACAAAAAAAATCCATACAAAAAGAATCGAACTAAAAGATAAATATAAACCTACAGATCTTAACGAAAACTTAGATAAACTGGCCGGCTTCACAAGGAGATGTGTCTACACTGGCCACACTCTAGTTCTCTTTTTATTCTTCTACATTCTTCCCCCTTCGATTGTGGACACATCATGCACTGTTGAACCGGGAAAATAGAGGGTCGTACGGTTTCACAAGGCGAAACCGCAGTCGATGCGGTGACCGCTCGAAATCCCGATTCAAACAACAATTAACCCACAACAGATAAATCAAGCAATGAAAGTAAATGTGCGGAGTTAAAATTTATTATAACTCTACAACAAGATGTGTATAGGTGCAAGTATTGTAGAGGTCGAACACAGGGAGCAGACAGGTAGATCGGGGCACAAGGTACCAAAAAGTGTGTGTGTGTGATCAAGAGTCTATTTATGCTATTTTTTGTGGGTTTTTAATTTTATAATTTTTTTATTTAATTTTTAATTTTATAATTTTGTATTTTGATTTTTAATTTACTGATTTTTATTTTCTTTTTATATTTTATATTTTTTTTTATATTTTCTTTTTCAATATTGGAAAATAAAGACAAGGTAATAAAAGACAAGCTAAGGTATTTATAAAAATAGATAAAAATACTCAAAAATAAAGAAACAAAGTCTTTTTGGTCTTTTTATACTTTTTTACTGTTTTTGTGATTTTTGGGTAATTTTTAGAATGTTTTTGGTATTTTTAATTATCAAAATAAAGCAAACAGTAGTAAAAAGCAAGGCTGAAACTTAAAATGGAGAAATAAAATAGAAATCAGTGGCAAAAATTCCCCAACTTAATTTTCAGTAAAAGATAATGAAACTAAGAAAATTTAGGAAAAGAAAACACTATTTTTGGATTTTTTATGGATTTTATAAATTTTTATGAAGGTTTTTAGAGTTTTGCAATTTTTAGGAGTTTGGCTTTATATTTTTTAATGATTTTTGGCTGGGAATTAAAACTAACTAAAAGACACAAAATATATTTTTTTGGGATTTTTCTGAAGTGTTTTTATATTTTTTAGTGATTTTCTAATGCAAACAGTGCTGAAAATAGATGTTTTTGATTTTTAATAAATATAAAAATGCAATAATTACGAAAAAATAAAAATATGATGATGAAGTACTATGCAACAGGAGCTTAATGCAATTTTTGTGGGATTTTTGGGGTTTTGTAGATGCATGCATAAAATACAAACAACAAAAAGAAACTACACACATGCAGAGGGTATTTGCGTAATATTTAGAAAGTCAAGGGGCCTGTGTGTAAATATACAAAAATTATATAACTGACATAATAAACTTTTAGGACCGAATTTAAATGCTCAAAGATGCGAGGGGTCCCCCGCAAAAATGCCAAGAATCACGCGCCCTAGGCACGTGATCTGGCAGGGACCCCCTTGCGTTTTCTGGAACTAGCGGGGTGTCTATAAAATATTTACGCAAAAAGTTCCACTGCAACTGAAAGGTTACTGTCTATTATGAAATTACAACAAAAGCCTGGGTTAGGTAGCAAAATACCCAAGCAATAGAGTGCATCCAACGGTTGCTTCTGCTTCACTTGAGACACGTGTCACGCGTAGATGGACCGATACCCCTTCAGCTGTGTGGCTAAGATTAGAAGGGCTAAGGCGATCGGACGGTCCTGGGCTTACTTAATCCAACGGTGGCTGCTTGGCACCAAGAACATGCCGCGATCCGACGGCGCTGGTCGATTTGGGGAAGAACGGTGAAGATACTCACCGGATGCGAGTTTGGCTTGGGCGCAGGTCCGTCCCCGACGACCTCCTTCGTCTCCAACTACTCGCGGAGCCACCTGGGACGCCCGCTTATCAGATTGCTGCTCCAAAATGGCGGGGAACACGCTAGCCAGCAGCGGTGTCGTGGTAGGACGAGGGCAGCCCAGGTCGTGCGAGCTTCCGCGAACTCGATCCCCCAGGTGGGGTCCTTGGCTCCTATGATCTGCAATAAAAACGCGAGCGCAACAGTAGAAAGTCCATGGCTAATCGTGGTTGGATGGGAGGAGTTTGGCGCAAACCGACGCTCGCCGGAGCGAGCTCCGGCGAGGGGATAGATGGTGGCGGATTTGTCGATTAAACAACTAACTAGTGACAGGAAAGAAAACCTACGATTAACAGCTAACTGAACAAAGAAAACAAGAAACAAAGACAACTAAAACATGCTCAAATGGCTGGAAACCGTGAGCAGAGACCTCGACGGCCAAGAATGGCCGGAGGTGATGGAGCGCCGCCTCGGCCCTCGGCTGGGCCCCGCGCACGTGCTGGAGGAGGGCTGTCACCCCTCCGGTCCGGAGCGCGGCGAGCTAGGGTCCAAATCTGGGTAGAGAAGGGTTCAAAAGTTGGAGGATGGAAATGGGGGCTTTTTGAAAGTGGTCGACGGGGCACTTTCAACGAGGCATATCGAGCGCGTCAGAGGTCGAATCCCCGATACAATCGTTGGGCGTGTAAGAGGAAGGATAGGGGAAGATATTTGCAGAAGACGTCGACCTCAATCGGTGAATGGAGAGGCCTCGAAAAAAGGGCGAAAGTGGGCGAAAAACCCAATATCTGACAGGGGCAGGGGGGGTCAGACAGTTGACCAAAGGTCAACTGTCAGACCAACCTGGTTGGTCCACGTGGACCAACCAGGGAAAAACCCTTGTTAAATTAATAAAAAATAACAAATGATAGTATTTTAATTAGGTTATAAAATAAAAAATGTTTAAAAAAATTATAAATTATTTTATTATGATTTTTATTTATTTTTATGAAGTGTATTTTTACAAGTTTGCATTTATACCCCTATAGGTATCTATATCTATATATTTAAGTATTTTATTTTTATTTCGGTATTTTTAATTTATTTTATTTTGGTTTTTATTTTCTAAAATTATAAAATACTTTTATCTATACAAATATATTTTTATTTTAATTTATTGATGTATTATGTACATTAAATAAAATATAAGTATAAATTCATGCATTTCTAACTAATTCATGCTAACTCCAATTAACTTGAAACCAACTTCATTGTATACATATCACTGACTTTAATCCATGAAAAACCCTAAAAAAGGCTAAGCCCTAGTTTCTAAAAAGACAGACAGAAACGATGATATCCCTCTCATACAATGTCCAAATAAATCCTACTCACTTTCGAACTAATGCACCAATTATGTTTAAAACAAGATCACATTCAAAAGAATCAGAGCTCATATGTGAAAATTGGGTTTTAAGACTACTTTTCACCATGTATATTTTAGCGACTTTTGACCATCATTTCATGTGCATATTTCACTCATTTTGATTATTTTCTTTTTTATTTAATCATTTAATTTCATGCTTTAATAAAATACACAAAAATAAAAATAAAAAAATCAGGAAGCCAATTAAAATGATTTGTTTTGACTTGAGCTTTCTAACCTAATCCACTTGTACATAATTAACCCCCTAATTTTTCTGATCTATTTGAAACCCATAAAAACTCCAAAAAATAACATTTGAGTCCATTACATTATTTCATATCATATTTCATTTTTTTCATGTATCTATTTATCTATAAACAATCAAATAAAAATCTCAAAATAAAAAAAATGATAATTTATATACATAAAATATCACTAAAAATAATGCATATCTTGCACTCAACATTCCGTTTGTATTAGAGTCCTTGATGTACATTATAGATCACAATTAGATGCACATTTTTTTATTTTGATCATTTCTCCATTCGGGATCATCTTCTATCTATTCTTTTTTTATTTGGGCATTTTTTGCATTGGTCAAAGTCAAGCGCCACATGGCATCATGCCACCGGACCACTTGGCCCTGGTCACTCTCCCTCATAGCTCCTCTCTCCTCACGTGTTGGACGTTACTCCAGCCCCTTGTCCCTTCACGTGCTAAACACGTGACTGGCCTTCAACCTATCGCAAGTGCTTAGTACATGAGGTCTTCTTCCACCCCCTCCTCTGTTGCATTGCCTACCCAACACTGTCGTCCTCCGCCACTTCCAATGCCATAGCCACCATCTCAAGACCTTATCCCCTCCGGCAAAGCCCCTACACTTCCTCCATCCCTTGACCCCTTATCCTCTCCAAGAAATGTAACCACATGTACCCCTCTATCATATCCCATGCAATACCTCCCCATAACCTTTAGCCACCGTATCTTTGAAGGATACAGAGGAATCCTTAAGCGCATCATGGAAGCATGACGATCACATCATATACGATCGAGAGCGACTAGTAGCTCGGTGCAACAGAATTTAAAAAATTTAAAATGATGAAACCACAAGATCCAAGAACACTTCTTGGATTGTTTCATCTACCACATAATAGATAAAGGAATACCTCTTGTAGAGTGGTTGTGATCAAGCTTCAAAGAGAAGAGACCTCCTATCTCTAGTCTGATCTATCAGAGGAGACACTTGCGAGCGCGAAGATGAGTCGCATGCTCCTCGCAATCCAAGTCGATGATCCAAGCAATGGATGACCTGATCTCGTCTCACGAGACCAAATTCCTTATTCATGAGTGAGACACACCAAAGAAGACGGAGACCCAAGAATCATCGATGCAGCAACACAACGGTAATGCGATGATGAAGGCAACCTTCTCTCTATGAGAAGAGAGGATGACCCCTCAAGGAGAGGGAGAAGGATTGGCATGATAATGAGAGAGAGAAACATTGTCGAAGTTGTAATCCGAAGAGCAAAGGGTGCCTCTTCTAATATAAGGTTTTGGGAATCTATGGATCTCAATCCCTAGACAACACAAACACTACAAAAAAAGATGAGATTGGCCTGCACATGATGGCTCGTAATATGCACGCCAATTGCACGACATGTGCACGCCCGTACACTGGGCAAGCACATGTGCTCGTTCCATTCATGGTTGCCGATACGAGAGTTGCCCGGGTTGGTGGGCGAGCACTCGGGGACGTTATGTCCTCGCATGCTTGTAGGCGTGCACAAATGTGCTCGCCAACATGATCACCCCTAAAAAATATGGCGATCATGTACGGAGCCCCTAGCGAGCACATGTGCTCACCCAAACTGAATTGTAGGAAAAAAATGTAAAGGTTCGGCGGGGTTTAGACATCCCGTTGAACCTGTATAGCCTGCCAATAAACCACTGCATGTGCTTAATACAGTCCATAAGAGCCTGCTCGTCAACTAAATTAAATAACATTGACATGTCGAACTCACACAATATACATGAACTTAGAAACTAAACATTCATATTTAAGAGCTAAATACTACAAATATATGTTCGAAAGGATCCACAAGTAAAATTACAACAAATTATACTATTAAAGTTCATAAAAAATGAAAGATGTGCCAAAAGTTCAACAACAAAAAAAGCCAATAGCAACAAAAATCACTTCTTCTTTGATCTAAAAATTTTAGATATTAAACTCTGCTTTGCTTTCTTTTTTTCCTTCTCCTTCTCTTTGAACCTAGAATACATGCATGCCTCTTCTTCATGGTCGTTCTCCTCCTCCTCTTCGTCATCCGATTCTATCTTCTCAAGTTGATATGCTTGCCCTTGTGACGTATATTATATAAGGAGGATATATACATGTTATTTACATTTTAAAGATATAGAAATATAAGATTATTACTCATTCTAAGTAGAATACTTACATGTACGCCGTGAAATCTTCTCGTAGATTCGTTACCTGCTCCACCACCATCACCATCCATTGGCAATGATGGTTGGGATGAATGTGGTTGTGTGTACGATGGCTGGGAGTACGCAGAATAGGAATGACGATGTTCCTTCACATAGTATGGAGGAAGACCACCAAGCATCTCCTTCCTGTTCGCCACAACGTCCCTATCCTCCAACACCTTATCAAATTTTCAATGTTTAATATGAAATTATATATAAACCATGAATATAGTAAATTAATATTTATCTATACCTGCTTCCAGATTGCTTTATCAAATGGTGGTTGCTCTCCAGTTGGATCACCACCCCATTTTTCTGCAGATAGTGCCAAATAATGATCTAAAATACAAAATGGAATAGAAAAGAATAAGTTATAATATATATTTTAATTGTAAATAAATTAAAATACTTACCAACAATTATCTTGCTTCAGGAGTGGACCATTGCGACTCTCCTTCTTTCCCACTCATGTGAGACCTAGACCACCACTCCTGAAATGAGGGTTCTCTTTCCAACCTAGCTGACTGAAAATTAATTTTAAAATGTAATAACAACATGGCATTATATTAAAGTAGATTTCAAAAATTAATTTTTATATTGTAGTAACATCTCTTCCCTAATCTGATTGTGGCTTTTAGATCCACTTGTCGATTTAATCCTTTGTTTTTGGCGGTTTGTCCTTCCTGCCGTAAATCTCCTTCCAAACTCCGCATCTGCAACGAATGCATCATAGAAACCCGCCCATCTGCAAGGAATATGTTATGAATATTGATTGCTTTAAAAAGTATATCATAAATTATCTAATAAATACAATACCTATCCTCCGTACACCATGCTGGTGGGAACCTCTTCATCTCCTCAAAATGTATCTCCTCGCATCCCGTTTTTGCATGCGAGTCTCTCCATGTATTGAAAAATGTATCGCTCATTCGCTTATCCACGAAACGAATAAAGGCTCGACGATAAGCCTCCTTCCCCAGACCCAGAAAAAAAATTACTATATCATTTCTTATAAATTATTTCAAATAGTCTCTCCTATTCTGTAGCAGGGATGCGACACCATCTAAATTGCATGCTAGTCAAGTATATCTTGAGTATGGTGTTTATCTCCTTTGCCACCCTGTTGCTATTCAAAAAATTCCTGTATTTCGTAAAATTTGTAAACATTATACAATCTATTTATTTTGAAAAATTAAAATGATAAAATTTATTAGAATCTTACCTTCCATACTTTGTAACCTCCAAAAAAGGGTACGATGCCAAAGTCTGTCCATCTCTAGTAGGTAAAGGCATGGAGGTGCTTGGACGTCTAGAAGAAGGAGAATCAGAACCCATCGATGTTCGTGCAGGTATCGATATCGGGACGGGGAATGCAGCAGGAGTGGTTGAGGTAGATGGCTCTCCAAAGCCGCCTACATAAAAGGGTAGAGGAGGATAACCAAGGGACTCGTAGTAGGCTATGACTCATCAGACCTCATCGAACTATGAATCTAAAACAACATCCAGGGTTGGCTGCCTACTGGACGAAGGTGTGTCTAACGAGGATGGACGATTAGATCAATGTGATCCATGAAACCCGCCACGTCCAAAACCTGCCATGACTGTAATTATGATGTAATAGTTAATTACATTGTTATTAATGAACATTTTATCTAATTCGATTATAACAATGTAATAAAACTTACAACTAATCTTCATCATTTATTTCGATGGGATTAAAGTATATTTCTTCGATTTTTGAGTTTTCTGAATCATCATATTTGGAGTCAGAACCAACTTGTTGGTCAACACATAACACCTCATTATCAGCTAATCGATTCGATGATTGGGACTTCTTTTGTTACGTTTATTCGTTCATGTGTCAGTGTGAATGCTTCATCTATGTCATCTTCAAGATGAGTGTATTCATTAGAAATATAGCTTTGAGAATTTATCTTCACAACAGTTAAAGTTTTAACACTCTTTCTCTTCTTTGACACTCGTAGGAGATAACAAACTTGGTCTGCTTGAGAAGTTAAAACGAAGGGCTCAAATCTGGTATAAATTTTCTTGGTATTACGTCAACAATGTTAGTTCTCCTCTTGAATACTACACCTCCATTTGGTTCGTACCGATCACATAACAATTCATATGATCTTCCTCATAACAAGATCCATAAACCATCAATCCGTGATTCTGAGTTGTTAAATATTTACTTGAATTGAAGGTATGAAAACGATAACCATTACTGCAGCAAGAGTTGTAAGACCA
Organism: Ottelia alismoides; assembly: GCA_037367405.1. Taxonomy (NCBI): domain Eukaryota; kingdom Viridiplantae; phylum Streptophyta; class Magnoliopsida; order Alismatales; family Hydrocharitaceae; genus Ottelia; species Ottelia alismoides. Next base: position 807,866 of record JAZKJV010006603.1, on the reverse strand, counting down.
AACCTTATAAACAAGTCCTTCTCCAAAATATTTTAAAATATGAGTATAATAATCACCACCTTCCAACTGTTTTGAGTGGTCTTTAAACCAAGCTGGAAATTGATTCCTATAGATGCTTGGAACTTCGTCATCTGAATGCATAGGAATTTCCTTGATAATTCCCTTCCTAAATTCCCTAAAATTAGTAAAAGAAACATTAGAACTACTTGAAATTGAATTTGCATATGTACATAAAGTAATGCAAATACGTACTGAACATATGGTGTTGTTTCCTCACAATTGTCTAATACGTATAACTCTGCGGCATCCTTCTCCTGTTTCGATAAGAAACGTTCAGTTGCCTTTCTTATGAGCTGGATGGATTGACGAAAGATACTGATAAGGTTCTTCCTCCGAGTAAATTGTCTCATTCCTCCTAAATCTATTGTTGATTGTCTCCACATCTTTTGGAAGATACCTAGCGTAAAATATTGCGACTTTCTCATATATATATATTGCGAACTTATTGATCCTTCAACTTTACTTTTATTTCGGACCTTTCTTTTCAGAAAGAACATAAACCCATATGGAAATAGGTAAACATTTTATTCAAATATTAAAGAATGCAAGAAGATTATAATATTTATAAATACCTTCAAATGGAGACATCTAATGATATTTTACCAGCCCTCCAACTTTTGCCTCATATGGAAGATGAATCATCATATGCTCAATTGAATCAAAAAATGACGGTGGAAATATCTTCTCCAAATCACAAATAATCACAGAAATATTTTTATGAAGATATTCCATCTCCATGCAGTGTACGCTTGACGAGTATAGAACCTGAAAAAATCTGGTGACATTTGAGAGAACATCGACAACATTTTTTGGTAACAATTCTCTGAACACTAACGGTAACAATCTTTCCATGAAAACATGACAGTCATGATTTTTCATTCCGTTAAATGAAAAATTCTTTAAATCAACCAAATTGGAAAATTTTGATGCATATCCATCTGGAAACTTCAAATTACTTATCCATTTGCAGACAAGCTTAACTTGATTTCTGTCTCATGTATACTTTGTTTTAGGAAGTTCAACCCTTCCATTATCATGTTCATTTATATGCAACTCTGGCCGATTGCATATGATCGGTAATCACAACGATACTTTACTGTATCTTTTGAGCGACCGGTTACATTCATAACAATATAGAATATGTTATCGAGACATTTTTCTCTATATGCATAACATCTAAGTTGTGTCCTATCAGTAACTTGCTCCAATATGATAATTCCCAAAATATATTCTTCTTAATCCAATTATGACTGTCACCAAGACCAGGAAGCTTTTTTTGTTTTATCCCCATTCTCTAAGGCTGATTCTCCAATTCTTTCAAGCTTGGTAATATCGTATCACCTGTCTTAAATGGTGGCAGATCTGTAAGATCAATTGTATTCTTTTTAAATGACCGCTTTTGTCTTCGATAGGGATGATTGTTTGGAAGAAAACGCCTGTGACAATAAAAGAAACATGGTTTCTGATCATATTGAAGTTGGAATGATTTAGTACCCTCCATACAATATGGACAACTTTTACGTCCATACGTACTCCATCCAGATAACATTTCATAAGTCGGGAAGTCATTTATCATCCAAAGTAGAGCTACTTTCATGCTAAATGTTTGACTTTTTTGCATCATATGTATCAACTCCATCGACCCATAACATTTTCAACTCATCTATGAGAGGATGTAAATAAACATCGATGTATTTTCTCGCGTGTGTAGGTCTTGGTACCAACAACGAAAGAAACATAAACTGACTATTATACATAACCATTGGGGTAGATTGTATGGTGTTGTCATTACTGGCCAACAAGAGTAATATTTACTTATTCCATGAGAATTAAACCCATATATACATAAACCTATAACACAATTCCTCTTTTCTTCAGAAAATGTAGGAAAAGTTGACATCAATACTTTCCAACAATCAAACTCAGATGGATGCTCCATCTACTGATCGACTTTATGTTCCGCATGCCATGTCATATGCTTCGCCATTTCTTTGCAATAATATAGCGATTTCAATCTCAGAGTCAATGGAAAATAACGTAAAATCTTTCTTGAGATTTTTGTCCCACTCTTACTGGCTTCCTGATATCTTGGCTCGTCAAATTCAGGACACCGTTGTAAATGCTGGCATTCGCCGTAATATAAAATATGGTGATTTATAAAAGAGTCTATTTTAACTTCCGCTAAGCCCATCTTTCGCATCATTTTTTTCCTTTTGTAATAATTATCAGTTAATTCTACATCTTCTGGTAACATTTTCTTGATAGTCCTAAGCATTGCATCAAAATTACGATCAGTCATATTATACTCCATCTTCATCTATAGATGATCTAAAATCGCAGAGAGTTTTCAATATGTCTTGCAACCCAACCACAATGCCTCTTCAGCTTTTTTCAACAACTCGTAGAATTCTGCAGGCTTTCCATATGGTTCCTCATCATCTAAAAAAGCAACATTAAAATCTAGACCCACAACGTCCATAATCATATCTACAAATGGATTTATATTGTTCACTTCTTTCAACTCATTCATCTTGACCCCGTAATCCTCACCACGGCTCCACCAAATCTGATATCCTTCCATGAAAACCATTTTATAAAGATCTAACTGAGTTTCATCCTTGTAACTCTTCTTCATTAAATGACATTTTTAACAAGGAAACAAGATAGTTCTGTCTGAATCCACGACACGGGAAACTTGTGCGTAAGAAAATTCTATAAATTCATGAACACCTCTTTGAAAAGTATCTGTAACACGTCCATCTACTACACGCTTGTACATCCACTCTCTATTAGTCATATTGAACAGCTTGAATGAAACAATTCATATTATCAAATGAGATAGGAAGATTAAACTTTGAGTTAATATAAGAGAACGTGTGAAGAATACCGAAACCTAACACATTATTGACTTCAAAAATGAGAAGAGAAGTGTCTTAATTAGGTTATCACTTAAACCCGTCCGTAAGGATTCAAATTTACTAAAATATGCCCGTTGTCACAAGCTATTTATTTCGGAGGAAATTTCGGCTGCATAACCCTGCACCTCTCCTGTATACCTCAAAAATCAATCGTAACCAACTTTCAGAATAATCATATTGGTGATTATTTCGTAAATTAGGATTGATTTGGTATACCGAAGAGGAAGGGGTTATGGAACCGAATTTCCATCAGAAACAAACAGCTTGTGACATCGATCACCTTTTAGTAAGTTTGAATATTTACGGACCCCCTTAGTCCGGGATCTCCAAACTAAGGAAAGCTAACATAAATGTAATACTTTAATATCACTTTACATCATATATTTGTATGTGCTACAAATGAGACTATAAAATAATCTTAAAATATGTATTTATTTATGTTAGCCGGGCATTTATGTAAATTTGGTTGGTTAACGATGGGGATAGGGATAAGTGTGATCCTAAATTAGTGCCTAATAAAGTCTTTGGCTCAATAATATTAGGTGGGTACTGACGGAGCGCGGTTCTACCCTTTCTATGTTGTCTGATAGACTAGTGCGTTGCAGTCGGATAGATCCGCGTCGATAAAAAATAACCGCACAACTCAAATAATCGTCGAATGAATTTAATATGCGGTGTTATGTTTATTTAGCCTGGGCAAGCCCCAGGGTCGACTCAAGGAGGCAAAGGAACAACTCGGGATCAAGTTAGAGTGATTAGATTGCAGTTTTCCAAGTGAGAAATTTTTTTTACTTTTTTATGCGATAAAAATGCAGAATGCAAAATATGAATTAGATTAAGTTTAACAAGAAAAGAACCGACTTAGCCAAATTTAATTTTAATGTGAAATTATATCAAATCAGCCAAATCATATTTTTTCTATAAACCTAATCCAATGATCAATGTAAAATGTATTTTTTTGGAAATTTTGGATTTAAAATGCACAAATTAAAAATGCAAACTTTTTTGGGGTTTTTATGCAATTTTTCGTGCAAATGATATGCAAAAATTATGAAAAATTTAGTGAAAGTTAAATATGATAGAATGAAGCTACACTAATATTTTTGAAATTTTCTGACACTTTTTGATTTTTTATGAATATTTTAGTGAAAATAGAGCGACTGCATGTATTTAATTCCTAATTATTCCACGAAATCAAATTATCCAGAGATTGATTTATCTCAAGTAGATATTTCAATAAATAATCCAGGAGAGCTGAAATTTCTCAAAAATGTTATTCGTGGAATTAATTAAAAATCATTTAAAAAATCACCCTACAATTTATTTTGTACAAACGACAACTCCTAATTGGACGAAATTTGGAATGTAATTAAAGCACACTAAAAGGCATTATTCACAATTTCTTCACAATTCTTGGAGCAAGATATAGGCCTGTGCGAATTTCAGAGTATAATTAGGCAAAATATAACTGATTTTCACTCTCTGAATTTTAGTAACATATTAGATGCTCACAAAAACATAAATAAATAGCCAAAATGTTCAGAATTAATCAGTCAACAACATGCTATTTTCGTATTAAAAATTGATGTAAAAATACTATCCAAATTAACGCTCAAAGCTAGGGGTGTCAATGCAAATAGAAATGAAATAAACAAACTGAAAACTATGCCTAAGAGCACTTTTGTGAATAGATACAATTGCAGGGGTGAAATTCTAATTTTCACAAAATAAAATTAAAAGACAATTGGACCTTTTCCTCTCCTGCTAGGGTTCGTGGCGTGGAGGCACTTTGGGGAGGACGGCGGCGCGCCGCGAGATGGGAGGGCGCGGCGGCCTGAGGCTGCGCACGGGGCGGCGAGGCGCGGCGCCAGCGGCGAAGGGGCGGTGCGCTGATGCATGGCGCGCCTGTTGCGCGAGCTGGAAGCTGGAGGATGGTGGTGCTAAGGTGGAGGAAGAAGAAGAGAAGGAGTCTGTTTTGCATGTATTTGTTTAGAGGGTGTAAATAATTGATTAATCGGTTGATGAAAACTCCTCAAAAAATTAAATAAAAATCACCGTTGCGTTCGCAACGTGTGATTTATCTGTTGAAGTGCGATCGATTTTGCGATTTGGATGATGGAAGATGGAGAAATGATGAGAGAGAAAGTTATGGGGAAGAAGAAGAAGAAGAGAGGAAGAAGGAGATTACCTGTAGATGGAGTCGGATGCCTGTGTGAATGGCTGAGACAAGGCTCGGCCGTGGTCGTCGCTCGAAGCCGCGGCTAGGCTGAGCTTAGTAGCTCCGGTGAGGCCGCGCGTCGCGCGGAGGGACAGCTCGCACGCGCGGGCTGGAGCGTGCGGGGCGGAGAGGCGGCCGTGGCCTGGCAGCGGCGGCGAGGGGAGGCGGTGGAGATGGTGGCTGGTCACCGTGAACCTGCAAACTTTGTTTCTCTTTTTTTTGTATTTTCTTTAACAGGAAAAAAATATGTGTAGAGATGAAATGAGATTGATTGTGATAGTGGTGGTGGTTGTTGTGAAATTGAAGTGATTGTGATGATGGTGGTAGAGTAATTGATGTGATGATGATAAGATCACAAGAAGAAAATTTGTTAGATAAAAAATGAAATGACAGGATGAAGATAGAGTATACTTACCTGTGGTTCGCCGAAAATGAAGCCGTATCGTGCGGCTTCCTTCGTGGCCTCGAGAAGGATGGCGGAGTCCTTCGAAGCTGAGCAAGTCCAATCGGATCTCGCGACGCGGCAATGGTGATGTCGCGGATCTCGCCTTGAGGTTGTCGTCGCTCGACTCGTCTCCTGCAGCTGTCACCTGAAGGTTAAAGGGGCTCGACCTCACTTCTCTCAAAAACGGTGGATGAAGAAAAATGGTAGAGGATGATGTGAATATAAAGGAAGAGGAGAGGGAAGTTGGAGAAGAGGTGGTGAGAATGGAGTAGTGGAGAGAGTGGAGAAAATGTGGCTTGGAGTGGAAGAAAGGTAAGGGAGAAGAGGTAAAAGGAGATAAAATAATATAATAATATAATAGGCTACTAAAAATAATAATAATTAAAATTGTAATATTTAAAATAATAAAATCCGAAAATAATAAAAATTAAATCCGAAAATCAAAAATTGGGGTGACATGTGGCGGCTCCAGGAGCTGCCACATGTCGCTCCCAGAAAATTCAAAGATTAAATGTAAAGAAAATAAAAAAGAAATAACAAAAGGGATTAAATCAAAAAGTGGTCAACACGAAAGTTGCTCGTCTCGACGAGATCTACAACTTTTGTAAAGGGCCGAAAATCAAAGGAAATCATCTGTACAAAATGTATTTTTGGGTGGTACCTTATAGATATAAAATACCGCATTTTATCTTTTGTGAATTTTTTTATCATTTTTCAATAAGAGAAAAATCAAAATAAAAATAGAGAAAATATGAGGAGAATATTTACAACTTAATCTAATTTTTTTGGATTTTTAATAATGAAGAAAATAAAATGAGAAAATGCAGGGGTAAAACGGTCATTGTGTACAATGTACAAAAGGGGCCCAAAACCCAAGTTTTGCATACGAGCTCCGATTTTAATGAAATTGGCCTTGTTTCGAAGGTCTCTGAATGTATATTACTTTAAAAGTGAGTAGACCTAATTCGGACACTATATGAGAGAGATATGTGCATTTTAAGGTTCATGGTTTCAAACTTGGATTGGGGTTTTATTGGTCGATTTTACAAGTTAATATTTTTTTGATATTTTTTATTTATTAATGTTAGTAATATATACACTATGTAGTTGATTTTATTGGATTTGGAGTTAGTATAAAATATATACAAATAGGGTATTTTATCTAATATACAGGTGAATATTTACAAGTGAAATTGGCTTCTTATTTTATGCAAATATGAATACTAAAATGCAAATGTTATCAATGCATGCATGAATGCTAATTATACAATATACGTAGAAATATGCCTCTAATTTCTCGGGAACAAAGCTCTATTTTCAACTTTTAGAGTGATGAATCGCAGATTCATCAACCCCCTATACTTAAACCTTGCTCGTCCCCGAGCAACTAAAATGAAATGCAAGAGTGAAATGAGATTGGGTTCCGTACCAAGGTCATGAACAAAAGTTGAAAATGGAGCTTGACTTGACCTTTGGATTAATTGTGTGGCGGAACCTTATTGGGATCTGAATTTAAGACCTAACAGACTTCAAGTTCCACAAGTCTTCTATTCAAGACGCCTCAACAGTCAGATCAGAACAAATCCTCAAATGCAAATTTCTGATGACTATGATTCTTACTTGTACTTTGTAAGTGAGATATAGCTCTCCACATAAGAAATGGCTCAGAACCAGTCTTCTCGAACAAGGTAACTCAATAACCTGGTCCAGCAACTCTTTCCTCGAGGAGCGGGGTATTCCCTTCTAAGTTCAAGTGCGACCAACTCAAGAGGAGGGGGTAGAGAAAAGAATAAAGAATGGATGGTAGCTAGTGTAGCTAACCTATCCCGGGTTGCCTGACCAGTGTAGCCAAGTCAACCAGCTGCAGACTTCTTGCTAGTATACATATTCCAACAGGCATTTGTTTTTTTTGTGGCCTATCTCTCTTTTTTTTGGAGTTCTTGTATTTTTTTCTTTTTTTTCTTCTTTTTTTGGAACTATATACAAGGTGCAGCATGTACATCAGGAGTTTTTCCTCTTGAGCCAGTAGACTATCCCTCTTTTGAAGCATTATTGCAACCCACATCATCCTGTCCTTAGACTTCAACACCACCAGACTTGGTTGAGATGCACTACCCTCCCTAGAGGAGGACGGATGTTTCCACCCGTGTGCTACTCCAAGCTAAAGGATTCTACCTCCTCACCACCTCATCAATGAAGGGCTACGTGCATTGTGCTTGTCCAAGTTAGGTCACTGTCTAAAAGAATCATGCGTGTGCACGAGATATTCTACTTAAACTAATCAAGATGACATGTGAACATAGACTTGCGGACTCAAAGAATTAAGTCACTTGACCTGAGAAATCTTAACTCCAGTTCCTATAAGGTTCCTCTGAAATTAGGTGGATTAAGGTCAAATCAAGTCCATCCTCAATATCTACTCATAACTTGGTTCAGAACCCACTAGCTTTTCACCTTGCATATGCAAGATATGCAAATGAGAGGTGCAGATGACATGCTATGAATGAAATGCAAGACTCTTTTTTTTGAAATGCAAGGATGATATGCAAGAGTAAATAAGAAGCCTTTATTTTCTGTTATACAACATTTTTTTATTATTTACAACAAGTTTTTAATTTACACATAGTATACAACTTTTTTTATACATCCTATTTTACAACAAATTTTACAAAAGTATGTTTTACAACTTTTTGTACAAATTTTTTTTGGTATACCTCCTATGATACAAGTCTTTTATGAGTCAGTTTATACAAGTGTATTTTACAAAAAAATTTCTCAAATTTTTACCCACCCATAATTATTGCATAATATATACAAAAATACGTGAAAATACGCGAAAGTACGAGCTATGGGTAAAGTATATATGTAATATATACACGCCCCCCTATACTTAGCGTGTGCTATATCCTCAGAGCACGAAAAGCGACTAAAAAGACATAGCTCGCGTAGGAGAGCTAAAATTACAAAATGTATAGAAGTCGCTCCGCCCCCCTATACTTAGGCTCTGACAGCCTAAGTGTAGAAGAAGATCAAAAATGGGGCGAACGAGGAGAAGAGGGGAAATGGATGAGTATATACAAGGCGGGCATCGGTCCCCCCTATACTTAGGCTCCGGTCAGTCTAAGTATAGAACAAGAGTGAGTATGAGAACCGATGTGATCTGTAGGATGTACAATGAATGGATGCGGGTCACTCTCCCCCCTATACTTAGGATCTGATTATCCTAAGTATAGTCTTAAAATGAAATGAGATGAGTCGGGGCGAGTGATTCGAATCACTGGGGAGGGAGGGAGAAAAAGTATATACAAGAAAGTGTGAGAATATACAAGGATTAAGAAGGTTTGTGACGAACCTTCTTGCGGATGCGAGGAGGTGGATAATATACATATGTGTCGCTGTCGGAGTCGTCCTCAGATGAATAATAGTGAGGTGTAGGGATCGTCCAACGAGGGTCGACACATGGCTGCTTGCTTAGATAAGGCTTGAGAACAGTCGAACTGAGCTCACTCATATAAATTACCTTGTCCGGGCCAGATGAGGACTCCTCAGAAAATTCCTTCTTCGGTGTGTTGAAGGAAACTTTCTTAGTCGGTTTTCTAGAACCTGAATCATTGAGTGGCAGATGAGAGAGACGCGCCTTGAGAGGTTCGGGGGAACTCCTCGAGGAATCAATTCTCGACTTCCTCTCACTAAATAGCCGACTAGAAGAGGGAGCAACCGTGTTTTTATGTGGAGTCAATTTAATCTTGGTTGTTTCCTTTGAAGGTCTGGGACGTGGTGTGGTGCTGACTATGGTTTCCTCATCAGACGAGTCACCATATAAACTATAATATTCCTGAAGGGTCAGCACATGTCTCGGGAAAGTGCTAGTGGTCTCAGTTGGCTTGGCATTATTGGGCTCTTGTGTCGGATCATCAAAATGGTCAAGGCAGTCAACAAAGATCATGTCCGATTTAATGATAGCTTCTGATTGTGAGTCCTCCTTAGAAGCTGTCCTGGTGGCGGTGGAAGCAGTTGATGAAGTGGAGGTGTGAGGAGTCTCAGAACCAACGGTCGTCCGGGCAGTCGGTCTCTCAGGTGTAGCAGAAAGGAGGGACTCGTCTACCTCTCAATGGTCACGACTGTCAGCAGATGTGCGTGTCACCTTAGAGTAAAGTTTATCAAAGAATGGGTGAGGTCGAAGTGCTCCCAATGCTGAAAAATCGATCTCCCGAGTCTCGCAATCTATGTTCGCCTTAGCTGAGGCTAAGAACGGCTTCCCGAGAATAATCGGAGACTGGGTGAACTCTCCTAGGTGCTCTATGTCAATAATCGTGAAGTCCACCTGGAGTAGAGCACCTTGGAAAGTAACGATGACTGAAATATTTCCTCTAGACCGTTTGATGGATCGATCAGCCAGCTGAACGATCTCTCTCGACTTTCTGATTGGCCTGAGTTTGAGCTTGTCAAACACAGAGGTCGGGAGGATATTTATGGGTGAGTCATCATCGATTCTTGCATGGGTGAAGATGGTGTCTTTGATTTCACAGTCAACTCGGGGCAACCGCTTCACTCTGCGGCTCTTGGTCTTTCTACCCATCACCAAGGATGTGGCCATAGACACTATGTGTCTTTCAGTCCTTGTTCTCTTCTTACCCGACCTCTTGGGCATCAATTTACTCTTTACAAATCTCTTGAGGTCGGGGAAGTGATCTATGGCCTTTATTAAGGGAAGTTTAAAGATCAATTCATCATCAAGTGCTTCCCTTAGGGTGGAATCCAATTTTTTTAAATCATTTTCATTTTCAATTTTTATGTGAATTTTTGGTTTTTCAATTTTTTGGTGTTTTTGATGGATGAATGATCAGACTCTTGATTGGAGGGCAAGTGGTTAGTAGAAGAGGGAGATAGAATGGACTCCAGTTGTACAGACGATGTGGGTTCCCTGATGTTTGCTTTGTTTTCAACCTCAAAACTACTCATGTCTTTTCTCACTTTTATACCCAGGCTGGCAGAAATTGATTGTAATATTCCCATGACATCTCTCAACTCGTTACCAAATGATTCATTTTTCTTAATAAGTCTAGAGATGTCATCCTCCATAAAATTCTCATGACAAATCATGCGAGAGTTCTGCTCAAGTGGAGGATACTGCTGAGATATTGGGGTCTCATACTCAGCATACCTTGACTCTGGCATGTAATGCTGGGTTGAGTATGGACTATCCAAATGGAAAATATCGGTCGGAGCCTCATATGACGGAGTCAATGAAACAGGGACTGATAAGTCTAGGTCATGAGTCCAATCTTGTGAATGTATAGGCTCTCCAAATGAAGGCTGGTTAATGGAGGCTTGATCACTAAAGTCAATCAAGTCTGGGAAATCATGATGTTCAGGCCTCTCCATTCGGCTTGTTCGATCGACCGTGTTATGCCCTAAGTTCAAGTCGGGATGTGTATATATGAGTTGTGGTATGGTCCATACTTGGGGTGAAGTATGTGGGGGCATATAATTTTGCCAATCATCTGTCTCAGCAGTGGCTTGCTCTTCATTCGAGTCTTTGATTCCTGCAAGCTCTCGGGATAAGGACAGTCAGCCCAAGGTGGAAGTGGATCCGTGGTGCTAGAATATGGAGTAGGTGAGAAATGCGAAGAAGTGGAGAAGTCAGTCGAAGTTCTGACTTCATAATCGGATTGAGGTGGAGCTGACCACGGGTAAGGGTCTCCCGTGGGCGGCGGAGGATACATGGAAGAATGAGAAGGTGAAGATGATCGGTATATGATCGATGAGGAATGACCAGAGGTCTCAGGGTATGGGGACCAATATCCCGACATCTTGAAGAGAAGATAATGAATGTAAGTAGAGCGAGGTAGAAAATGCGCAATTACGCAGGATAACACACACGGACAAACACAAAGACAAACGCAAGAGCAAACCCTGAATTCACACTCAACACGGTGAATGACCCGAAACCGAGTCCAATTAATCTTGTTAATTTTAAGTGTGATTTTTCAAGCAAGATAGCAAGGATTTACGCGGCCTATAGGGAAGTCGGCTCAGAGCCAGATGCATCTTCCCTGTTTAACCCGTCACCTAAGATACCGTTGATCCTCCCTTTCTTCGCTCCTATCCGGAGTTGGGGACTCAAAGACGTGCCCCTATCTACCTGCAAGCAGGCGGAGGCTGACAAAGCTAGGCCTTGTCGCAGAGTACCGCTGGTTCGCCCCTATCTACCCGCGAACAGGCGGAGGCTACTTGCTACTTGTCAATGAGCTAAAAGTATCCAACTCGTGATATTTGCTAGGTTCAGTTGGCTCGTGATATGGAAGGCGGGGATTTGGGCTCTGCCTTAAGGTGTTCACACACACTCAAGTTCCCTCACTCAGCCTGAAAACAAGGTCGGGGTTACTCTCCCGCAAACAAGGGTTAATTTTAGTCAATTTTTTTGGTCCAATTCAATTAGCAGTCCCGATTTTAAAGATTAGTTGTCACTGATATTAATCCACACAAGCAATCACGTCTACCGTCCAATCCCAATTCCTTTATCCTAGGTTAGAAAACCGAGAGAGAGAATCGGAAAAAGCCGATGCAATCAAAAAATGATGATGAATGCTTGAGTAAGAAGACTTACAGTGCCTCCAGCTCTCTACAATGCAGGATGCAAGACTGAATTGAAATTTTACACTAAATGAATGTAGACGATGAAAAACCGCTCCTAGACAGGCAGTTCTATTAGCGAGTGAAGCACATGTTGATTTGACTAGATCTGCGGTCTAAGTGCGTCTTTTAAGTGATGTGTGGTCCTAGAAAATTACGAGCACAAGCAAATCCGAAAGTGGCTCGAGGACCCGCTAGTGCAAGTCTAGTCAAAAATTCAAACCACACAACAGACGGGGACATAGTTTCACTATATTTACACGCGCGAGAACCCAAACAGGAACCGCTGTAAATGCACACACACTTTTTTTAAGTTACAAAAATCTTTTTGACGTCCAATAGCCGACTTGATCCACGAACTGTCGGCCTCTGATGCACTTCGAGATGTGTCGGCTTCAAGAAAGCCGCTCCATGTCCACCGAGCCCTCGCACAAAAAGATAAAAATTATGTCAGAAAGAGATATATACAGAAATGGTCAGAAAAATAATTAAAGAAGAAATGGATAATTACAATGCGGCTCGGGGGTCAGACTACCCGAGTGATTGGAAAACGTAAATCTAATTATCTAAAATGATCCTAAGCCATTTGCCTCCCCGGCAACGGCGCCATTTGACGGAGCGCGGTTCTACCCTTTCTATGTTGTCTGATAGACTAGTGCGTTGCAGTCGGATAGATCCGCGTCGATCAAAAATAACCGCACAACTCGAATAATCGTCGAATGAATTTAATATGCGGTGTTATGTTTATTTAGCCTGGGCAAGCCCCAGGGTCGACTCAAGGAGGCAAAGGAACAACTCGGGATCAAGTTAAAGTGATTAGATTGCAGTTTTCCAAGTGAGAAAATTTTTTTACTTTTTTATGCGATAAAAATGCAGAATGCAAAATATGAATTAGATTAAGTTTAACAAGAAAAGAACCGACTTAGCCAAATTTAATTTTAATGTGAAATTATATCAAATCAGCCAAATCATATTTTTTCTATAAACCTAATCCTATGATTAATGTAAAATGTATTTTTTTGGAAAAATTTTCAATTTAAAATGCACAAATTAAAAATGCAAACTTTTTTGGGGTTTTTATGCATTTTTTCATGCAAATGACATGCAAAAATTATGAAAAATTTAGTGAAAGTTAAATATGATAGAATGAAGCTACCTTAATATTTTTGAAATTTTCTGACACTTTTTGATTTTTTTATGAATATTTTAGTGAAAATAGAGCGACTGCATGTATTTAATTCCTAATTAATCCACGAAGTCAAATTATCCAGAGATTGATTTATCTCAAATAGATATTTCAATAAATAATCCAGGAGAGCTGAAATTTCTCAAAAATGTTATTCGTGGAATTAATTAAAATCATTTAAAGAAATCACCCTACAATTTATTTTGTACAAACAACAACTCCTAATTGGACGAAATTTGGACTGTAATTATAGCACACTAAAAGGCATTATTCACAATTTTTTCACAATTTTTGGAGCAAGATATAGGCCTGTACGAATTTCAGAGTATAATTAGGCAAAATATCACTGATTTTCACTCTCTGAATTTTAGTAACATATTAGATGCTCACAAAAACATAAATAAATAGCGAAAATGTTCATAATTAATCAGTCAACAACATGCTATTTTCGTATTAAAAATTGATGTAAAAAATACTATCCAAATTAACGCTCAAAGCTAGGGGTGTCAATGCAAATAGAAATGAAATAAACAAACTGAAAACTATGCCTAAGAGCACTTTTGTGAATAGATACAATTGCAGGGGTGAAATTATAATTTTCACAAAATAAAATTAAAAGACAATTGGACCTTTTCCTCTCCTGCTAGGGTTCGTGGCGTGGAGGCACTTTGGGGAGGACGGCGGCGCGACGCGAGATGGGAGGGCGCGGCGGCCTGAGGCTGCGCACGGGGCAGCGAGGCGCGGCGCCAGCGGTGAAGGGGCGGTGCGCTGATGCGTGGCGCGCCTGCTGCGCGAGCTGGAAGCTGGAGGATGGTGGTGCTGAGGTGGAGGAAGAAGAAGAGAAGGAGTCTGTTTTGCATGTATTTGTTTAGAGGGTGTAAATAATTGATTAATCGGTTGATGAAAACTCCTCGAAAAATTAAATAAAAATCACCGTTGCGTTCGCAACGTGTGATTTATCCGTTGAAGTGCAATCGATTTTGCGGATTGGATGATGGAAGATGGAGAAATGATGAGAGAGAAAGGTATGGGGAAGAAGAAGAAGAAGAGAGGAAGAAGGAGATTACCTGTAGATGGAGTCGGATGCCTGTGTGAATGGCTGAGACAAGGCTCGGCCGTGGTCGTCGCTCGAAGCCGCGGCTAGTCTGAGCTTAGTAGCTCCGGTGAGGCCGCGCGTCGCGCGGAGGGACAACTCGCACGCGCGGGCTGGAGCGTGCGGGACGGAGAGGCGGCCGTGGCCTGGCAACGGCGGTGAGCGGAGGCGGTGGAGATGGTGGCTGGTCACCGTGAACCTGCAAACTTTGTTTCTCTTTTTTTTGTATTTTCTTTAACAGGGAAAAAATATGTGTAGAGATGAAATGAGATTGATTGTGATAGTGGTGGTGGTTGATGTGAAATTGAAGTGATTGTGATGATGGTGGTAGAGTGATTGATGTGATGATGATAAGATCACAAGAAGAAAATTTGTTAGATAAAAAATGAAATGACAAGATGAAGATAGAGTATACTTACCTGTGGTTCTCCGAAAATGGAGCCGTATCGTGCGGCTTCTTTCGTGGCCTCGAGAAGGATGGCGGAGTCCTTCGAAGCTGAGCAAGTCCAATCGGATCTCGCGACGCGGCAATGGTGATGCCGCGGATCTCGCCTTGAGGTTGTCGTCGCTCGACTCGTCTCCTGCAGCTGTCACCTGAAGGTTAAAGGGGCTCGACCTCACTTCTCTCGAAAACGACGGATGAAGAAAAATGGTGGAGGATGATGTGAATATAAAGGAAGAGGAGAGGGAAGTTGGAGAAGAGGTGGTGAGAATGGAGTAGTGGAGAGAGTGGAGAAAATGTGGCTTGGAGTGGAAGAAAGGTAAGGGAGAAGAGGTAAAAGGAGATAAAATAATATAATAATATAATAGGCTACTAAAAATAATAATAATTAAAATAATAATAATTAAAATAATAAAATCCGAAAATAATAAAAATTAAATCCGAAAATCAAAAATTGGGGTGACATGTGGCGGCTCCAGGAGCTGCCACATGTCGCTCCCAGAAAATTCAAAGATTAAATGTAAAGAAAATAAAAAAAGAAATAACAAAAGGGATTAAATCAAAAAGTGGTCAACATGAAAGTTGCTCGTCTCGACGAGATCTACAACTTTCGTGAAGGGCTGAAAATCAAAGGAAATCATCTGTACAAAATGTATTTTTGGGTGGTACCTTATAGATATAAAATACCGCATTTTATCTTTTGTGAATTTTTTATCATTTTTCAATAAGAGAAAAATCAAAATAAAAATAAAGAAAATATGAGTAGAATATTTACAACTCAATCTAATTTTTTTGGATTTTTAATAATGAAGAAAATAAAATGAGAAAATGCAGGGGTAAAACGGTCATTTTGTACAATGTACAAAAGGGGCCCAAAACCCAAGTTTTGCATACGAGCTCCGATTTTAATGAAATTGGTCTTGTTTCGAAGGTCTCTGAATGTATATTACTTTAAAAGTGAGTAGACCTAATTCGGACACTGTATGAGAGAGAGAGATATGCATTTTAAGGTTCATGGTTTCAAACTTGGATTGGGGTTTTATTGGTCGATTTTACAAGTTAATATTTTTTGATATTTTTTCTTTATTAATGTTAGTAATATATACACTATGGAGTTGATTTTATTAGATTTGGAGTTAGTATAAAATATATACAAATAGGGTATTTTATCTAATATACAGGTGAATATTTACAAGTGAAATTGGCTTCTTATTTTATACAAATATGAATACTAAAATGCAAATGTTATCAATGCATGCATGAATGCTAATTATACAATATAAGTAGAAATATGCCTCTAATTTCTCGGGAACAAAGCTCTATTTTCA
This sequence comes from Ottelia alismoides, assembly GCA_037367405.1. Taxonomy (NCBI): domain Eukaryota; kingdom Viridiplantae; phylum Streptophyta; class Magnoliopsida; order Alismatales; family Hydrocharitaceae; genus Ottelia; species Ottelia alismoides. The sequence continues at coordinate 791,540 of JAZKJV010006603.1, read as the reverse complement.
ACTTTTAGAGTGATGAATCGCAGATTTATCAGGTACCTGAAAAAACCGAAATTTTACACCTACAAACATAAAAATCCACGATCATTGGTCTGGTATAAGCCATCCCAAAGTGAATCCAATAGTGTTGTGAAAAAAATATAACACAGTTGGTGGTGATCAAATCCACCAATGTGTTGCACACACCTCCCGACGTGCAGGGCCACACACCACTCAGTGTGGAGGGACGTACTGTGTGTGAATGATTTTTGTGATTTAATGTTATAATTAGTATTTAGTGTTTTAGCCTTATTATCAACCTAACTATAAGTTAATGTGATATACTTGGTCACATTAACTAGAATTTAATGTTATAATAAATTATCACAGAAGAAATGTTGGTGTATATCATATCTCATATCCACACTATATGAAATTGCCTACCTAATATTAAGGATGTTTATCATATCTCATATCCATACTATATAAAATTGACTAACTAATGTTAATCACAAGTTATACCTAATGTTATTCACAAGTTATACCTAGTGTTAATTATTTAAGCACAAATATACAATATCATGGCATGGTATTCCTATATCGTAATTTTATTCATTATAAAAAAAATTAAATACACTAAAAAGTGTAAATGTTGTAATGGACTTACTAACAAAGTTTAAATTTTACAAAGTCTAGACCTAATGTTGATGAGTCATTTTATCGAACACATACAAAGTGTAAAATTCTACATGTAATTAGACAACCACATTCGAATATAACAAGAATATAATGATCCACTCCTATCCTAAACATGTAAAAAACATTGAAATACGTAAGTTGTATACACTATATCCAACAAGAAAATCCAAAAATTGAAACCAAAAACTATCAAAACAAGACTACTTTTCAATGAAATTTTAAAAAACAAGAGAGAGGAGGAAGTATTATACTGAAGGGTAGATGTGTATCTGCTCGAAACACGCAAAGGGTGGACGTTAGTGGCGGAGAAGAGGGCCGACGAGTTGTCGGAAGGGCTTTTTGGGGGAGGGTCGCACGTGAGATGGAGGAAGAAAGGGCATCCGTCGTTCTGTTTACGGACCTGGGCGAGCATATTTAAGTGCTCGCCCATCCGTCCGCAGGTGTTCGCCCCGAAATTTCAAGGTGCTCATGTCATCCACGCATAAAAATTCAAGTGCGCGAGCACGTACGGGGGAGCACATGTGCAATATAGGTGCTCACCCAGATTGGCAAAATTGCGCCATCCGACTACTCATCAGGATTCAAACCGGCGAGCCATATGGGTGAGTACATGTGGTCTTCCAATGCTCACCCATAGCCGACCGAGCACATGTGCTCGCCCAGGGGTCGCAAGTCTGTGCACGCCAAATGTGTTTTTTTGTAGTGAAAATCATTGGAAGAGATTGATTTGCGTTAATCTCAATGGCCATGATTTTGTTGTCAAAACACAACAACAATTAATTTCATTTAAATTAATAAATATTTATAAATCAATATAATTAATTTTAAAATTAAATCATTCAATCTTGGAGATAATGGGGGAAGAGTGCCTCATCCCTAAAAAAAGGGGAGACATCCACCAAGTCACTTTAGGACAATGTGGCTATCCATCCTCTTGATTTGGAATGAGTCAATCTCATTCCAATTCATGTGATTACATTATCTCATTAATTTTCAAGATTATCTTACAAAAATAATTCTTAATTATCTCATGAAGATTGTAATCATGCCATTGGAATTATGTGAATCACATTGACATCCCAAAACAAAATGTAATTATATTTTCAAATAATCATCCAATGTGAATCTAATTCACATCAGTAATAAATCAACAAATATATGTCACATTTGGTATCTCTCTAATATATTATAAATCACATTTATAATATATGAATGATTGGATAGTGCTATCCACAAAATTCATATCCATAATAATTAAATCATATTTAATTACATCGAATCATCATTCCCATGCATTCAAATAATATGAATGAAATTCACATTATTTATGATAATTAAATCACATTTAATTATCCATTTCTCAATGCTTAGATATAATTCAGCAATAGAATATTCTTGAACTCTTTCAAGAATAACGCACTTTTCCGCAGATACTTGGAGATAAGGATAGGGATATCATACGTTCCACGTATAGTTACTCAGATATTGAGATCACATCTCAAATCCAGATCTCGTGGACCTCTCATAGTTGCTTGATTCAATCAAGGTCACAAATCTAATCTTCTCATTACATCTGAACCTCATTCAAATCAATGTCCAACACTTGGACCAAGATTAGATTACTTCTCTACTGAAAGGAGTCACTAAAATGCAGACCTGTTTCATTACTCCCTCAGAATGGAAGCGTTATTGTTATACAATTTTTTATGATCATATCACCTTCATGTATTCCTAATACCTATACATCCTGCATACTGTAAGACCTATGATAAACCCGAAGACATATAGCAATTTTACACTGTCATCTTTTAGGGTTTCATCATCAAGTTTCTCATTCTTGGTCATTGAAAGTTGGTATCGATCTTATGCTTTCCAAAAGCATATATCATACCTACAAATTCTTGTCGTTCTTCCAATACATGACGATCATGCATGGAATTTGATCAATCCCAATACCTCGTGAGTGAGTTCATGTCTTCTGATTCACAAGTGAGCCTACATGATCCCATTGAGAGATCGTATTTACTCATATGCACTGATATGCACACTGGCTTGCTGGTGTATAGACCTTAGTTAGGTCGTCGACCTATTAGTCTGCCAAATGTGCATACTTAGACATATAGTAATGCATATGTCTCTAATCTTAGGATGTGTTCCTAAATCACGATAGTTTACGAAATAGGACTTTAGTTATCTCGATCTCATTAAGTCAACTCTTTGACCTAACTAATCTGACACCTTCTAATCTCTATTCCCATGTAGAGGACCTGCATCAAGAGGCCGGTCAGATATCATCCTAATGAGAAAGGATTTCCGTCTCCTACTCAAGCTAGAGATCATCTCTTAATAATCATTTGACGGTTCTTGATGAGTCCTCGATCTAACTCCTTCGATATTCATCTAAGCACCAACCTCTATGATTCATTTATTGAATCAACAGTTGTATGATTATTAAGATGGCCATGGTACATAATCCCATTTGTACAAAGGGACCTTATAGTTCATTCATTCATTTACTCAAAAAGGGAGTTAAAGAACTAATAACTTTTATTGATGAATCAAGTATTACAGTAACATTTATTGTAAGAATGGTTCTCCTCGTGCTCACATGGCTAACAATCTCCCACTAGCCCTCATAACCATTCAGGTACAATCCTTAAACCCATACTCATTGCAGGCTGGTCAAAAAATTTCTATGTCAAGAGTTTGGTAAGAGGATCAACAATGTTGTCGATAGAGGCCACCTTGGTGATGATGATGCCACCACACTTTTGAATATCTTGAATAACGTGGTATTTCCTTTCTACATGCTGACTCTTTTGATGCCATATGGGTTCCTTCGCCTGGGCAGTGGCTCTCATGTTATCACAGAGTAACAGGATGGGAGTATCAGAGGAAACTATGCCAACTTCTAAGATGAACTTGCACAACCACATCGCCTCCTCTGCAGCATCCGATGCGGTAATGTATTCAACTTCTATTGTTGAATCTGATGTAGAGTTCTACTTCTTGCTTCTCTAGCTCACAACACCACCATTCAACAGGAGCACAAACCCTGATGTCGACTTTCGATCATATATATATGAATGGAAGTCTAAATTAGTATATCCCAAGACTTGGAGATCACCATCTCCATAGATCAAGACGTAATCTTGAGTCCATCGTAGATACTTGAAATGTTCTTCACAGCATTCCAGTGTTATTCGCCATAGCAAGACTAGTAATGACTTACCACTCCCACTGCATGATAGATATTTGTCCTGGTACACATCATGGCGTACATTAAGCTTCCTACAACTAATGCTAAGGGCATCCGACCATAGCTTTCTTCTCCTCAACAATTTGAGGAGCCATACCTTTAGATAGTTGGATAGTATGTCATAAGGGAGGAAACCTTTCTAGGAACTATCTATATGGAAACATTCAAGAATTTTCTTAATGTACCCATGTTGTGATAATCCCAATATCCTCTTTTCTCTGTTTCTGAACAACTTTAGACCCAAGATGTAAGAGGCTTCTCTAAGATCATTCATCTCAAAAGTAAGGGACATCCGAATCTTAACACTGGTCATCATCCCTGAATCATCCCTATGATAAGGATGTCATCTAGGTAAAGCACGATAAACACAATGGTGCTCCCATTAAGCTTCTTGTACACACAAGGTTCATCAGGATTCTGTATAAAATCATAACTCTTTATGGTTTCATCAAATATGATCCATCTATGAGAAGCTTATCTGAGACCATAGATGGATTTCTTCAACTTGCATATTTTACCTTCCTCGGTTATGAAGCCCTAGGCCTGCTACATATAGATATCCTCCTCGAGGTATCCACTGAGGAAAGCTGTCATGACATCCATCTTCTAGATGTTGTAGTCAAGAGATGAAACTATATCTAGTAGTGTCTTGATGGACTTAAGAATAGCCATAGGAGAGAACATCTCATCGTAGTCAATGCCTTCTCTTTGTGAGTATCCTTTGGCTACAATCCGTACCTTGAAAGTCTCTACTTTCCCATCAGGTCCCCTCTTTCTCTTGAAGGTCCATTTACACCCAATGGGTTTTACCCCTTTAAGTGGATCCTCTATGGTCTACACACCATTCTTATACATGGAGTCAATCTCTGACTTCATTGCTAGCATCAATCTATCCAAGTAAAGATCCACGAGTACTTCATCAAACGAAGTAGAATCATTGTTAGTTTCTCCCGACACATGGAATCCATACCTTTCAGGTGGTGCAACCACCCTCGAGCTCCTTTGAAGAGGTATGGGTGTTTCATCTTTATTTATCTCTTCAGTTTCTAGTTCAGGAAGCTCAGAATGCTCAGAGGACTCAATGAGTTCCTCTACTTCAATTTTGTAAAGATCTTTAAGGAAGTCATCCTCCAGAAATCTTACATCTCTAGAGACAAAGACCTTCTGGGTCTCAAGGTCATAAAGCTGGTATCCAATACCATCCTTAACATACACAATGAAGTATCACTCTCGAGTGCGAGATTCTAGCTTACTTGCATCCACGTTCTTCACATGGACCACACAACCCCAAATCCTCAAGTGATTAACACTAGGTTTGGTTCCATAATAGAGCTCATGAGGAGTCTTAGGTATAGACTTGCTAGGAATCTTGTTTAGGATATATATTGCAGTCTCTACTACATATCCCTAGAAACTAAGTGGTAAATGTGCTTTTCTCATAATTAAACAGACCATATCCATGATGGTACTGTTGTGTCTTTGAGAAACACCATTAATTTTGGGGGTTCCTAGCAATGTTAGATTGAAGAAAATTCCATTCTCTTTAAGGTATTCCTTGAATTCACCTGAGAGGTACTTGCCACCTCGGTTTGGTTCTCAACCAAAGCCTTGAACCCGTTGAACTTTTCAAAGGTTTTAGATTTATGATGTAGTAGAACGATAAACCATATAGCAAATGGTCATCAATAAACGTCAAATAATACTGATATCCAGTTCGGGTCGTGGTAGTAAAGCGACCACATACATCAGTATGTATTAGGTCATGAATACTTTCGCACAGTGTAACCTTGTTACAAAAAGGCATCCTAGTCATTTTTCCTAGAATACAATGTTCGCAGGTAGGCAAAGATTTAACCTGTAGAACATCTAAGCGTTCATCCTTTATCAATCAATTTATCATATCAATAGATAAATGAGCAAGCCTTTGATATTAAATCATGTTTGATTGATTTCCATTCTCCCTAGAAATTTTAGGATTTTTATTAGTGGTAGTAACATTCATGATATGTTCATCAATGCACAATTCATAGAGTCCACCAGAAGTCAAAACAACATATGCAATATGTTTATCATAATGACTTACGATAAGTTTATTACAGAAAAGGAATGAATATCCACTTCTAACAAGCTTAGATATAGATATTAATTTCCTTCTAACTTCATGTACATAAATATACTCTTCAAGTTCTAGTACTCTTCCACTAGATAATGATAGTTAGCAGGTCCAGATGGTGACTACTGCAACACATGCATCAGATCCCATCTGGATGACTATCTCTTCTTCATATAGAATCTTAGTTTCTTGAAAAGATGCAACAAATTGAATACATAAATAGTAGCACAAAAATATAAAACCCAACTTCCTTCTCGTCCAACGAGAAAACTAGTTGCAATGATGACAGTAGATTTCATAACTGCTGGGACTTTACCTTTGTCGACCGACTTCAAGTAATCTGGACAATTATGCTAATGCCCCGGCTTTTTATAGTGATGACAAACACCAGTTCTTTTCAATGCTATCAAAATGGATGCATTGGAAGATGAGCCAACGCGTTGATTCTTTTGCATTCTCTTATAGGCCAGGCCCTTATGAGAACTATGCTTCCAACCATGCTTTCCTTTGGCTTGTGCAACCATTGCACTGCCAGAGGGGCCATACTTCTTCATTACATCTTCTGTAGACTTTAATGCAACCAATAGCATAGTGTTAGCATAAGCAACTTTGCTCATGTGGTACGTAACCACAAAGTTGTTGAAATACTTAAGGAGTGACAACAGAAGGAAGTCAGCCTACATATCTACGTCCATGTCAGCTCCTAGGGTTTCCAGCTCATAAAGGTACCCAAACATTTTAAGTACATGTTCTGTGACAGAAGTCCCCTCCTGCATCTTGCAGCGAATAAGTTCTTTCATGATATTATAACACTATGTGCGGTTTACATCATCGGACATTTCTTTCAGATTCACCATAATACCATGGCAAGTGTCCATTTCCACATATTGCTTTTGAAGCACATTAGACGATGAAACCGGAATGTAACATCTTGCTAGATTGTCATCTTCATCATATTTTTCAGTAAAATTTATTTCTTCCAGAGTCTTTGGGTTTGTGTACTTGTCCTTTGAAAGCACATAAGAGATGTGCTCAACGGATAGGACAAGATCTAAATTTTAGATCCAATCTGAATAATTTGGTCCAGTACTCTGAATGACCTCCAAGAGCCTGCTAAAAAGTTCATGGACTTCATTTTCCAATATTAAGAATGCACTATATTAGAATATATAAATAATAATACATTCAATAGTATTTATTTGATTAAGGATTTTTTAATCAAATTATCTTACTTTTTCCACTTTGAAAGTTCATTCCCTTAATCACTTTCAAAGCAGGAGATATACTTACCGCTATATCTCTAGCAAGAACCGAGATCTCCTCTTTATTTTTGTCACATCCCAATAATATGAGAACCTATAACTCGGATAAAAGAAGGGTGAACACATTCTGCCTTGCAAGTCCAACTTGCATTTCCCAATTTTGTCTTTAACACATGGGCCACAACCTCTAAGGTGATCTTGACCCGTCACTAATTGAACCAACCGTCCACAAGTTTAAAACTCGCTATGCGCAATCCCATATCGCCCCAATAATATGAGGAATCGATATTGGGACCACTACGCATACAAACTTACTCTTTAAGAAGCAAAGACCTTGATCTAGATGCGCTTGTATGCAGGAGTTGCCACTTCGAACAAGCGTATCTTCCATTCAATCCCTGGCTACAAAACCCTTTACCTTGACGGGAGACCATGGATGCCACTTATATGATGCTCCACCTCATATTCAAATTTAAATAATTATCATGAATCATATTAATATAATTAATTTTTCCTAGGAAAACACACATCTATTCATAATAGAGTGTTTTAATTTGGATATAATTAATTTAATCACATCAAATCAATTACCCATCCAATTCAATCAAATAACAAACTTGATTGTTACTTGAAGGATGATATTATCACAAAAATATATATTATTTCGACTTCTAGTAATTTAAAAAATACATCATGATCTATCAAGCATTATTCCTTCCCTACCCTCTGTCATGGCCAGTATCACTGGAAATGGGATCGATTGCTCATGGAGAAACCTGCTACCCCAATGCTCTCCGACTAGACACCATATCTTCCCCGGGAAAGGATAATGCCAAATTGATAACTTTGTACTTGAGATGATCATCCGATTTTCAATCAAAGTTATACCATATAATAATAAAAACCACTTTGATTTGTATTAAAAGGAAATTTGCTAAACAAATTCCCAATTCTATTCAAGCAACTTTGTTTGTTGGAAACTGGATCATGTAATTAATTTGTGATCTAGATCATAATTAATTATTAGTTAAGGCAATGTCATTTAAGGAAATAATTATCATCAGATATTTAACAAATATTATCCATAATTATTTCAGGAGATTAATCATTAATTTTACTAATTTATTAAATGACAATCACGAGTTTCTTGATTAGGAATGTAGTTTCCAGTAGTGACCCTCACTCACTAAAATTATCGTATCTCAATCTAAATACATATCATGCAAAATAAGTTTCCAAAGTTTGATATTTGATTTATAACATAAACCAAGTGATTAGGATGCATTTCTAGTCATTTCAAACAGTAACTAATTCTTTAATTACGTCAAGATTCACCATCCCTGAAATAGTGGACATGTGTTCATTAAAAGATCATATTTTGAGCAATCGGATTCTAAATCATGTAAGCTCAAATATAATTATTTTACTATTTAATGGGGAACAATAGCAAAGTGTTAATTTCAAAACAAGACCCCCCTGCTTCTACCTCTTCTCTGACTCAGTTTTGTTTGCTACGGACTCAGAGACTATATATCTGGGCGTCGAGTTGCTTGCTTTGAAGGATGATTTGATCAGGGATTTGGCTTTCCTGCCTTCTTCTCTCAAATATCTTAATCAAAAAGGCTGATGTTGACCTTTGATTCCTGCCCTACTAGAATAGGTGGGCATTCGTGAACACTAAACTCGACTCCCTTGAACTTCTCATGCACTCTGCTTGCGCTTCGACCTTCTGGCCGCTTTCCAATATCTGCCTTGCCGTGGTTGAGGTCGGTCTGAGATAGAAGTACTAGGGAAAGGTAGAAGGCTCACTAAGCTCAAATATAATTATTTTACTATTTAATGGGGAACAATATCAAAGTGTTAATTTCGTGTTTAAATGTTTTTAACATGACCTAAAAACTCACGAAATTGGACTTGGTGAATGAAATGCATTCACAAACCCTAATGAACCCAAGTCTTCCTAAGTTTATTTCCCTAATGAACCCAAGTCTTCCTAAGTTTATTGATTATATCCAAAACTCCAAATGGGGATCTGATACCATTTGAATGATATGGAGTAATCCTTAAGCACACCACAAAAGTTTGACGATCACATCATATACGCTCGAGAGCGACTAGTCGCACTAGTTGCTCAGTGCAACGGAATAAAAAAATTAAAACGACGAAATCACATGATCCAAGAATACTTCTTAGATCATTTCATCTAAACACATAATAGATAAAGGAATGCCTCTTGTAGCATGGTTGTGACCATGGCTCTAAGATAAGAGACCTCCTGTCTCAAGTTCGATCTATCGAATGAGATGCTTGCGAGTGCGGAGATGAGTTATGTGCTTCTCGCAATCCAAGTCAATGATCCAAGCAATGGATCTCCTGATCTCATATCATGATATCAAACACCTTTTTCACTAGTGAGACGCACCAAAGAAGATGGAGACCTAGGAGTCGTCGAAGCGGCAACACAACGACGATGCGACGATGAAGGCGACCTTCTTTCTAGTAGAGTGGATGACCAATCAAGGAGAGGGGAGAAGGATTGGCGTGAGAATGAGAGAGAGAGAGAGAGAGAGAGACTGTGTCAAAGTTTTAATCTAAAGAGCAAGGGATGCCTCTTCTTATATAGGGTTTTTGGATTCCATGGATCTCAATCCATTGGCAACATAAAATCAATGGATGAGATTTATTTGTGTTAATTTCAATGGCCATGATTTAATTGTGAAAATACAATAACTATTAATTTAATTTAAATTAGTATATATTGATACAATAATATAATTAATTTCAAAATTAAATCATTTAATTTTAGAGATAATGGATGAAGATATTGCCTCATTCCTAAAACGGGGGATGGCCACCAAGTCTCTTTATGACAATGTGGTCGTCCATCCTATTGATTTGGATTTAGTCAATCTCATTCCAATTCATGAGAATACATTATGTCATGAAATCTCCAACATTATCTTACAAAATAATTCATAATTATCTTGTGACGATTGCTATCATGCCATTGGAATTATGTGAATCACATTCACAACCTAAAACAAAATGTTATTATATTTTCAACTAATCATCTAATGTGAATCCAATTCACATAAATAATTGATCAACAAATATAAGTCTCGATCGGTCTCTCTCTCTCTAACATATCATAAATCACATTTATAATATATATGAATAATTAGATAATGCTATCCACATTATTCATATACATACTAATTAAATCACATTTAATTACATTGGATCATCATTCTCGTGCATTCAAATAATATAAATAAATTTCACATTATTTATGATAATTAAATAATATTTAATTATCCATTTCTCAAGGCTTAGATATAATTCAACAATGTTATTATTCTTGAACTCTTTCAAGAATAATACGATTTATCTGCGGATACTTGGAGATAAGGATAGGGCGATTGTACATTCCATGTATATTGACTCGAATATTGATATCACATCTCAAATCCAGTTCTCATGGACCTCTCACAGATGCTTTATTTAATCAAGGCTACAAATCTAATCTTCTCATTGCATCTAAATATCATTCAATGTCCAACACTTGGACTAAGATCAGATTACTCCTCTACAGAGAGGAGTCACTAAAATCTAGACCTGTTTCATTACTCCCTCGGAATGGAAGCATCATGATTATATAATCTTTTATGATCACATAACCTTCATGTATTCCTAATACCTGTAGATCCTGCATACTGTAAGACTTATGATAATCCCGAAGATATTTAGATCAATTTTGCACTGTCATCTTTTAGGGTTTTATCATTAAGTTTCTCATTCTTGGGCACTGGGAGTTGGTATCGATCATATGATTTCGAAAAGCATATATCATACCTACATATTCTATTCATGCTTCCAAAGCACGACGACCACGCAAGGAATTTAATCGGTTCCAATACCTCATGAGTAAGCTCATGTCTTCTGGTTCACAAGGAAACCTGTATGATGGCTTTAAGAGATCGTACTACTCATATGCCCTCATATGCACACTAGCTCACCGATGTATAGACCTTGGTTAGGTCATCAACCTATTAGTCTGCCAAATGTGCACACTTAGACATATAGATATACATATGTCTCCAGTCACAGGATGTGTCCCTATATCATGACAGTTTAGGAAATAAGACTTTAGTTATCTCGATCTCGTTAAGTGAACTCTTTGACCTAACTAATCAGACACCTCCGAATCTTTATTCTCATGCAATGGATCCACATCAAGAGGTCGGTTAAATATTATCCTAATGAGAAAGGATTCCCATCTCCTACTCATGTTGGATATCATCTCTTAACAATCATTTCACGATGCTTGATGAGTCCTCAACCTAAGATATTCATCCAAGAACTAGCCTCTATGATTCATTCATTGAATCAACAACTGTATGATTATTAAGATGGACACGGTACGTAACCGCAATTGTACATTGGGATCTTATAGTGCATTCATTCATTTAATCTCATAAAGGGAGTGAAAGAATTAATAACTTTCGTTGATAACTCAAATATTACAATAACATTTATTGTAAGAATGGTTCACCTCAGGCTCACATGGATAACAATCTCCTCCCAGCTGCCGTACCATCCCCTTCCCTGATAACCACCTCCATCCTTACCCCTGCACTTTCACTCACCATTGCACCTTATCCTCTCGATTGCCAATGGAACCTAACGTAATCATCTGGAAATGACCCTAATGAATCCTCTGCTCTGTTATCCCTTCAACACTTCCAATCCCTGCGACTCCTCTCTCTATAAAATCCATTATAGAAAACTTTAGAATTATCAAGCAGGCAAGAGAGTCCACATTTCTCTTAGGTGCATTTAAAAAGGCTTCTCTACTTCTTTCATGGGGTCGACAGGCTCTGATCTGCAACTACATATTCCGATTCAAGGGCTGAGAAGTCGTCAATTCTCTGAAGTAGAGACAGAACATGGGAACAAGTGAAACTGAGGATGGTTCTGTACAGAGACCGGAGTATACATCCACAATAGCAAGCATACTATTACATAAGTAGGAGAGAAGGAGAAGCATTATTTGGCCAGGGTCAACTGATCATGCCACCCATTTTCATTTCGTGGAAGTACCTAACAAAGGAAAGGGTTGTAGGTGCTTGCGCGAGAAAAGAAGCATAGATGAGTCACATGTAGGGAAACTTGCATGTGTGGTTCTAGCCAGAGACCCTGGTATACTCTACTAATATGTGTAGGTCCTTGTAATTCGAGTGAGATTATCATGGCACAAAAGCAGATATGGTGTTGTATTCCCTTGTTCCCTATATTGGTTATGTTTTTTATTCCTTGTTTAATTATAACTAATCGAGCTTCATTTGATTTCCTAAAAGCGGAAGCTGAATCAGTTGCAGCTATAATGTAGAATATGCACATGATGCGATTTTGGGGAGTTCAAGGGATATGCAATATCGAAAGGTGATATTTCCTACTATGCCATCTATTTGTGCATCAAGTTCGAAGAAGATATCAGTATATAATGATGAAATGATAGAAGTTGGTTCTTTTATAGGCATTCTCATATCAAGTTAGAAGAGTTTAGATTAGACTTTCCAAGCCACTCTCAATAGGAGAATCCAGTCTATTCATGTGGATATGAGGCCACCGTTTCCTCGAGACTCCTGAACTGCCTTTTCTGGGTCTTCTTATTATTCCACTTCTAGAAAGGTTCTCAACTCTATCAACATGTCAGAAGGGCTATTTTTCCATGCAGGCCAATCCTCATGATGTCATATCTTACTACTTCTAGAATAGAGAGAGAGAACTTGAGATGTGGTTGGTGATAGTGGCCTCATCATCGTGGCCACGATCCTCAACGATGAGATCCACCAAGGATTCCCCGGTGATGCTGCTTCGAGCACCCGAGCCTCGAGGACCTTCCTCACTATGTCCTCAGAGGCAACGTCCATCGGAGGCAACCATCACCACTCCAACTGTCAGATGTATCAACCGCTCGACCTTCTACCTCACGTGCTCTGCCATCCACCATACTTTTCCCCGTCCACTTCCCCACCACTCCACCTAATTGCTTCTGCCTTTTTCGACACCACCCCAATAGAAATAATCACAACCACCACAACACCTCTTTTAACACGTACCACGACCTTATCCATCGCCTTGCCTCCATCTTATACTCTTCCACGTACAATCTCTACATACACTCAAAGCCCTAATCCGTAGCGATCCACCTCTAACAACTCCATCCCAGGTTTTCATCCTTTCAATTCAATGACTCTTCAAGATTCTTCCTCAACAACCTGAGATCCAAGGCCCTCCCCCAGGTGCACTTCATTGACGACCTCAACACCTACAATTAGCTCCAGTAGAAGATGAAGCAATAACTATGAAGAGCCATGATTCCATGTTCGACCTCCCGATCCCCTTGGATGAAGAACTCAAAGCATCTAGGCCATTGAAAAAGTCTCAATCATCAATCGTAAAATCGTGACTTCGTCAGCAGCAGACGACTCAGATCTCCCCTTAGAGTCGGACCCGAGCCTTCAGGTTCGAGGGTAGCCTATGTGCCTCATAGTTGACACGCGGAGGCTCGGGCCTTTCTGATATAGCCATCGCTCGAGCCTAGATACACCCACATGCACCTTAGGGTGAGAAAACTATAGTCGTGCCCTCAGACTTCTCGGAAAATGCAAAGAGGCCCCCACCCATTGCTACATGTGAGCCTTATGCACACAAATTGGGTAAATTACAATGAAACATTGTCGTCTTCTAGAAATTACAAAATCATCCTGCTAAAGGTCTATTTTATAAATAATTTCTTTATTTTTTTACAATTTCATCCCTGAACTTCAATGACTCATATCTTGAGAACCATACATTAGATTTTTGCATTCTTGGTGTCGTTTTGATCATTATTCCGTGCTCTTTCATCTAGAAATTTGAATTCTATCTTCTTAGATATTAATTTTATATTTTTAAATTGGAGATTTACTTTGTCATTATTGAGCACGCACTTTTTCTTAAGACTATTTTTTATGCTTGAATACTTGTGGAAATTGTGGGAACCATTTTTGAATTTAATTCGATAATCATTGAATAATCAACTCCTGAGATTATTATAAAGTGGTCTTTGCATTGGTCTCTTGTATGCTTGCTTGGTTTATATTTGTGTCATATCATCTACCTCGAAAACTACGCATGAAATCTGATAGTTTTAAATCTAGGTTGTTCCTTTGCCTCCTTGAGTCGACTTTGGTACTTACCTAGGATAAATAGACAATAAACCACTCTGCATTAATTGAATTAACTAAAAATTGTGATTAATTTCTTGATTGACTTCGATTGCCTAACTACAACACGACACATATACAACACTTAATTTGCAAGAACTAATGAGGGCTTTTACGAACTCATCGACTAGAGGTTACCTTCTTCTCCTCCTCTTTTCATGGTTTCCATGGAACGGAATCCACTCGATAGTGACGTGTGACAACCACTTGAGGAGAGGCGATAGTGTGGACGACAATGCCATGGAGCGACAACAAGCGCCTGTGAAGGAGGATGTAGTAGGAGGTATGAGGACAAGGGGCATAGGGTATGTCGGCCATGCTAGAGAGGCATGCAATAGCAGTGTGCGGGCTCCATCGCACATGAGGCGATAGTGGTCGCGTAAGGTATCAAAGGATGGAGTGACGATGAGCGTGATGTGTTGGGGTGCAAGGCTACTACAAGCTGTGTATGGTGAATGGTGGTTGAGGTCATGGATGTGGAAGATGAGGTGGGCGGCCCACTGTTGGAGATAAAGCTTCAGCTCCAAGGTGGACCTCATGACTTGATGGGGTCAAGATGTTCTACAGCTACTCTTGGAACCTAACTGGGGCAAGATAACCCCCTCGTAGACCTAGAGGTCGATGGGACAAAGCACAAGGGTGGTTCGAGCGACGAGCTACGTTGCGAGCAGGAGAATGAGCGCGTGTTGCTGGAAGGTGTGGATAGATATACGGGAAGGTGAATAGGAAGATGGATGATGATGAATGTCATTCTCGAATAGATTGGGTTGATTAGGTTATAGATAATGATGGCATAACATGTAAAATTATATGGTTAAAAAATTAAAAGATAAGAATGCTTACCTGATGTGGGATGGACGAGGTGATTGTGAATTGGAAGGTCGGGGATCTTAATTAGTTTATCACTTCAAGCTAACAGCGTGCAGCGAAGCTTAACACACATTATGGAGCTCGTGACGATGGTGCAAACCGTAGGATCTCTCGTTGACAAGATGAAGTCATCATTGCTTCGATGTGGGTCTTAACTGCTTTCATCGAGAAGGAGGTAGAGCTAGGAGTCTTTTCTCTAGCATGGATGGTAGGGAAGAATGAAGGAGAAGAAAGGAAATTAGAGGGAGGAGAAAGAATGGAATTTATAAAAGAGGTGGAGTGGAAGTCGGGAATGAAGTGGGAGAGGTGTAGAGAATGGGAGTTGGTGGAAAGAAAAGAGTTAAAAAATGAAAATAAAAAAGGATGATAATATAAAAAAAGTAGAAAAATGTCAACATGAATAATGTGGATCCAAATGGGATCGACATTAGTCATGATGACCTCAAATGTAAAATAAAAAGAATATGTAAAACACAATATTTTTGGAATGCATCTTAAATAATTTAAACGCAAAATTACATCTTTTTCTATATTTTTTTGCATTTCTATTAGAGGATAAGAACAAAATAAAAATATAATAAAATAATTTAAATAAAATAAAAGACAAATATAATTATTGTTATTTTTGATAAATAAGAAAAACAAAAAAAGGGCGAAAAACAATATTTACATTATATTAAAAGTCATACTACATTATTTACAATTACAAAATAATTATTTTTGAATTTTGTAATTATGTACTATATTAAATTATATAATAAAAAATTAATAGAAAAAAATATAAAATGGGTTCAATTTATAGTGTCAAGTAAGTACATATACATAATATACAATTAGGTCACAAAATCAAGATTTTGCAAACAAGCTCCAATTTTAATGAAATCACTTTCATTGGATAGATAGTTTTATAACATGAACTTTAAAAGCAGGTTTAGTGAATTTGGAGTTCAACAGAATGAGAATTTAGATGAGAAGTTGGAATTTATGGCTTTTTCGGTTCAAGATTTAAAAGTGTTTATTCCATGTGGGAATTAGTTTGTATTTTTTTATAAATTTTTATGTGTGAGTTATGAAAAGAATCAAGTAAAAAGTAGTTAGTATGGAATTATTAAAAATCTACGAAGTTTGGGTATTTAATGAGATTATTTACAAACCATTTTCAACGTTGTATTATTTTTGTGATTTCTATTTTTTATTTTTTTTATTTTTATTTTGAATTATTTTGTGGACTTATTTAAAAGATAAATATACATCATTAGTCAATCTTTATTAAGTATTGCATTTTATTAATTTAATGAATTTAGTTATTCTTATCAGTCGTTTTGTTCATGGAATCTAGCTAAGATTAATTTATTAATATGTTGAATCACATATTCATCAATGCATCATGGTTATACAATCGTTTATGATCACATCGCCCTCGAGTATTCCTAATACTCGTACATCCTACATACTGGAAGACCTAGAATAAAATTGAATTTTTAGACCACTTTTAGATTGTCTTCTTCATGGTTTTATCATCAGGTTTCTCATTCGATCATTGGGAGTTGGTATCGATCATATGCTTTCCAAAAGCATACATCATATCTACAAATTATTGCCATGCTTACAAAGAACGACGACCATGCATGGAATTTGATTTGTCTCAATATCTCATGAGTGAGCTCATGTGTTCCGGTTCAGTAATCAAACTTTAGATCCTTTTAAGACATCGTATTACTCATATGCCCTCATATGCACACTAACTCACCGATGTATAGACCTTGATCATGTGATCAACCTATCAGTCTTCCAAATGTACATACTCAAACATATAGTAATACATCTATCTCTGATCTGAGGATCCATGCCTATGTCGTGACAGTATATGACATAGGTCTTGGTTATCTTGATCTCGTTAAGTCAACTATTTAACCTAACCTATCTGACACATCTGGATCTTTATTCTAAAGTAGAGGACCTATGTCAAGAGATCGATCAAATATCATCCTTTAAAGAAGGATTGCATCTCCTTCTCAGGATGGAGATCATCTCTTAACAATCATTTGATGGTTCTTGATGAGTCCTTAACGAATCTCTGATTGATCATTCCTATACTCCTTATTTATCCCCAGAGCATAAACAAATTAATCAAAATCTTCGTTAATTCCACATAATTAGCATTATACCATTCTTCTGTATATAATCCTAATTATTATTTTAAAATAAATCCTTTTATTTTATTTATTTTATTTCCTATAAAAAACTCCAAAAAAATTAGATTGAATATTGTAGATATTTATTTTGGTTTGAAAAGACATTAAAAAGACAAAAAAATCACAAAACATTAAAAAATAGTGTTTTTATTCACTAAAAATGCTTCCAAAAAATGTATGTTGTTTATTAAAAGTCTTTTAACTTTTTATCCAACATGAAACTTGTAGATCTCCTCAATATCTATAATTTCATATTTTGACTTTTTGCTAATTTTGCTTTATTTTATTTAATTTTGAATTTCTCCTTATTTCCTATTTTCTGAATATTCTAATTGGGCCACGTGACATGTGGACGCTCCTTCGTGGGCCACCGGGCATGGCTTCTGGCCATCTGATCACCTCCCCTCTGCTCCATCTCCACCGTCCATCTCTGCAACTCTCTCCACTATATGATCTTTTCCCCCAAATATCTCAACAACCCACTTCTGCCTCCATCTTGGCCATTGGATGATGGTGCATCTAATTGTTCCGCTCCCTCCATGTCACCCGATACTCTCCCACTTTAAGATGAATCCCCCTCCTTCATCTTAACTGTACACATGCGCCTCGCTACCCACTATTGATCATATACCCCTATCTGATCTCATCCATTCAATCATGCCCTATTGTTGGTCATTGGATCGTAAGATCCATCATTTAGGGCCATGTCTTCCTCCTCCAAACGATCATCACCCAAGCATTACACAACGACCAGCCCCTCGCCCCATTACATTTTTGGCCACCACACCTCAAAAACTCTCCAAGTTCCAACGCCCCTCTTCATAGCCACAATGCCACCGCTCCTCGCTCGATCATCACTGCCCTCAACCTACACTTGCATCTCCTCCCACAATCGTTGCAAATCACCTCACCCCATCTGTAACTGACTAGAGCTCTCCTATTTAAAGTATCTTCCGCCTTCATTTCTCTCTGTCCACCAATCAAAGGTTGAGGGGCTAGCCACCCTCTGCCTTCATTTGATAAAAGAGGCGGATTAGGGGGCTATGATGGCTGCTCCATTCCCAGGTGTTCACCCTTGGCTTCCATAGACAAGCTACGGTGCTCCAGCACCATTGAGATCATTGGAGTTGCTGCCCAGCTTGAGAGATGACCCAAGGCTTGATCTGAGTCTCAACCTAAGCTACTCCTCCACCTCGTCATCACCTCTGACTAGGTAAGCTCCTTAGCTATGTTCATCTCGATTATCCCTTTTAGTTGCATGCATACCGGTCATTACATCTTCAATTGGATCTCCTCCGAGTTCCACCTCACTTCACCACTCTTTGCACCACCCTCTGATCATCTTCTCTCCTCCTCTAGATCCTCCTTCAATCCACCCCCTTTCTTATTAGGATTATCGGTGAAGGACCTCGTACCCCCACCTTTTCCTCACATGCACCTCATCATGCACCCAAGCACTGCTTCGGCTATAGACTAACTTCTGAAGGTTTAATTCTTCCAAAGGCTAAATCCTCATAGCATGCTCTATTCTAGAGCAAGCTCTCCAGTACGTCCCTATCGTCGCATCGATATGAGTATCATGTCTCCTTCATCGGCATCCCAGGAGCTTCGCCAACTTCCAACTGAGCCTCCTTGACCTTTAGACGCCAAGATGGAGCAGGGAGGAGAAGACGAGGGTTCTTGGATCACAACCTTCTCTGACGGAAGAGGAAGAGCTAAAAGGTACAAGTACCATCATATCTTTAAGTGGGACATCCCAGATGATTCTCCAGTTCTTGCCCCAAGCCACATGGCTTAGGGAAACCAAGCGCGCTCCTAAGCAACTCGGGCCACCTGCCCTGACCCAACTGCCACCTCTTGAACCTCAAGGCACATGTATCACACGTGAGGGGGGGGATTACAGTCGGGCCCCAATAACTTCCAAGAATTGTAAAATGACCCCTCTCAGGCATGCGTCCCTCATGTGCACATGGGATAATTACAAGAAGGCCCTACCAAGTCTTCTTAATTGCATAAATGCCCATGTCAGGGACCTATTTGCATATCTTGCACATTTGACCGCCATATTTTCATTATAATTATACCCTTGCACTCTTTTATTCATAACCTGAGCATATGGACTCCAAATTGATTGATTTTATATTCATTTTAATGCCAACTTTAATCTCTTCTTGTTGTCATAATTATCTAACTGATTTGACATATGATTTTATATGATCTATTTTAATTGATTAATGTGTCAATTGCTCTGAATTGAAATGCCTGTGAATTATTTTCATGCACAAATGACATCAAAATTGATCCCCTTTTAATTACTCATTCATTCAACTATTTTTATGTCATATTTGTGTTTGCATCTTCATACCCTGTTGCATATTATTACATTCTTGCATCATTTTTATATTGTTAAAAATCAAAATAAAAGTGTCATATGTCTCATCATTCATTGCATTACATATTAATTATATTTTCTTGCATTACCCATTTCCTTGCATTTTGCATCTCATTTTTTTGCATTCAATTAAACTAAATGAAATAAAAAATGCCTTATGAATATGTTTATGTGCATCATTATTTAGACATGATCACTATATTTCTTGCATCAACATTGCATCATTTATTTTCTGTATAATTCTTTTGATATGTTCATTATGTCTGCATCAGAAGACCCATATCATTGAATTTATTCACTCAAATTTTCCCGATAAATCTATGAGGAAGATCGTATCCCTGTGTTTGACCTTGTTACATTGCCAAGTAAAATGATTGCCCACCTATTCAATGGGGAGGTATTCTGCATGGCATCTGAGATTGTATCCTACACTATGATGTTAAAATGACCTTTTAAAGAGGCGATTTCGAGGTTTATCGGATGGCACTATTTTTTGTACACAACTCATCCTTATATATTTATTTGATTTTATTGTATTATTCTGAGTTGATTAATTTCAAAATTTAGATCTTCTTGTTGTGTTATTTTTGCATCATTTTTGTTGATTAATTTTCTTGATAGTATTCTCACGATCGTCTTTTGTGGTAGGGCTCGTAGAGATGGAGGACACTCGATCTTTATCGAGGCATGGAGATGAGAGCTCCTGCTACAAGGAACCACATAAGAAAATTTTTGAAGATCTTGGGGATTTTAATTAGCATATCTTTCCATTTTCATGTTGTGTATATTATTATCATTTGCATTTACAATGGTCTTTGTTCAAGGGATCACGAGTATAAGTTGAGCTTGGACACTGCATGTGTTGTGTGGAGCCTATTTCCATCGTGTGTAAGTTGAACTTGGACTTACTCGTGAGTGTAAGTTGAATGTGTCTCTCAAATCTGCTCCTACTCTTTCTCTTCTTGAGTTTAGGAGCAGATAATTGAGTCATGTCCTGGAGAAGTGGGGCCTCAATAATCTCATGAATAGCTGCCACCATTTCCGATTCAGTCAACATTTTTTGAAATTTTGGATCTCCTCCATACAAGGGAGGAGATCAGAATCATCATCTACACAAGGATGAACAAGAGCAGTCTGTACAATGTCATCCTTGGGGGAAGAAGGATGGGAACTTGGGTGAATGTGTGTGTGGGAAAATGACTTGGCACGGGTGCTCTCTCCTCACAAGCTGAATCAACCCTGTTTCTGCCAAATTCTTTTTGTATTTTTAGTTTTTTTTCTCATTTTTTGTACTTTGGCAATTATAAGCTCTCAGAGGTGTCCTCCAATGAATCCATAAATCCAAAAGGTGAATAATCAATGTGTCTCCTATTTACTTTAGTGAGGTCATCTATCCCCTGTCTCATGTGCTCCATCATTTGGATCAAGGTCTCAAGTATGGATTCCATGAATGGTGACTCCAAAAGTTCAGCATTAGGTGAGATGAATTGTGGGAAATGTGAGGGTGGTGGTAGTGGGTAGGGATAAAAATTAGGAGCGAAATCCTCCTAGAAAAGTGGATTGTCAAAATGTGAGGGCGATGGAGGTGATGATGATGGGTAAAAATCTGATGCCTGAAATAGAGGGTTAAGCAAATATATACAAAAACAAGAGTCAGGAACAAATTCGTCAAGATAAAATGGAGGTAGATCGATTGGTGGGTACGATGGATCCACAAATTCTGGATAAAGAGTGCTCCAGTCACCCATCCGCAAAACAAAAGGAAGAGATCTGGAGAACATGGGAGTCAAATGAAGAAATATGAGAAAAAAACTTAAATGCACAGAGAAATCGAGTATGCACACAATCAATCACAAACAACTATGTACAAAACAAAACCCCTCAATTCACTACTTAACACAATTAAGATCGTAAAAGTTCGATCTTTTTATCTTGTCGATTTAGAGTTTTGTAAGAATAAAAAATTGTACAAACACATAGGTTGGCCTGGGATTTGGGCACTACTCCTTAGTGTGTACGTATCAAACTAAATGTGAAGACAGTGAGGGGGTTACTCTCACCAATACAAGGTTTTTTTCCTTTTTGATTTATTTTAGGGTCAAGTAAGTTCAACAATCTCAATTTTATTTGCTATCACTTTTTTGTATTTTTAATAGAAATGCACGAGCCTAACGAGGAGTCAAGTCTTTTTATCTCCTAGGTGACAAAATTAGAGGAAGAGAGTTGGAAAAACAATGCAAGCGAAATCGTTGATGAATGCTAAGTAGAAATGCTCTTCTTGACTCCAAATCTCTTTATGCAAGGGTGCTAAGAAGAATTGAAACCTATCTATATGCAAATGCAAAGCCAATGAAATTTCCCTAGAATAGTAACTGCTATTAGTATGAAGCACTAAATGTTAATTATTCAGAGATGAGACCTAAGTCAGGTCTTCGATGTTACTCGATGCTCATCACAATGAGTCCTACATGTGTCATATGAGACCTCTCTCGACATGCGGTCTCAAGTCCAAATCAACAACAATTTAAAATTTGACTAAGTCCAAATGGGAACTATAGGCGAATGCAATGGTAATTGGGTGTCTGGACTTAGTCTATAGTTAAGTAGATCCTATTGCAAGGGCTCAATCATACAAAACAAATAAAATAAAAGCGAAAAATAAAGAAAAATAAAAAATGATGAAAACATGGTGAAAATGATGAGGCCCCCAAGGGAACAATCGCTCATGTAGTGGACCTTGTGAAGTGTGAAGAGTGTCTTGGAGAGTCCCGAGTTAGTACACTTATAGCGTCTCCCCTCACTTCAAATTCCAAAATAAATAAATAAAACGGGCAATGTCTTCAAAAATCTTCAAAGTCTCCTTTGGTGCTCTCTTCTGTCAGCTAGGCCAAAAGAGGTGGCTCCACTTCACATGGGTGTACATGCAATCCTAGAAGAACTCCTCCCGCTATTCGCAGTACCGCGTAACAAAGTCAATAAATAAGAGGGTGGTTAGACAACTCATCACATAATATCAAATAAAAAATAAAATAAATAAGGTGAAAATATAGAAAAGCATGAAGACACAAGTAAAAATCCAATCTACACGACGTCGCTCCCTGACATCGATGCCATTTGAAATATTAGGGATTTGTAGAGGTGTTGTCAAACCAAAAGGCAGATCAACAATCGTCGAAGCGACCTCACACGAATCCCTATAATTCAACAATTAACCCAAAATTAAGAATCAAGCAATGAAAATAAAAGTCTGGAGTTAAAATTTATTATAACTCTATAAATGATGTGTATAGGTGTAAGTATGTAGAGTGTCGAACACAAGGAGCAAACATGCGATCGGGGAAGAATTAATAAAAAATGTGTGTTCTCATTGTCTATGTGTATTTTTGTACGTCTTTTATTTTGTATTTTTATGGTTTTTAATTTTTAATTTATTTTTATATTTTCTGATTGTTTAAATTCCTTTTCGTTTTAAATATAAATAAGGTATATAAGTAATTAATAAAGCTATATATACAATATAGGGTAATATACATATAAAAAATTTTAAAAATACAAAAAGTAATTTCTTGGGCTTCAAATAATTTTTTTTAATTTTGTCATTTTAAGTAATTTTGCGATTTTTTATGGATTTTTAAAGTAATAAATATTCCAAATCAAGGATTAATAAAATAGACCAAATTAATTTACAAATTAAAAATAACAAATACTGTACAAAATTGTTCACATAAATTTTAATATGCAAATAATAATATAAAGAAATAAATGAATATTTTTAGAGTTTTTAGGAAATTTAATGATTTTTATAAAGGATTTTGGAGATTTTTAATTTTTATATTTTTCCTTTTCTATTTTTAGGTTTTTGGATTTTTGAGTTGTAAAATATATAGTTAAGTTATATATATTTGTATTTTTTCAAAAATATTTCATATATTTTAGGTATCTTATTATGAAATAGGGACTTTTTGTGACATTTTTTATTTTTATAAAATCCATGAGCTTGAAATCAAAGAAACTAAGTTAGTCCAAGTGTTCACTAACAGTTTGTACAAAAATCCTTTGTATCATATTTTATTTTATTTCTCCAAATACAATTAACCTTATTCAAAAATTCCATACAAATATGAAAAAGTCAAAACTTTTTCTTGAATGGCCATTATGATTATTGTGCTTAAAAATGAGTAGCTATTTCTTAGTGAGGGAACTACGATCTCCTTTAGCAGAGTGGGTTGTTAAAAGACAATGCGAATGACACCATCTTGAAGTAATACAGATAGTTGTCTAATAGTTCGTACTTACACCCATATTAGCTGGAAGCCTGGAAGTGGATGAAACTATTCATATGAGCTTGGGCCAACCATTATTTCTCTTAAGATTCAAAAAACCCTAAAAACTGCAAAATAAAAAATTACAAAATTATTCACTAACTTTGGAGTTGGTGTATTCTTGAGACATTCACTATCACTCAAGGCTTAAGGATAGAGTACACTTGGTTTTTGAGATCTTGAGAGTTTGCATTAACCATCCTTAGCCATTATGGTTTGAAACTTAATAATCTAACTTCCCTAGTTTGAAATATATGAGCACTATATTGCACTCTCAATCTCTACCTTTTAAAATATGATCAGCACATCATTTACACAACTGCATGATTGATGAGATGAGTTGAGTTATCACTTGAGGGATTGGGATTGGAGATGTGAGTTTATATCTGATCTAATGATACTCTGGGATGGGATAAAGTCAATGAAGTCTTCAAGAAACCTGAGTTTCTGCAAACCCTAGCTCGTATGTGAACAAATTCTCATATTATCATTTGATATTGACGTATGTGCCAAGGTATGATGAAACTAAATAATTGTCGACCAGCATGTGCCAACTCTTGGTAAAAGCAGTGGAACTAGCTAAAAAGAAAAGAAATAAATATTGAAAGAAAACCTCTCACAATTCAAGTCAAATATCAAAGAGCTTCAATCAAGAGCAAGCGCTCCCAACCATTGCAAAGTATCCACTTGGACCAAAGCTAATTAGGACTAGGAGTTATGATAGAACCCAAAAAGGGCTCTGCATCGTATAGTGATACAAGTCTGGGTGTCAAAGGTATCTTAGATACTCACAAGATACACACCCCAGTATACTCCCAAGAAAATAAGTGCAGACAACTCCGAGCTCTTTTGATGAAAATATTGATCAACAAATAAACAAAAATACATGTGTTAAGTAATAAGGCACTCGAGAGGATCCTTGTTCCAATGTGAGGGAGAGAAGAAATATCACAATCCTATGCCTCCATTATCTGGACTTCCATCTAAACTTTTAAGTCAGACAAACTAATGAGATGATGGATTGAATGCAAGAAAAGGCATTCCCTAGTGCCGAGGATAAGGTCTGGAGGAGAGCTCCTAGACTAGAACCTTGGGTGACATCTCGACTTGAGTCTCATGATTGCATTACACTAAATGTCATATCCTTATATTATATGCACAAAGCAGAGAGTCCGATAATTAGAGAAGTTGGATTCCTTTTGACTAGAGCATGGTTGAACCCAGAATTTTAAGATCACTCAAATTAAGGGTCTTTGATGAATTGAGCCTTGAAAATTCACATGCACTATCAAGAATTAATCCAACTCCTTCATTCTTTAGATGTTCGAGGATGACTATAATTTAAGTATATGGGTGTGATTAATCTCTGATTGATCATCACTATGCTCCTTATTTATCATCGGATCATAAACAAATCAATCAAAATCTTCATTAATTCCGCTCAATTAGTAGTAGTCCCTTCTCATGTAAATAACCCTAATTATTGAATAAAAATAAATTCCTTTTATTTTCTTTGTTTTATTTCCTATTAGAAAACTTTTTAAAAAAATAGAATAAATATCACAAGTATTTATTTTGGTTTGAAAAGAAATTAAAAGGACAAAAATCTCAAAACATTAAAAGTCGGTATTTTTATTCACTAAAAATACTTCCAAAATTCGTGTGTTATTTATTAGAACTCTTTTAACTTTTTATCCAACATGAAATTTGTATATCTTCCCGACATCTACAATTTCATTTTTCGACTTTTTACTAATTTTACTTCTATTTATTTATTTTTTGAAATTCTCCTTATTTGATATTTTTTGAATATTCTAATTGGGCTACGTGGTGCTTTTTGGGTCGCTCACATGGCTGCTCCTTCTCACACCACCTGGCCTAGCTTCTGACCATCTAATCCACTCCCCTCTGATTCATCTCCATCGTCCCTCTCTTTCCCTCTCTCTACCGTCTTATCTGCACCCCTAGATAAGATCTCGACAACCCACTTCTGCCTCCATCTTGGCCATTTGATGGTGATGTATACAATGGTTCCTCTCCCTCCACATCACCTCATACCCTCCCACCGTAAGATGAAGTCCCCTCCTTCGTCTCCATCACACACGCGTGCCTTGCTATGCACATTATTCAGATGCCTCGATATGATCTCAAACCTTGACTCTCACCCCACTATCGACCGTTGGATCGTAAGATCCAATGGCTAGGGCCATGTCTTCCTCCTCGAAACGACCCTCTCTCAGGAATTACGGCATGACGAACCCCTCACCCCCTTCCATTTTTGGACACCACACCTCAAAACGTCTCCACATTTTAATTATCCCTCTCCATACCCCTAACGCCCCCGCTCCTCGCTTGATTATCACTGCCCTCAACCCACACCTACATCTCCTCCAACAGCTGTTGCAAATCACCTCACCCCATTTGTAACCGATTGGAGCTCCTCCTATTTAAAGCATCCTCTAGCTACATTTCTCCCCATCTACCAATCCAAGGGTGAGGTCCTAGTGACCCTCTGCTTCCCCATGACAGGTGAAGGCAAATCAAGGTGTTGACCCTTGGCTTCCATAGAGAAGCTACAATGCTTCACCACCATTGAGCTCACTGAAGTCGCTATCCGACTCGAGAGACGACCTGAGACTCGGTCCGAGTCTCAGCCCAAACTCCTCCTATGCCTCGTCGTCACCTCTGACTAGGTCAACTCCTTATCTTCTTTCTTCTCGATTCTCACTTTTAATTACACACACACACACACCCATCTTTCCATCTTCAACTAGACCTCCTCCATGTTCCACTACACTTCACCCCTCTTCGCACCACACTCCGATCATCCTCTCTCCTCCTCTATACCCTCCTTCACTCTGCCCCCTTTCTTCTTTGGCTTATAGGAGAAGGAACTCAAACCTCTACCTTCTCTTCACATGATAGGTCCCCCATCTCACCTTCGCACATACCAAAGCGTTGCTTCGACTATAAACTAACTTTTGCATGTATAGGTCCTCCAATGGCCAGAGCCTTACAGCGTGATCCATTCTAGAACAAGTTATCTAGTGAGTCCCCATCATCATACTGATCTGAGTATCATCTCGCCTCCGTCAGAATCCTATGAGCTTCACCAACTTCCAACTGAGCCTCCTCAACCTTTAGATGAAAAGATAAGGGAAGGAGGAGAAGATGAGGGTTTTTCAGAACACAACCTTCTTTCGTAGAAGAGGTATAGATGGAAGGTACATGTATCGTCTGATCTTCAGATTAGATGGTCCATCTGATTCTCCAACTCCATCCCCAGACCACAAAGCATCGGGGATCGGGCATGCTTCGAAGCAACTCGAGCCATCTGCCCCAAGCCAACCACCTCTCCTGAACCTCAAAGCACACATATCACACATGAGGGGCAACCAAATTATAGTCGAGTCCCCATAACCTCCAAGAATTGCAAAATGGCCCCTCCCAAGCACGTGGTCCACACATGCGCACTTGAGATAATTGCATGAATGCCCATTCAAGTCTTCTTAATTGCATAAATCCACTGTTAAGGACATCTTTGAATATTTTTCACATTTTATCTCCACATTTTCATTACAATTATGCTTTTGCACTATTTTATTCGAAACCCAAGCATATGGACTCCTAATTGATTGATTTTAATTCCATTTCAATATTATTTTATTCTCTTCATGATGGCATCATTATCTAACTGATTTGACATGATTTTATATGATCTATTTAATTTGATTAATGTGTCAATTGTTCTTAATTGAAATGCTTGTGAACTTTTTTGTGCACAAATGACACTGAAATTGATCCCCGTTTAATTGCTCAATCATTCGAATATTTTATGGAATATTTGTGTTTACATCTTCGTATCATCTTGCATCTTACTGCATTCTTGCATGATTTTTATATGTATTAAATCAAAAGAAAAATGACATATGTATTATCAGAAACATTGCATTACATATTAATCACATTTTCATGCATCACCCATTTCCTTACATTCTGTATCTCATTTATTTTGCATCTAATAGAATTAAAAGAAATAAAAAATGCATTTTGATTCTATTTATGTGCATCATTTTTTAGACATGATCACTATGTTTCTCGCAGCATCATTGTATCATTTATTTTCTGCAGATTGTCTGCAATTCTTTTATTATGTGCATTGTATCAGCATCAGAAGACCTAGATCATTGAATGAATTCACTTAAATTCAATCAATAATTTTTGAATCAATGACGAGGCTCGTGTATGTTCGACCTTGGTAGACTTGCCATGTAAAATGATTTTGCTCCTAATCAAAGGGGTGGTATTTTGCATGACATTTAAGACTGTCTCCTTACTACAATGTTAAAAACAACCTTTTAAAGAGGTTATTTCATGGTTCATCAGTCCTCAATCTAACTCTTTAGATGTCATCCAAGCACCAGCCGCTATGATTCAACCATTGAATCAATAGCTGTATGATTATTAAGATGGCCATGGCACATAATCCTAATTGTATTGAGGGAATTTATAATTTCATTCATTAATTTGATATGAGATACGGAGTGAAAATAAATCAATAACCTCTATTGATATATCAAAGACTACAATAACATTCATTGTGGAAATGGTTCACCTCGGGCTCACAAGGCTATCAATCTCCCACTATCTCTCAGAACCATTCAGGTACACTATTAAACACATGTTCATTATATGATGGTCGGAAATATTTCGAGTTAAATGTTTGGTAAGGTGATCATCGACGTTGTTAGCAGATGCCACCTTTGTGATGATGATGTCACCACACTTTTGAATCTCCTGAATGACATTTTATTTCCTTTCCACGCCTTGCTCTTTTTGATGCCATCTAGGTTCCTTCGCCTGAACTTTGTCTCTTGTATTATCATAGAATAGTGAGATGGGAGTATCAGAGGAAACTATGCCAAGTTCCAGGACAAACTTGTGCAACCACACTGCCTCCTTTGTAACATCTGATGCGGTAATGTATTCGGCTTCTATTGGTGCATGGGTTGTAGTGTCCTACTTCTTGCTTCTCCAACTCATAGCACCACCATTCAATAGGTACAAAAACTCTAATGTTGACTTGTGATCATCAATATCATACTGGTTGTCTGAATTTGTGTTTCCTGAGACTTGGAAGATCACCATCTCCATTGAAAAGGATGTAATCTTGAGTCCATCTTAGATACTTAAAGATGTTCTTTATTGCATTCCAGTGTTGTTCTCAATAGTAGTATTGGTAACGACTTACCACTCCCACTGAATGCTAGATATCTATCACTGTGCACATCATGGCATACATTATACTTCCCACAGCTAATGCATAGGGGCATGCAACCATGGCTTTCTTATCCTCAACACTTTGATGATCCATCCCTTTAGATAGGTGGATACCATGTCTTAAGGGAAGGAAGCCTTTCTTGTAATTCTCCATATGGATACATTCCAAGATCTTCTTAATGTAGCCATGTTGTGACAATCCCGAAAACCTCTTTTCTTTGTTTCCAAACTGCTTTAGACCCAAGATATAATAGGCTTCTCCAAGATCTTTCATCCGGAAGGTATGCGATAGCCAAATCTTAACCCTGCTCATCATTCATGTATCATTCCGAATTATAAGGATGTCATCTACATAAAGCAAGAAGAAGAAAAGGATGCTATCACTAAGTTTCTTGTATTTAGATGGTCCATCATAATTCTGAACAAAATCATAACTCTTTATGGTTTCATCACATATGATGTTCCAGCTACGAGAAGCTTACATACTTTGCTTTCCTCAATTATGAAACCATGGGGCTGCTCCATATATATATATATATATATATATCCTCGAGGTATCCATTGAGGAAAGCCATCTTGACGTCCATCAACAAGATGTTGTAATAAAGATATTCATATATAGCTAGCAATGCGTGATGGATTTAAGCATAGTCACATGAGAGAATGTCTTAATGTAGTCGATGCCTTCTCTTTGTGTGTAGACCTTGTATACAAGGCGTGACTTGAAGGTCTCTACCTTCCCATCAGGTACCCTGCTTCTCTTGAAGATCCATTTACACCAATGGGTTTTACCCCTCTAAGAAGATCCTCTATGGTCCATATAGAGTTCTGGTACATGGAGTCTATTTCATACTTCATTGCTATCATCCATCTATCCATGTCATGATCCGCTAGTACTTCATCAAATGAAGCCGCATCATTGTTAGTTTCACCTGGCATATGGAATCCGTACCTTTCAGATGGTGCAATCACTCTCAAACTCCTTTACGAGTGTTTTATCTTTATTTACATATTCAGTTTCTGGCTCAGGAAGATCGGTATCCTCAAGGGATTCAATGAGTTCCTTTACTTTATTATTCTCTTGACTCTTATGGAAGTAATCCTCCAGAAATTTTACATCTCTTGATTCAATACCGTCTTTTACATACCTAATGAAGTAGCACTCTCGAGTGCGAGATTCTAGCTTACCTGAATCCATGTTCTTCACGTGGACCAAGAAACCCCAAATCCTCAAGTGTCTAACACTAGACTTGGTTCCCAACCAAAGATTGAAACAAATTTGTTAGGAATCTTGTGCAGTATATGTATTGTAGTCTTTACAGCATATCTCCAGAAACTAAGAAGAAAATGTGCTTTAATCATCATTGAATGAAACATGTCCATGATGGTCCTATTGCATCTTTTAGAAACTTGATTAAGGTGGGGAATTCTATAAGGAGTGAGATTGGAGACAATTCCTTTCTATTTGAAATATTCCTTAACTTCATCTGAGAGGTACTCACCACCTCAATCAAATCAAATCTATTTAATCTTCCTACCGATTTGGTTCTAAATCAAAGCCATGAACTCTTTTAACTTTTCAAAGGTTTCAGATTTATGACGTAGTAGGAAGATAAACCCGTATCACGAATAGTCATTGATAAACATTTTCTGAGATTAATTGAATGAATGCACTATAAGGTCCCTCTGTACAATTAAGGTCAAGTACTGGCCATCTTGATGATCATACAGTTGTTGATTCATTAATTGAATCATAGAGGATAGTGCTTGAATGGATATTTAAGGAGTCAGATTGAGGACTCGTCAAGCACCGTCAAATGATTATTAAGAGATGGTCTCCAACAAGAGTATGAGATGACAATCCTTTTCTCATTAAGGATGATATCTGACAGACCTCTTGATGTAGGTCCTCTGCATGGGAATGGTGATTCGAAGGTGTCATATTAGTTAGGTCAAAGAGTTGACTTAACGAGATCGAGATAACCTAAGCCCTATGTTGAATATTGTCACAACATATGCACACATCCTCTGATCAGAGACAAATGTGTTACTATATGTCTGAGTGTGTACATTTGGCAAACCAATAGGTTGATGACCTAACCAAGGTCTATACACCAGCAAGCTAGTGTGCATGTAAGGGCATATGAGTAATATGATCTCTCAAAGGGATCATACAGGTTCACTTATCAACTGAAAGACATGAGCTTACTCATGAGGTATTGGGACCGATCGATTTCCATGCATGGTCATCGTGCTTTGGAAGCATGACAAGATTTGAAGGTATGATATATGCTTTGGGAAAGCATATGATCGATACCGATTACCAATGACCAAGATTGAGAAACTTGATGATTAAACCCTAAATATGACAATATAAAATTGATCTATATCTTTGGATTTATCATAGGTCTTCCAATATGAAGTATGTACTGGTGTTAGGAATACCTGAGGGTTATGTGATCATAAATGATTGTATAACCATAATGCTTCCGTTCCGAGGGAGTGATGAAAGAGGTTTGGATTTTAGCAACTCCTCTCAATAAAGAAGTAATCTAATCTTGATCCAAGTGTTGGACATTGATCTGAATGAGATTCATATGCAATGAGAAGATTAGATTTGCGTTCTTGATTTAATCAAGCATATATGAGAGGTCTGTGAGATCTGTATTTGAGATGTGATCTCAACATCCACGTCTTTATATGTGGGATAATACAATCGCCATGTCCTTATATCCAAGTATCTATGGAGAAAGCGCATTATTCTTGAAAGGGTTCAAGAATAATTCCATGGGTGAATTATATCTAAGCATTGAGAAAATGATAATTAAATGTTATTTAATTATCTTAAATGTTGTGAATTCGATTCACATTATTGTGGATGCATGTGAATGATTATCCAATATAATTAAATGTGATTCAATTAGTATGGATAAGAATAATATGGATAGCAATATCTAATTATTCATAATATATTATAAATGTGATTATAATGTATTAGAGAGATCTTATTATGATTTATATTTGTTTACAATTATTAGTGTGAATTGGATTCACATTTGATAATTAATTGAAATTGTAAATCACATTTTATTTTGGGTTGCGAATGTGATTCACAAATTTCCAATGGCAAGGTTGCAATATTCTCAAAATATTAATGAGATCTTTTATAGAATAATTTACAACAAGTGTTGTTGTAAAATCTTGGAGATTTTCAAGGATTGATGCAATCTCATGAGATTGCATGAGATTGCATTTCCCATGAGATATGAGTGGACGACCACCATCTCCTATAAGGAAAAAGGTGGACGTCCCACCTATTAGCATGGAATGATGTAATCTCCATGCAAAAGATCTCCATGTATGCTTGATTTAATTTAGGATTGAATAATATTTTGATTTGTCAAATATATTTAATCTAAATTAAATTAATTGTTGTTGTGTTTTTACCAGCAACATCATGGCCATTGAAAGAAGCACAAATCAATCTCATCCATTGATTTTGTGTAGTCCATGGATTGTGATCCATGGATTCCCAAAACTCTATATAAGGAGAGGCACCCTTACCCTTCCAAGAGGTTAAGAATTTCACAACAATAATCTCTCTCCTCGCTCTTCATTCATGCTTTCTCTTCCTCTCTCTCTCTCCATTGGTGGCCGTCCACATAAACCTAGAGAAAAGAAGAATTTGTCGTCGCTTCGTCGTTGTTGCCACCGCTTTGACGACTCTCGGTTCTCCATCTTCATTAGTGTGCCTCACTCACGAAGAAGATGTTTGATCTCCTGCGATGAGATCAGGAGTCCCATGCTTGGATCAACATCTTGGATTGCGAGGATGACACTACTCAACCCCGCGCTCGCAAGCTTCTTCTCTGAAGATCAGACTTGAGACATGAGATATCTTTTGGTAGAGACTTGATCGCAATCATGCTACAAGAGGTATTCCTTTATCCTTGATTATGTTTAGATGAAACGATACGAGAATTGTTCTTGGATCACGTGGTTTCATCACATGGAAATTTTTTAAATTCTGCTGCATTGAACAACTAGTACGACTAGTCGTTCTCGATCGTATATGGTATGATCCTCACGCTTCCGTGATGCGCTTAAGGATTATTCAATATCCTTCACACTTAAATAATATATGTGTATATTATATATGTACAGATATTGGTACTTCATCTATGTATTTTGTATACTTATTTTATTTTAATGTTTTTATTGTTTTATTCCATTCTAAATATGTACATATATTGTAAATAATATTTACAAAAATATAAAAATATAAAATTAATAAAGAATAAATAAAATGAATATTTTATTCAGGTAAAGTATACAATAGGGCTCTAAAACCTAACTTTAACACCTTAACTCCAAATTAAATGAAACTACCTTCATTAAATATCTTATTAAAAGTTATATATAATTAAAGATGATTTTTATATATTTTTAAAAATTTTATTGAGGAGATATGGGTCTAGGAAATTTGGGTTTTGACTTTTTATTAAGAGTATAAAATGTACAATGCATATTATTTTTATATAAACACAATTTTGTATTTTTATTTGTATTTTTATCTACAACTTTCATGTACACAATTTCTTTATTTGTGATATATATAATCAAAAATAAAATAGGTTCTAAAAAATGCAATAATGATGAATAAAGGAGTAGGGGTTTTGTTGTCTTTTTGGCGCTTATCTCCTCCTATATTTCTCCTTGTCGACCCATTCATCAAGATACCTAGGTCTCGAGGTTTAGGGTCATACATTTCCTTTGGCATTTTATTCTTTTTTTCTTATCTTATTCTTTAATTTTGGCATTAAAAGATGTATTTTATATACAGTAAATAGAATCAATAATGAATGTTAATTTGTATAAAATAATGTTATTAACATGCAATAGCTACGGTTTTTTAGGCCAAAAAGATTTAATAAAGGTAATGAAATGGAGATTCATCAGTAGGGAAACGGAGATGGAGGATTTGTGAGATGGTTATGTATGATCGAGGGAATTGGTTCTATTTGGGTCCTAAGTGAAGAAGATGAAAGACAATGAATGGCGAAGAATGGAAGGAGGAGGAGGGATGCGAAAGGGAATTACCTTTGCTAATGAGAGAATAAGGTCACCTGGGATGGAGCTTTAACTACTCCGATCATCACCTCTACACTCCAACGAGGAAGAGTGGAAGCTCTAAAGCATCTTGGGTGAGCTGCTCCAACAAAGCACGATCGCACCTTGGATCTCACCTGAAAGCACACAATCGTCATCACCTCCAAATACCTTTCCTCCAACTATTATCTAATGGATCTTTTGGGTTGGAAGACATGTGTTTCAATTGAGGGAGGAAGGGTTCTTTGGGAGACAATGTGTGGGCTTTATAGGAAATGGGGGAAACAATCGAGAAGGAAGGCAAATGACTGGCTGGAGATGGAATCCATTGGTGTTTCAGAGTTAAGTACATGATTAATGGCTGGTGATGGAGGGTGGCATTACATGTAGGAAGGGATGATAAGGGAATCTTAGGTGGATATGGTAACAACTAAATTACATTAGGGTTAGGGTTCGCCCTCAGGTGAGTTGATGACGAGGTAGAGGTGCTACGAAGGAGGACGATCGAAGGAGGAGGTGCGTGGCTTGATCAGAGAGAAGTGGAGAAGGGGCAGAGGAGTTGTAAGTAGGGTATGAAGATAAGATGTAATTGGATCAATGATGATCCAACGGTTGCGAAAGGCTAGGAAGTCACTGATGGTGATGGTGAA
This sequence comes from Ottelia alismoides, assembly GCA_037367405.1. Classification (NCBI taxonomy): domain Eukaryota; kingdom Viridiplantae; phylum Streptophyta; class Magnoliopsida; order Alismatales; family Hydrocharitaceae; genus Ottelia; species Ottelia alismoides. Next base: position 756,142 of record JAZKJV010006603.1, on the reverse strand, counting down.
TATCTGATTTTCATTCTTTATTCTTATTATTTTATATTTATCTTTTAGCAAAAACATTAAATACAATATCATTGTGCATGTCATTTTTTATTGCATAAAGAACAAATATTTTACAAAAATAAAAGATTAAAGAAAAAAGAAAAAGGAAAGAAGGATGCAATTATGGAATAAGTACAAACTGACCCAAACCCCGAGAGAAGGTCAACCATTGATCTGATTGACAAGGAAGAAAGTAGGGGGAGATAGGATCCTCGTATATTCTTCAGTATGCATGCTATGTACATATTACTTATCCTATTTTATTCATCAATAAAAGACCTCAAATACAATTAATTTCTTAATAAAAGTTGTATATAAAAACGTTTTCTAAATAATAATAATACTTGTAAAATAAATTGTTCAACCTAATACAAATAATGCCACCCATAATAAGCCAAACAACAATAACTTAAAAGATCAATTCACGCTCCAAATGAACTTAAATTCTTTGATAATCACCTTGATTAGATTCTAAATTAAATTATCTTTGAAATGAGGACGATTCAAAAAATTTTGAAGTTATAAGGAAAAAGTTGGCTTTTTGGGTGCATTATACACTCACATGCTACCAATACTTATAAATATTCATATTTAATTATTTTTATTCATAATTTGTGCATATTATCTTCTAAACACTTGTGAATATTCCTAAAATTAAAATAAAATTACAATAAAAATAACAAAAACAAAAATAAAACAAAAATGAAATCCAAAGTTCATTGTACAAAAGCCACATGTGTATATTGTATACAATACCTATTTATTTAATACTTTTATTTAAATTGTAAAAATCAAATAAATAATCATTTTATGTTCCTCAAATTATCTTGTAAATAAAAAAAATATAAAATAAAGGATATATATTTTAAAAAATAGAATAAAAATAAAAGAATAAAATATATAGATGTATACTATACAGATGCTTAAAACCCTATATTGTATATACTATATATATAATTACATAAAAATAATTAAAATCACAGAAAAAAACTGGGAAATAATAAACATTTTTTATTTACCATTTTTTGTTTTAATTTACTATTTTATTTCCATTTTCCTTTGATTTTTAAAAGTCGAATTTTCTGATTGGTTTGCCTAGGTCCATTGACCCGAGTCAACCCTTCCCCTTTCCAAATCAGGCCCGACTATGCTTCGTTAGACCTGATTTATCCATTTCCCTCAACTCGGGTCCGATCATCTTTTCTTTTATTTTCTGCGCCCAATCCTTCTCCTAGGATCCATGATCTTCGCAGATCCCTAGGTGAAGCTGGATCTTCCTAGGGTTTTACACTCTCTGCCAATTCTTCTAGACCCTGGAATCTCCTATAAATTCTCTCATCCATCACCCTTGATCCCCATCTCGTGCCTCACTACCTCATTCCTCCCTATCCACCTCTAGAAGAGTGACATGCTTCCAGAGAGCCCTTTAGAGTGTAGTTTGGTGGTCATTTGGTTGTTGCTCATTTGTTGCTCGAGCATCTCCGCCGTGTGCAACCTCCTCCACCTTTCGCAATGGAGTCAAGGCCAGGACCTCACCTTCCCCTCTGCAGCTCTTCGTCATTCATCATTAGAATACCCAAGTACCTTCTATTTCACTTCCATTACTCCATTCAGTTTGATATAGCATATCACCTCCACCTCCGCTCCATTTGCTTGGACTTGCTAGTCGGAACCCTATATCATCGATCCTTCCATTTCTATCATACCCCCCGCTCATCCTCCATCTTCCAGAACACTTTGATCCCCTTGTCTCCTACTCATTAGAGAAGGATTAGGATAGGTTCCCCCCTCCACCTTCGCCAAGAACCAAAGCTCCATTCCCCCACCACTTCTCTATATGCTTACATGCAATAACTCGACCAGAGCGAAGCCTCTGAGTCCCTTTTATCCTTCGTATGTGCAAGAAAGAACATGGAGGCCCAATTTATGCTCCGACTGCTCGAGTGAAGCAGCTCCAGGTGGTGGAGCACCGCCACCACTATCCAACCGTTTGTCGCCCCTATGAGGATCCTAGTCGACACGAACTAACTTGATGAAGCTTTTGGACTTGATCTCGAGTTCATCGGAGTAGAGGATTGTAGTCCACGACCGATTGAATCTTGACGGGCTTCAGTTCTTCTAACCCCCTTCCTTACTGTTCGATTTGGAGATGGATCTCCAGATTTGATCACAGCCATCTAATAGTGCCTAAATCTTGGCACTGTGATCAAATATGGCCCTTCTATGCACTGAACGATAAAGCAACCTTGCAGACTGTTGGATCAGGCTTGGTTTGGCAGATCTGACCGCACGTCCTTGACATTCTCTGATAGTCAGATAATTTTTGTAGAGCTCCATCAGAACCGTCAACCTCCCACACACATGCCACGTGCCTCCAAGGGTATATTTCCCTTTTCATCCACTATTTTGTTTTTTTTTCATATTAGTCCAATAACTACTATTTATAGTTCATAAATTTTTCATTGTGGACCCTATAGTTTCTTTTTTTGCACTTTAGTCCATTCAAATTGAAGTCATGTGTAGCTTCACGTGATTTTTGATGTATTTGCATGTTTCATCCTACACATTGAACTTGTTATTTAATGAATGAAATGTTTTGATATTGAATTTATACCTCTATATGTCTGGTTTCACGTTTTGCGTGTGTGCTTGCTGGATTAATTGCATAGAGGCCCCCAAACTTTTATTGCTTGTTATATACTAGGCCCTACAACTTAAATTAATTGTAGATTGGTCCTTGTTCATTGTTTTCAATTGTATTCCTTTATAAATTGCAATAAATATCCAACTATCTCTAATAATTGCCTACAAATTATATGTGACTCCTAACTGCATGCATTATTTATGATGATTTTTGCTAGTTAATTTTCATTAATTTACAATTGTCAAAAATTCAAAAACACTCTAAAAGTTCCTGTTTTTTGGAAAAACTGTAAAAATTCGAAAAATCATTTAATAATTTTATTAAAAAATATTGTAGTGGTCTTTTATCATCTTTTAGCTTATGTATAAATTTTATTGAAAAATATCTTATAAAAACATAAAAATTTGGAAAAGACATAAACCTCTAAAATTCATATAAAATTCAAAAAATCCGAAAATTGTGATTCGGTTCCTGTTTGTGGATATTTCTTTCTAGTTTATTCTAAAAATCACTTCCTGGAATTTTGAGACTTTTACCTGTTTAAATTACAAAACATCCGTGATTGTGCACTGTTTGCTTATTTTTTCACTATTTGATTATCAGAAAATCACAAAAACATCTGAATAATACCAAAAAAATTACCAAAAACACTAAAAGATATATATATATATAATCCAAAACTATTTTTACTTTAATTTTTTAAGCATTTTTAATCCATTTGAAAATACAAAAATATTGCTTGTGTGATTTTATCTTTTGTGTATACCTCTCTTATATCAAAAATGAAAAAATGTAGATATAAAAACCACTCAAAAGAAATGAAAATCCTTTGATTTTTTAAATCAACTGCTTAGTGTATAATTGTGCTCCTTTTTGACCCTAGTCGCTATGCCAGATTAAGAAAAGTAGTAAAATCACTCGATTTCTCTGTTTGATCTATTAGTGGTTTATTTTCTCATTAATCACATTGATTGATAGGGTCACAATTATAGCTTTGATTTATATTTAACCCTAGTCGGTCTCTGCAATCATCACGAGAGGTGAGATCGATCTTGGGTGTTCGATCAGATCTGATCCAACAACCTATGAGTGGGCACTAATGAAAAAGACCTGTGGCAGGTTAAGGTTAAGGGATGACTAGGTGCGAGGCGGGCGGATGGCTGACTTCAAAGTGACATGGCTCTACTAACCAATTGGTCGACAAGAAAATAAAAGATAAAAAATAGAAAAGAATAAAAGGAGATAAGAATAAAAAAGTTGATGCTTGATGATCTGGTCTAATTTGTCTACTTTCTATTTTTTCTGTTCGATCACAGATAATTTCTCAAGGTCATGTGATATTTTCTTGATTATGTCTACTTTGGATAGATGGCTCTCAATAATGTTGAGGTTGGAGATCTATTCGATGTCCTCGTCATGAGATTTCTCCTTGTTGAATGTTTTGTGGTGGATCTGTAACTGCTTCTAGTGGGTGCGATACAAATACATAGTGACCACTTCTTCAGCCATTTTTTTAATATCTACTCGACAACATCTCCATTCTTGTTAAAATGAGATTTGCCACACACGACATCTATTAACCTCTAGCTTTCTAGGTTCAGTCCTCTAATGAAATGTTGGACCAGGTCGTTCCTCGAGATATCGTTGTGGGGGCACTTCTCTTGCAAATCTTTGAACCTCTCTCAGGCTTCATGAATGGACTCATGGGTCCTTGGGAGAAGTTTGAGATGTGCACACACATCTGATTCATATGACCAAGAGGGTAAAATTTATGGAGGAATGCTAACTTGAGCTTCTCCCAAGTCATCACTACCTTCCTTAAATTACTTATCTAATAAATAGCCTTGTCTTGAAGATTAAAGAGAAAGGCAGTCATCTTGACTGCACTTTATGGGATGTTAGGTGAGTGGTGTCATACATGCAGCCAAATTGCTGGAGATGGATATATGGTTCCTCATTCGTGTTCATGTGGAATGACAGAAGAAGAGATAAGATCTATAGTTTGAGCTCTAAATGTCCATGGACCGGTGGAATCTAGATCCACTTTCTCATCTGGTCAGTGCCAAGCTTGTAGGTTTATTTAAATGTATGATTTAGAGCCCCCATTTCTTATCTCATCTTCCCCTCTGCAGGGTCCATCTTCATGTGCTTCTCCTCCTCCTCCTCCTCCTTTGTTCTTTTTATTTCTCCTTAACTCCAATAACATTTCTTGGAAGGTGGCTTGAGTATCGTCCTGTTTGAATCATTTGTATAGAAACAAGCATCTGGGTGTTGACTTCATTTTGCTCAACTTATGTTGCCTTCTCCATTAGTGGATCCATCTCTGATCATACTCAGAGTCACTAAAATCTTGATCAAGTTGATGATCTTTATGATGAGAATCCCTCTCATTTTTGAATTGTGAACCAGATGTGGAGAGATGCTCGACATTGAAATCAATCCCGAGGTTTAATAAATCTAGCAATGTTTATAGAGACAAGTCGATCTCCATCCACAGAGGAAGAGTGTTAGGACAAGAGTGATCCTTATTTATTGGATATGAGGAAGACGTGGACTTTTGAGAGTGGTTCACAAAATCCAAATAGATTTCTTTAGAATCACTCTGAATTATTGAGGATGTTGGGGTCATTGAATCGATGGGATTGTCTGTAGAGTCTAGACTAAGCCATCGAAGACCCAACATCTTAAGAAACAAGAAGGGTAGAGATGATGAATAATGAGCATAAAGATAAAATAATAAATAAAGTGAGGATATGAGAAAAAGCTCAAAGTGAGAAAAGCAAAAATGGAAATGATACAAAAAAAAGAAAAGGTGCAAGTGTACGAACCTTAATCTAAATACAAACCAACGCAAAAGAAAATGTATTAGCCAACTCAATACAAGTGAAGCCATCAGAGTTCGGCTATTATCTTGTAATTTTTATTAGTTGTTTTTCAGGTAATCTTATAGCAAGTCCTTGTCAGTAAATACTATAGGAGAGTGAGTACTACCAGACAAGTATCATGTACTTCTGACTTCCTTTATAACCTATATACTGTACTTTTTTAGAGAATCCTTGCTATTGGGTCTGAATCCACTACTCAGCAAAAGAATAAAGGAGGATGCTAATAGATGAATCTGTTACTTCCCCCTCGTGGGGTACTCGATCATGGCACGATGAGGAAGGGACCTGTCATCGCAGTTCTTATATGCTCAATACTTCAGACCAATCCTGCAAGAAGACTCATCCCTACTCACCCATGCACTGGTAGAAGAGCCAATATTCATGAAATCAATCAATTACTAGGTAGTACCCTGCCTAGGATTTTGGCTCTAATTCCGATGGTTATACCTCACTCTGTCTGGAATGTACCTGAAAATAATGTGGGCATTATGGACCTCCATGTTGCTCGAGTGCCTCGATTGCCTAGAAATCTGTCCTCTCTCAATAGGCCCTCACAACAAAGTTAACAAAAGAGATGGATTAGAAGAAATAAACAATTATTGTTAAAGACAAAAAAATGAAAATAAAAAGATACAACTATATGCAGACTATCATACACGTCGCCCCCACTAACGACACCATTTAATAGAATCATGAGGGATGGATTACCTAACGTTCGATCTTGGAGTGCCTATGGTGTTCGATAAGTTGTATCCAACAATTGTTGTATCGGCTCCTCTCACGGTAATCGATACCTGAACCAGATGAATCAATCAACAATAAACCCCCAAATAGTACATGTAATGAATAAAGTGTTAGAACGATTTTATTATGTCCTACAAAATGTGTGTATAGTGTGCAAGTGTAGGGGTCGAACCATTGAGAGGAAATGATGGATAGTCAAAATTAATAGTAATTATTTCTAATTAATAATAATTATTATTTTTATACATTTAATTTTTTTAAGTGCGTTTTTAATTATATTTTTTATGTATTTTAAATTTTTTTATATTTTTATATTTTTTCATTTTGTAAACTTTCCATTCCTATTTTATTTTAAAATAAAATAGATAATCATATATAATAATGATGATTATATATATTTCTAAGTAATATAGTAGATATATAATCTATGCAAGTTTTATATTTTTGTATATACCTAAATATAGTCAAAATACATAAAATAAATGGTTTTTTGTGTATATATTTTTCTTTATTTTTTTATAATTTGAATAGATTTTATTTAATTTTCATGTATTTTTAAAGTATTAATTATATCAAATTAGTGTAAAGATTGATTACTTGAAAAAGTTTTAGGTTAAATAGATATAAATATGTCCAAAATTAACCTAAAACTAATTTGAGTTTGTAATACGTATTGTATAGAAAATTCACAAATAGGAAGGTATATTTTTAGATTTTTTTCTTTAATTCTTATTATTTTTATATGAATTTTAGTGTTTTATAATATTTAAAATTAATATTTTTGTTTTTTAGTGATTTTTTGGATGTGTGAGATGATATAATAATATAGTTGTATATTTTTTGGTAATTTTTTGAGGTGCTTTAATATTTTTTATTGGTTTCAATATGCAAACATGAACAAAATTTGTCTTCTTCTATTTTTAATAAATACGAAAACTAATTAAAGTACCATAAGAAAAATATATGAGATCAATCAATATGTTAAAAATTTATATAAATTTTCCTACATTGTTATAAGCAATAGAAATATTTATAAAGACAAATATTCACAAAAATAAATGTGTTGAACTAATTGGGACCTATTTGCAATTGAAATAAACTTTAAAAGTGTTTTTGAACTGGTCCATAAAGCTCAAGCGTACATGAAATATTATAGGGCTTTACATGCCCCCACACACGAGGTGAGAGGAATACTTAGTAAATGTAATAAAGTTCAGGTCCTTTGTTATAATTTTAACTAAAATTATTACACATAAATCTATATGTATAGGACTTGCTTAATAAATACAAAATGGTGGAGAAGAGTTGTTGCTATTTACTCAAGAGGAATATTATCTAATGTTGGAGGTGATGTCACGCGCGTTTACTTGAGATGATCGTGCGGCTCAGGAGGTTTTTGGTTGGACTTTTAAATGGAGGGCCCAGATTATTTCTAGACCACCTTCTCAATCCGACAGTTTTCAGGGGGGGAGAACATGGAAGAAAAACATCCATGTCCTCCTTCCTTCCTCAATTCCTGATGATTCTGATAGGCTCCTCAACTCTTGATTGGCTCTCCATGCTCATGGTCCCCTTCTGTATACACGAGATGTCTCAATGAGGTCCAGATCCCAACAATGGGATCGGGGGGATTCTTTTATTTTCAGCAACATGGAGCCCAAGTCCAGCTTCGATTCGACCTCTATAATGTCTTATATGCCTTAGATACTATACAAAAAGATCCAGGGGCTTGAGGCAAACTAACTCGACTCAAAGTTAGAGCTACTACTCAACAGGAATGAAGGGGTTATGAAGCTCCAGTGAAAGGCATAGAGGGAGATTTAATCTCTCTGATTTTGAAAAATTAGAGGTTGTTGGATGGAGGTTTTGATGGAGAAATTAAGGTGGGACTAAATGGTGGTGGTATGAGGTCGAAACAAGGACTATAATGATGGGACAGTGGTTGAAGATCTAAGCTTCGACGAACTATAAACTTATAATTAAATCTAGAAATAAAAATACACTGATATTGAAGTAAAATCTACCTAGAAATGCATTAAAATTAGCTTTAACCAGGGATAACTAGGAAGCGAAGGTCCTTCACCTGGGATGCTCTTACAATGGGGAACTCTCCTTGTATCTCTTTTTCCATGATGTAGATAAGACATACTTACTCCCTATCACGAAGAGGCTTGTGCTCAATTGATCTTTGGAGTTAAAGAAGGCCTAGTAGGGATAAAAAACAAAATAAAGATGGGGGCCCTTATTTATAAACATGTGATCTAGCCAACTTAGGAGGGAGATGGCCTGAAGATCAGAATAGGTTGGTGAATCTTAAGGGGCTAGTGAGATGGAGGGAAATGGTGGCTACAAGATGGGTGAAGCATGAGGGAGAAGGGAGGAAATGAGGAAGAGTGGAAATTTGGATAAGGGAGCTCCCTTATGACTTCTGACAAGTCAAAGGGGGAATGTAGGACAGTTGACACGAGGTCAACTATCGTTAGACTGTGATTGGTCCACATGGATCAATAAGGAAAAAGAATGTATAAATAGCTTTATCGATTCAATAATAAATAGTCTATGAATTTATTAATTAAAACTCAAAACATAAAAAATATTTATAAATTTATAAACTATTTAATGGATAGTTTTATTTATTTTACAATCTTATTTATTATTTGTTAATTTTTACAAGTGTATACATTGGTATATTTACCTATATTTTACCATTTTACTTTTATTTTGCTTTTCAAATTTTATTATCTTATGTAGCATTTTATAAATTTATAAGAAAAATAAGTACATATTTATATTTTTGTTCTCTGATTCTATTTATCTACTAAAAAAAGTTTGTATATATATTAGGTATGGTGTACTTATATATTTTAATACATTATTTATTTCAATGTTGTTTAATTTTTTATTTTTTATTTATATTTTAATATACTTAAAATAATATTTACAATTATTTGAATATATAGTAAGAGTAAAAATATAAATAATAATATATGAATTAAATATACAAGTATATAGTACAATAGGACCCCAAAAAGTCATCTCTGCATCTTAACTTCATTTTTAGTGAAACTATTTTCGTCAGATAGATAATTTAATTTTAAATACAATATAGGTGAGCTTGATGAGTTTTGAGCTTTTATGAGGAAGATATTGATATGTGAAGTTCGATTTATAGATTCTTATCTATGTATCCCAGTTGCACATTGCATTTATTTTCATGCACAATTATTTTTATAATTTTCTATGAAATTTTATGGACAAGTTTCATGTTGATCATTTCATTATTTGAGGTGCAAAAAATGAAGAATAAAATCAAGGAAAATGGTAATTTTAAGAATGAAAATTTGGGTTTCTATACACAGTTCTAACCCTTATCTCCCCCTATTTTGTTCCTTGTCAACCAAGTCAATATTGAACTGGTCTTGGGGTTTAGGGTCATTCAGTATCTTTGATACTTCATTTATTTTCCTTTTCTTTATTCTTTTAACTTCTTTTAAATACCAGTATTTGTGAACTATTTATATACAAATAATGGATGTTAATTTGTATAATTTATATGTATTAACATGTGTTTTGATAAGGTTAAATGTAAAATGGAAGAATAAGGTAAATTAATGGCAATTCATCGTGCACCCCATCTTCGTGTGTAGGTTCTAGAGCTAGATGGCTCCACCTGGGATGGGATTGAGCTTTTCTTGTAGCTCTGAGGTCACCTGAAGAACATAAGAACTTCAATCCTCTTCCAGTGAGGCCCAGATGATTTGAAGACCACCTAGAACTGCGGCAACCTTCTAGGAAGCCAAAGAGATCATTAGCAAGACTAGAGATTGCTGGAGGGATGTGGAATCAATGAATGAACATCAGGTAAGAAAGTGTTCTTCCATGTTCTCCCCACTATCTCCAAGGCCGTCGAATGCAAGGTACAAACCATATCTAATTTTGATTTTTAATCGAAGTGGTAAAATGGTGTGCGTCGAGAGTCATGGGATTTAAGTGTAGTATACATGGCACCCATTCAATCGACCATCTCCACCAACAAGGGCAAGGCACGTGCCTCATGGGGCATATGTCTCAGACCCTCCTCCAACTTTTTATATTTTACATTAGTCTTGTAGATATTAAATATTCTCTAATATTTTTAGTAAAAATTATATTGTGGACCCTATGATTATGTATAATTACATCTAGGACCTTCTTCCTTACAAATAATGATACATGATGCTCTATAAATATTGCATGTATGCCCTTGTTTTTCTAGGACCGACTATTAAATGAAGTTCATGTTTAATAAACATTTAATTAGTTCCATGTAATCGTGGCATTTTTATTTCTTGTATTTCCTGTATATTTTTTTGTTACTCTAAAAATTGTAAGTAAATTAATATAAGTGCCTGACACCATGAACCATAAAACTATAAACCTTATCCAAAAGATCCAAAATATATATTATATATGTTAATATATATTCGACCACCTACCCAAAAATTATTAAAAAAATAAAGGATAAAAATTAAAAAGCAAAAAACCCTAAAAACTTACAAAAATTAATCAAAAATTAAAGAAAAATCCAAAAATTTATCTTTATGTTTGTGATTCTTTTTGTTATATATATCATCTAACTAAAAAAAGTTTTTGTTAACTTTAGACTTATTTATGTTTATTAAACCTAAGAAGTCTAAGATATATAATCCATGTACTAATTTATATATTTTGAAAATTTAAATATCCATAATTCTTAGAAAAAATATATAAAAAGATCAAAAACAAATAGAGCAAAATATACAAACCACAAAATATTTACTTTCTAAAACTTAAATATATTTTGACTTATTTATAAATATAGATAGTTATGTTATATATATGATATCTATTACATAAATATCTATAAGGGTTAAATGGGGTTGCCCCCTCCCCATTTTCCAACAATTTTTTTGTTTTATTCGAAAATATTGCCATGTATTTTCATCACTATATCCTGCTAATATGTCATTCCTATTTTTTCGGAAACATAGACTCATATGCCCTCCATCAACAGTTTGATTACAATAATTCTAAGACCGTTAAAATTACATATTCTAAATGGAAGGCATAGGAGTCTCTATTTCTAATGAAATTGGAATAGCATGTTAGAAGTATATAAAGAGAAAAATACTAACATTTTTTTTGAAGGAAAAAACAAAAACTAGAAAATGGAAAAGAGGTAGCCCCATTTTCCCTACATATAATATCTATATTATAAAAAATAAAAATATATGTCCTATTTTAAAAATCAATAGAAATTAAAATGTTACAAAATAAAAAAAAATAAAATTTTAAAAATAAAAAATACACACAATAATTAAAATTCCATAAAAAATAATATAATTAAAAATCCACATAAAAATAAGAAAAATAAGAAAATAAAAATAATTGTTATTAATTAAGAAATATTTATTAATTATTATAAACCTACCATTTTACTCCTAGTGTTTGACACTCAGATTACTTAGACCTATACACATCTTTATCTAAGTTATAATAAATTTTAACTAACATTTATTTTTATTGATTCATCATATAATATTGTGGGTTATTTATTGATTGAGAGACACTTGGTCACTACAGTAATTGCTAGTCGTATTTGATTAGCAGGCCAATGCAATATCTCTTAATAAGTTTGATCTGAAAAATTTGGTGACAATGCGTTTTGTCATATCTTCCCATCTAAGAGTCAAAATTTTGGATGAATGGCATGTGGAAACACATCTTCCAACAAGATGACAAGGTATGGTTGAAGATGTGGAGGTTTATCGCAACATGACTTCAACAAACATAGAAATATTATAGAAACTTTGCAATGGAACCAAGAGAAAGAAAGGGAACAAGCAGAACAATGTCAAGGGAATGCGATGAAATAAGAGAAGATGAGGAACATATGTGACATGAGGTGGGTATTATTGTGTAAATCTCTACAACAAAACATTTAAATGATGGAGTGTATGCACTGGATCATGGAGATTGTACGTGTCGGGCTCATGTGCCGTTCATTTCCTAGTCCTACTCATTGTAATTATGATGATGACCCCCTACCTAGTGTGGACGATCTATTGCATTTTTTAATAGTATGCATGTATATTAACTTTATACTTTGTGATGAATACGTTAGGTTATATGTACTAGTAACATGCATTATAAAAGGTCATATGTACTACTTTCCTTCATTATGGTGCATATCACAAACTTGGAACAAATATAGAGGTTTAATATTTGTACAAGATTCCTAATATACTATCATGTGTATGTACCATATATCTCTATTAATTAATGTCGATCTTTATTTGATTGCTCCATTAATGCCAAATCAAAAGGAGAAATTGTGATACATTGGAAAGGATTATTTCTTATATTTTTGCTTCATCGAGTAGCATTCATACATTGGCACGACCATAATAGAGGAATATATGCTAGTAATAATCATATGTTTATGGTATGTAGTATATGTTTAACCTAAAAGCTACAAGCATTTCATGCAAGAAATAACTCGGGTAGAAACAATAACTGATCGACCACATTTTTGGCAACCTACAAAGTGGGAAGTTGCATGTGATCACTAATTTAGTGGACAGATCAATGTAAAAGGCCTTGTCATATATTGATACATCATTGTACAATTTTATTACTAATAATTTTAAAACTACAATATTCCTTCATAGAATCGGAAAAATAGTAAGAAATATCTGGGTTGATAATAAGACAAGTTTAGAACAATTCAAATATAAGCATGAAATATTTCTCATAAAAATCCATTAACATGTGTTGTCTCTCTCTTTAAATAATAATGTGTTTTATATTGGAGACAACACGACAATAAATTGATAGAGAAGGAAATAAGATCTCTACATTGATAATTGAAAATCAAATGTTAGCATATGATAAATGAACATAAACTCATAAAGTTTCATGGCCCACTACATTGCAAGCGAACCTATTCCAGATCAAGGCATGTCAGACATGACAATTCTAGGTGGCAAGGTATTTTTTCATGTCTTCCCATCTAAAAGTCAACATTTTGGATGAATCATATGTGGCAGTACATCTTCCAACAAGGCGACATGGTATGGGAGAAGAAATGGAGGTTCCTCACAACATGATTTCAAAACGTTTAGAGATAATGTAGAAACTTTGCAATGAAACCATGTGAATTTAAGGAAGCAGGACGAACAATGCAAAGGGAATGCGATGAAACAAGAGAAAATGAAGAATAAATGTGACATGAGGTAGGTATTATTACGCATGGCATTGCAGCAAAACACTAAATGATGGAGCATATACATAGGATCATGGTCTTTGTATGTGGAAGCCTCCCATGTCATCCATTTCCTTGTCCTCCTCTATAATTATGATGGTGACCCCTTGCCAACTATTTGGAATCCATTACGCATTCAGTTTTTTATTAATATTCAAGTATATTAACTTTATATTTTGTGATGTCTACATAAGGTTATATGTACTACTCACATGCTTTATAATAGGTCATATTTATTACCTTCCCATTTTATGGTGCATATCACAACTAGGGAAAAATATATAGGTTTTGTCTTTATACAAGATTATTAGTATACTATCAATTGTATGTACTATATGTCTATGTAATTGATGAATCACCAATTAATCCTCTTCATTCTTTCAATTTGGCTTAGTGCATGATGCGACCTCCCTTAAAAGGGCTTCTCCTCCATCTTCAAAATTTATCCGCCATTCTTCTGAAGCATGTGAGAGAGCTCAGGAGCTCGTCACCGGTGATAGTGGTGCGACCCCACCTTCGAGTGAAGACCCTCATTTTCCTTAGTGGCAAGATATAGCGTGACCTACTCGTCGATTGCAGCCAGCCAAATCGTGGCACACTATTGAGCTCGGGTGCACCACACCCTCGAGCGATGATCGCAGAGCTCCTCCGAGCTCAGCAACCCCAGGCAAATCGACATTCAGGTAAACTTTTTCTTCTTCCTCTACTCCTCTTCTTCTCCCTTTATTCTTTTTCTTCCATCGTTCTTCCCTCCGTAGATTCCTATGTTTTCTTCCAAATACCCTATTCTTTTTCGCACCTTCTTCTTCGACCTTCGCGTATCCTCATCGAGGGGGCATCCTTCTTTCACTCAACCCATACTTCGCGCCACACTCCGCCTTCGATGATGCTACGCCTCATGACTTCATCCACCCGTGATCATTCACTACCATCGCAGTCCATCTACCTCCGTACCGTGTAGTAGGTCGACTCACTCCCATGCCCCGCACTCCTATAGACCTCCCGACTCCATGCTTCATGGTCTGCTTGCCACCCATCCTCCAGCCACCCATGAAACTGTGTGCCACGATGACGCCACGCCACCCCCTTGCGCTACAGCCGATCGACTTCACCGTCTAGCTGCCTTCATCACCGAGCAGCTGCGTACCTTGACTCCTCTTCGAACCTTGGACCTTTGTCGCCTAACCTCTCCTCACGTGAGACGAACGTTTGTGCCAAATCCTTCAGAGTCTAGCATTTCTCCATCTCCCCCCTTATGTGCTAGGCACATGAGTCATGGGAAAACTACATTGATGCCCTCACCCTATCCACATATTTCACTACAGAGCTTGCAATCTAGGAGGCATATGAGGTGCACGTGCCCCAAGAGGATTTGTAGTCAAGCCCCTGCAGATCCATCACATTGCATAGGAGTCCAATCATCGAGATAACATGTGAGGTGCACGCCTCAACCTGGGCAAATTGTATAAATACTCGTGCAGGTATAGGTAATTGCATTTAAGACCTCTTAGGATTTTTTACCAATTTTATTTTTATATTTGCATATAGAACCTTGTGTTTGCATGTTATTTTGAACTCTCGTTCATAATCATTTTATTATTTTAAAAATTGCATTTTGTAGAACAACTCTTCCGATATCATTGTGGACATCAAATATATTTTTAGGTGTTGTGTTTTATTTAATACAATTATTATTGTCGAAAATAGCTTGTTTTACCCATTATGATATTTTTAAATGATATTAAATTAATTATTAATCCGAAAATTCTAAAAAATTCAAAATAGCTAGAGTTTAGTGGTTTCTACATTGTGCCTAAATTTCATCTTGTTTGCTTGTATATCGAGGTTGCAATAAAATGTTTGGTAATTAGATTACTTAATTTTTAATATATTCAAAACTCAATACTTTTAGGGTTTAGAATTTTTCCTAGATAGATGACCATTACAAACATCTAGGATAATTACATTTCTTGAAAATAATTAGGTTTGTTATTTATTAAAATTAAGTATCTCAAAATCACCTAGTCTGCATATTCTATTCATAATTAATTCATATTGAGTCAGAAAAATCTAAAAATACACTATCTTAATTTCATCATTATTCAACTTCTGACTAATTTTGAGGACTTTTGGACATGAATTGATAGAAATTTGCTTTTTAGTCCCTGAACTACCGTGAAATTACATTGCATTTTTAACGACACTTAAAATACCAAAAAAATGTTTCCCTGAAAAGCTATCATCTAGATCACTAGAAATAAATATAAGGAGACATTGGCCTCCCTGAGTTCGACCTTAGGCTTGCCCAAATAAAACAAATTATGAGCGCTTGCATTCAATTGAAATAGAAATTAAGTTGTTTTTTTATTAATTCCCATAATTTCCTGATGCACAGAACGAACACAAATTCAAACATTAATTCGACAAACTTAATTGGGCGATCCAAGGGTTTTTCAAATGGCATAGTTGTTGGAGAGGCACGTCTTAGGTTTTTTAGCAAATCCAGATTTTAGGTTTTCTACCCCATGGTAGTTTGACCCCTGGTTTTCTTGTGAATATTTATCCATTTAATTTTTATGCATTTATTTCTTTATTTATTTGTAGTATTTTGTATCTATCTCTCTTACTACTGTCTTGTTTTTATGCGAGGGACCTGATGTGACAGAGCTACTGCTTAGTTGTGTAACTCAGGAGCTTCGTAGGTCGACATTTTTTGGGAAAATTGCCGACTGAAGGATCCATATAAATTTAAGACCAAGTCGAGTCGTGAGAGAGGTTGATTCCTTAGCATTTCATTTTCTGCATTTTATTTTACTAAAATTTCCAACAGATTTCGTTCTAAATATGACAGGTGTAATTGGACAATTGGACAATATCATGTGATGTGTCGGGCATGTTTCACTCTCCAATGAGGGTGGGGCCCAACTTGAGTTGTGAAATTAGGATAAGCACCAGATTATTTAATTATAATTTGTATGTGCTAATCGTAGTTTAGGCCACGTATCTTGGAAGAAGCACATCTTATGAGATTCTAATGATACACACGTAGCCAAATCAAAAACATTTCTTCCACACTAATAGTATATTGTTTGGGTGCAATTTTCTCGATCTGCATGCTTTTAGTGTAAAATTTTAAAAATTCAGTTCTGCATAATGCATGGAGAGTGATGGGAGTTACTGTAAGTATATCTTCTTCTAAGCATGCATCATCGTTTTATGTTTGCATTTTGATTTTTGACTCCTCCCTTGTTTTATAACTTAGGATTTAAAAAGGAAATTAGTACTAAATGGTAGATGTGTTTGTGTGTTTAGATTAAACTTCAAGTGACAACCTAATTTAAAATTGGGACTGAATTGGACAGGTCGATAAAATAAAATCTGAGTAAAATTAACCGTTGTTTGCGGGAGAGCAACCCTGTCATTGTATGAATTTACTTCCAAGTGAAAGAGAGATACGACACTAGGATAGAGACAAGCTAGGATTTTTCTTATAGACTACTGGTTCTTTCTTTTTTGGCAGTTAGCTGCTTCTCAGTGAGGATCTATGGGTAGTCGGTAAATGGTCCAGATTTCCTTAACAGAGTGGAAGATTTAAAGGATGACTTATAAGGTTTTTTTCCTCAAGGAACAGGTAGTTGTATTTATACGGTCCGTAGTTACTTCCATACTGGTTGAAAGTAGATTCGACTAATTGGGCCAGTCTGTAGGAATGTACAAGCACCTAACACCTCGTTAACTCTTTCAAGACTTGCATTTATCATCAAAATCGCCGGAGGATCCTCGACGCCTCCACGAGTCTTCCCAGCTACTTGGGAGTCTCAGGCAGGCTTCACAAACGACCAGAGGAGTAGGCGGAGCTTAAGACCATTCACCGGAGCACAACCCTCTCTGCTGCAGGAGGCGGAGGACTGTTGGGCATGAAAGCCAACAGCCGTTCAATCCCCTTGATTGGATGGTTTGGAACCTTCCAAGTCACCATCAGTTGCAGCCATCGGTTCAGGATCCACATTCCAGATGACGCCACGTCACCGCTTCCCTCGAGCTCCAGATGACGTCAGATCAATCCAGATCCAACGATCATTGATCGTCCATGCCTTATTCTCCGGAGCCAACCACCGTCGTTGATCTTCATCATATCCAACAGATCCAGTCGCGCCACGCCTCAGCTTCCACTAACCATTGGATCCTTACTTGATCCCATGGTCTAGATCGAGCCACGTCGCCCGATCCGAGCCTCTTTTCCCCGATCACTAGGCTCGGATTCCCCGAAGCTACTCCGAGCCAAGTTCGAGCCTGCATAAGCGCCCGAGCCTTGATCCAAGCCTCCGAAGTCCACCGAGCCTGGGACCCCGACGTGATCTGCACGTGCGGCATGGATAAATTGCAACAAGTCCCTAGAGGTTTCCATATTTGCATTCCAGTCCCTACCAGGAGCCCTCACTTGAGGAGCACGTGTTCTATGGGAAATTTGCATCCACCCCCTCAATATTATAGGTAATTGCATATTAGTCCCTATTAGCACGTTTTATTTTTATCAATTTTATTTCCTGTAATTGCATTTATACCCCAATCTTTGCACACATATTTAGGCATTCATTTTAACTCATTTTCAAGTTTGAAAATTGCATTGTGTAGCTTAATTTGTCCTCATTTGACCATTAATTTGATCGAATTAGTAAGGGTAGTAAGATGCTTGTCAAAATGGCGCCGCTGCTGGGGAGGCACGGCTTAGGTTAATTTACAGCTACTTTCTGAGTGTTTGATTTTTCTATCCCCGGGTAGTCTGACCCTTGATTCTCTTGTGAATATTTTTCTGTCTTTTAATTCTTGTATTTTTTGTCGTTCTCTATCTGATCTCAACTTGTTTTTGTGCGAGTAACGTGAGGAGTCGAAGATGCTTCGAGGAACCTGCATTTTAATTTGTTTGAGTGACTTGAGAGGACTTGTATTTTTTTCATTTCTTTATTTTTTGCATTATTTCCAGAGATTCCCGTTTGGGTTTTCGCGAGTGTAAACATAGTGGAACCGTGTCCCCTTCTGTTGTGTGGTTTGAATTTTTAGAATAGGCTTGCACTTGCGGCCCCTCGAGCCACTGTAGGGTCTGCTTGTGCTCGTAAATTTTAGGACCATACAGCCACTTAAAAGACGCACTTAGACCGCAGATCTAGCCAAATCAACCTGTGCTTCACTCGCTAATAGAATTGCCTATCTTGGAGCGGATTTTGTCGTCTGCATTTGCATGTAGTATAAAATCATTTCAATTCTGTTTTGCATCCTGCATAAAAGATAAGGGATCACTGTAAGTATTCTTCACTCAACATAAGCATCATTGTTTTCGTGCATCGGCTTTTCTCGATTTCTCTCTTTTAGTTTTCCAACTTAAGTTATGAAATTGGGACTGGACGATTGGCGTTCGTGTGGATTTGGACTAAACCAGTGAAAACTTAACTTAAAACCGGAACTGCTAACATTATTGACCAAAAAAATTCAATAAAATAGGAAATTCTGCTTGCGGGATATTAACCCCGACCTTGTTTTCAGGCTGAGTGAGGGTACTTGAGTGTGTGTGAACACCTTAAGGTAGAGCCCAAATCCCCGCCTTCCATATCACGTACCCACTGATTCTAGCAAATATCACGAGTTGAATATTTTCAGGTTCATCGACTAGTACCAAGTAGCCTCCGCATGTTTACAGGTAGTCAGGGGTGAACCAGCGGTACTCCACAACAAGTTGCTAGTAACCCTTCGGGGTGAAGTTCCAGCCTTGTTAGCCTCCGCCTGCTTGCAGGTAGATAGGGGCATGGTCTTTGAATCCATCAACTTGGGATAGGAGCGAAGAAAGTAAGGGCGCGGGTATCTTAGGCGACATGTTAAACATGGGAGAGGCATCCGGCTTTGAGTCGACTTCCCTCTAGGACACGTAACCTTTGCTATTTGCTTGAAAATCACACTTGAAATCAACCAGATTAATTGGACTCGGTTTCGGGTCCTTCACCGTGTTGATTGTGAAAATACAGGGTTTGGATTGAATTGCTTGCTTTAGGTAGGAGTAAAATCCTATCTTTACTTAGAACTATCGATTCTTTTCATCAATTCAAGATGACTGACTGGGGGAATATCGACACATTATTCGCTAATATCTCTTTGAGTCCCCCACGAAACTCATCTTCACCGGCCCAAGCGCAACTTGGACCACCCAGAGCTCATGACCCTCTTGATTTCTGGATCCCTCACACCTAGGGTGGTTACTCTCAAACCAACCCTTTCATCTCCTCTGAGCTTATCGAGGAAGACCATCACCTCGGTAAGAGTCCCTTCCTTGATATGTCCTCTAACCAAGACCATCTTGTTTACCCAAAACTAGAGGAAGAACCCAGAGATGACCCACTCCAAGCCATACTTACTCGCCTAGCCACAGCCGAACAACAGAATGCAGATCTCACAGCAAGGATGAGAAAAATCATTGCAGCGGGAGGGATCGACCGACCAATGGTCGATGCTTATAACCCAGCAGAAAACAAGATGCACAGTTGGCTGGCACCAGCAGTCCCCCCCCCCAAAGCGTTTGAGCTCGAGCCTCACTTTCTTAGCTTGCTACCGAAGTTTAATAGACATGCAAACGAAGAACCATATGCCTTCCTCAGAGACTTCGAGCTGGTTTGCAACAAGCTTAGTCATCCTAGGGTTGGGCAGGATTACATTCGATTGAAGGCCACCCCATTTGCCTTAGGAGATAAGGCAGCACATTTGTTGAAAAATCTTGGGGTGATATGTACAACCTGGATGCAGTTCAAGAACCTTTTTCTGAAGAAGTTCTACCCCCTCAGTAGGACTAATAAAATGAGTACGAAGATCATTAGTTTCTCCCAGGGACCCAGTGAACCATTCCATGAGGCATGGGATAGGTTTAATGACCTAATTCAGAAATGTCCTTACCAGGGCATTTCTAAGGCGATCTTAGTCCAGACCTTGTTCTATGGTTTGACCCCGAAGATGCAGGGGTTAGTAAGTACCGCTTGTGGATAAGATATCTGAACAATAATGAGAATGGTGTATGGAAGATACTAGAGCGGATGGCGGAAATAGGCAGGTCGCAGGCCACCAGGGCCTATCAGTTGTCTCCATCAATTCTAACCAACGAGACAACTAGGAGGACTGTAGCGGATCTGACAGAGGACCTCATTCCCAGCATGGGGATGATAGCTGGTAAGTTAACCATGGTCGAGCAGATCCATAAGATGGTCACTGACCTTGAGTCTCTCTCGAGTTTGCCGAAGCAAGTGGAGGAACTTACTGAAAGGGTAGCTAAGATAAAGCTACATGCCCCTTCTGCACCACCTATATCTGTACACCGAGTCCATCTTGTACAGGAACAGGCATCGGGGCCTCAGAGTGGCTGGGTAGAGGAACAAACTTACACCCAGCAGGACCAGCATGCACCCCCACAAGTGGAAACCAGATACGAGGAGCCTCCGTAGGTGTTCGAGATCAACGGGCTGTGGTACAGCCATGACCCCGTCGGTAGACAGTCGGGGATGAGTAACGGTCAGCCTCAACGACCTTCCTCAGCTTATCAGGAAACCAGCTCCGTCCCTGCACCACGTTTCGTTCAGTGCAGGCCTGAACGAGGGTACCAACCTCAGCAGCACCAGCAGCAGTGCACGTTCTACTCAAGCCAGCAGGATCCGTCACCGTCCCATCAGCAATAGCAGTATCAGCATGGCCAGCAGGGCAAATATAGGAACTCATCTACATGATAACATCAAGCCGCTCAGCCCACCGAATTGGAGTCCCTCACCTTGGCGATCCAGACCCTGTCTGATAGGGTCCAACAGATCCAGAATGACTATCTGGATATGAGAACCGATCTGAATCGTGATTCTCGTACATAGGATCAACAAATGGCGCCAAAGACACCAATTCCCATACTGGTTCATGCCAACCCGAACAGATAAATCAAGGCCAGAACCGACCTCGTGATTAGGTATATTATTCAGATAATTCTTTATCGGAACATGAGATCCTTTTGTTTGATAATGTAAACCATATGTCCCTCAGGAGCGGAAGAACCGTGATCGTACCTGATCGGGCACGGGCACAATAGGAAGAAGCCGTCAAGTCTCTACCTGAGGAGAACTTGGAGGCAGAAGAGGAGCAGCACCATCTTCACCACCATCGGCAGAAGAAGAGGACTTCTGAGTCCTCAAAGAAGCAAAGGGAATCGCACCGGCAGGGAGTCCACCGAAACCGATGAAGAGCCCGCACCTCCATCTGAGGAGGACAGTCCAGTAGTCGCAGAGAATGCATCACCGGTTTCGCAGCAGCATTTTTCTTTTCGTCATAGTCCAAGTCTGAGTCAGTTTCAGAGTCCGAGTCCTGTACAAAACTCAGTTCCCGCTTTGAATGACAGTATTTCAGTTTCAAAATCTGAGTTGGAGTCAATAATCCCTTTCCCCCGAGCTCTCAAGGGTGGAAAGAAGAAAACTAAAAAATCCAAAAAGATGACCCTGAGATGGCAAAGTTTTGCAACAAACATATCAAGGTCACAATCCCCTTTGACAAGTACGTGGAAATGATACCTGCATTTCAGAAATACCTTAAGGTGAAATGCACACCTATTAGGGTTAGCAGGAAGACCACAGGCCGTGTTGAGAAACACGTTCTATCAGTAGGCATGACTTGCGTAATAAACAACTCATTTACTAGGAAACGAAGAGACATGGGTGCACATTATGTGATGAGTCATGTCGATGACATTACGTTTGCATGCACTCTCCTAGAAAACGGCTCCTCAATAAATTTAATGCCTACAGCACTCTATGAGCGGCTTAATCTCGGACCTCTTAGGAAATCTAGATCCCTCCTTCAGTTAGCTGATAAATCAACCAAGAAGTCCCAAGGAGAATTGAGGAATGTTGTCATCAAAGTCGAGGGTCAAGAATACATAGTGGACTTTACTATCCTAGATATGGAAACCCCCTTATTGGAGAGATTCCCAGATCATCTTGGACAAGCCCTTCCTCAGAACAGCAGGGGCCTTGTTCGATTACAAGATCAGGAAGACCAGTTCCAAAGTACAAGAGAAGATCAGGAACTTGAGATGAAGCAAACCGGATGGCAGAGACTGGACTTCGAATCCTGCACCGAATACTCTTTGTCCGAAGCAGATTGTGACCATGTAGACACAGTTGGGACATGGAGACAGAACCCAGCCAGCATCGATGAGTCCCTCCCCTCTGGAGATGATCTTGTGCATGAGTCAGTTTGCGAGGTCCTCGGAGACGAGTACAGCTCAGAACCTTCATCACCCTACATCTTCGATGACTTAGAGGCCCGGCTGGGCCTATCAGTCCTTCCCTCTTTAGGACAATCAGAAGATGAGGATGACAAGTCGGACGTGGCTTTCGTCGATTGCATGGAGACCTTTAACGATCCGACTCCTGAGTTGAATAACTTGGTGGCAGCAATTTCAGAAATAGATCCAGCCACTTTTAACACTAAACTAGATTCGATTGAGCCAGATTTCCTAGATGATCACATATTACTTGAGATCAAGCCTTTACCCACAACACTCAAGTATGCCTTCCTCGTGGGTCAGGAGAAGAGATATCCGGTCATCATCAATTCGCGAATAACCGAGGAGCAGGAATCTTACTTGCTAGAGATCCTAGAGAAAAACCGCAAGGCATATGCTGGAGCATTTTTGATCTCCATGGGATAAATCCCGCTCTGTGTTCGCAACATATCTACTTGGAGAATGAAGCCAAACACTCTCGTGAATTCTAACGTCGTTTGAATCCAAATTTATGAGAGGTAGTGAAGAAGAAAATAGAGAAATGGTTCAACACGGGTTTCATTTATCCCATCTCCGACTCTAAATGGGTGGCCCCGATCCATGTTGTCCCAAAAAAGTCGGGTATTTAGACAACCACCAACGAGGACGGAGAGGAGATCGTGACGCGAGTGACCACGTCGTGGCACGTCTGTGTGGATTACAGATGCCTGAATGCTGCGACGAAGAAGGATCATTTCCCCCTACCGTTCATTGATCAGATCCTAGAGAGACTAGCAGGGAAAGAATTCTTCTACTTCTTGGATGGGTTCTCGGGCTCCAGGTACTTTTCGAAGGTGCATGGTTGTTGTATTTGCCGAAATGGTCGGCGAATTCCTGGAAGTCTTCATGGAAGACTTCTCGGTCCACGGCGATTCCTTCGGTTCATGTCTTAGGAATCTGGACCGAGTCCTTAAACATTGTTGTGAGGTTAATCTGGTGCTCTCCTGGGAGAAAAGTCACTTCATGGTGATGGAGGGCATTGTGTTGGGGCACGTCATCTCCAAGAGAGGAATGGAGGTTGACCCTACCAAGGTGGATGTGATCAGACGACTCCAGCCACCAACCAATGTTAAGCAGTTGCGGTCGTTCCTCGGGCATGTCGGATTCTTTCGGAGATTTATTAAAGATTTTTCTAAGATTGCCCAACCGTTAACTAAGCTTTTAGGCAAGGACATGGAGTTTATTGTTGATCACAAATGTATTGAGGACTTTAAGCTACTGCAAGGAATGACCATGGACACCCTGATCCTACAGGCCCCAGATTGGTCTCTACCTTTTGAGATCATGACAGACGCATCAGATTTTGTTGTTGGGGCTGTGTTAGGATAGAGGAGGGATGGCGTCTCGTTTGCAATCCACTACGCAAGCAAAGTGCTTGATACCGCTCAGCGTAACTATACAGTTACGGAAAAGGAGATGCTTGTGGTAGTGTTTGCCTTGGACAAGTTCAGATCTCATTTAGTTGGATCCATGGTAATCGTGTTCACTGACTACACAGCACTACGATACTTAATGGAAAAGAAGGACGTGCAAGCGCGTCTTCTTAGGTGGATTTTTCTTATCCAGGAGTTCGATTTGGATATTCGTGATAAACCTGGAAAGAAGAACATAGTAGCTGATCATCTCTCCTGTCTCGAAGATCTTAATACTTCTGAGGATTCACCAATTCGAGACTCCTTCCCTGACGAGTCGATTTTTGTTGTCGACTCACTCCCATGGTATGCCAATATCGTGAATTATCTTGTCTCCAAGAAGGTTCCCGAGGATTGGCCCAAGAGCCACATTGACCGACTGAAGTTGGATGCTAGACACTGCCAATGGGAGGATCCGATACTTTTCTTTGAAGGCCGAATTGTGTCTGGAGACGGTGTATTCCTCAGGAGGAATACTAGAGTGTCCTTTCTTTATGCCACAGCTTGGAGGCAGGAGGACACCACTCCAGGAAGAGGACCGCATGGAAGGTACTTCAGCGTGGCTTTTACTGGCCAACTCTATTTCGTGATGCCATCACCTTTGTGAAGGTGTGCCCAGTATGCCAAAGAATGGGAGGAACTGTTGGTTCCAATGATGATATGTCGATGTAGCCTGTCATCATTTGTGATGTCTTTGATGCCTGGGACATCGACTTCATGGGCCCATTCTCTGTTAGCCACCGATTCGAGTACATCCTTCTTGCGGAAGACTACCTATCCAAGTGGGGTGGAGGCTATCCCAACCCCAGCCCCAGACAGTAGTATTGTTTGTAAATTTATTAGAGATCACATCATATCTAGGTTCGGGATCCCTAAAATGTTGATATCAGTCGGGGGTAGCCACTTTGTAAACCGAGTACGGCATCGAACATCGTGTCTCTAGTCCTTACCACCCACAGACTAATGGTTTGGTTGAGGTGTCGAATAGGGAGGTGAAAACTATATTGCAAAAGCATGCCTGCCCAGACAGGAAGGACTGGTCTCAGATCTTGGATCAAGTCCTATGGGCTTATAGGACAGCTTACAAGACACTGTTAGGAGCCTCCACATTCCGAATGGTATTCGGAAAGCCGTGCCCTTTGCCCGCAAAGTTAGTGCATAAATCAGAATGGGCAATCAAGAAGGTCAACTGGAACACACACCTTGGGCAGAAGCACAGAGAAATGGATCTGAATGAGCTTGCGGAAGTCAGAAACTGCGCATACGACAACAGTTTGGTGTACAAGGACAAGGCTAAACGTTGGCATGATAGATATATCAGATGAAAGACTTTTGTTCCTGGACAGAAGGTAAGGTTGTTAAATGAAAGGATGAAATTCTTCCAAGGCAAGTTGAAGTCCAAGTGGACGGGTCCATTCATTGTCCGAATGGTGCATGATAGCGGATGTGTTGAGATCTCGGATCTCGCAGATGATGCACTGACATTCCTAGTGAATGGACAACTGTTGAAGCACTTCGTCGAAACCAATGAGCAGTTAGTCCATGTTGAGGAGATTGTATTCATGCGCAAGACAGATTCAGCAGATACACATCAAGCCGCGCATGAGACCTTGCAGCAGTGAGCTCTAGCCATCAGCATCATCTTGAAAGATTCAGACCGACACCCTTGTATATACCCATCATGATTGGACATTCTGCTCTCTCCCATGACTCTAATAACTCATCCCAGCTTCATCTATCTCCATCTATGACTATACTTAGGATGACCAGATCCTAAGTATATGGGGGATGAGCCACCTGAGTCTGTTCTTTGTACATCCTCCAGATCACATCGGTCTTCATACTAACTCCAATTCTATACTTATGAGTCTATTCTTTGTACATCCTCCAGATCACATCGGTCTTCATACTAACTCCAATTCTATACTTAGGCTGACCAGAGCCTAAGTATAGGGGGAACTGATGCCCGCCATGTATATACTCCATTTCCCCTCTTGCCCTTGTTCGCCCCATTTATTATCTTCTTATACACTTAGGCTGCCAGAGCCTAAGTATAGGGGGGCGGAGCGACTTCTATACATTCTGTAATTTTATCTCTCCTACGCTTAGCCCGAGCTATGTCTTTTTAATCGCTTTTCGTGCTCTGAGGACATAACACACGCTAAGTATAGGGGGGCATGTATATATTACATATATACTTTACCCATAGCTCGTACTATCACATATTTTCGCGTATTTTTGTATATATTATGCAATAAGTACGGGGGTAAAAATATTATGCAATAAGTATGGGGGTAAAAATTGAAAAAAATATATGTATACTATGTATATTATGTACAAGTTGTATAAACTAAAAATTGTTGTAGAAATTGTTCTATAACAGAAAATAAAAATGTCGAAAATAAAGGCTTCTTATTTACTTTTGCATCCTTGCATTTAAAAAAAGTCTTCCATTTCATTCATAGCATGTCATATGCACCTCATCTGCATATCTCGCATATGCTAGGTGAAAAGCTAGTGGGTTCTGAACCAAGTTATGAATAGATGTTGAGGATGGATTTGATTTGACCTTAATTCACCTAATTTCAAAGGAACCTTATAGGAACTGGAGTTAATATTTCTCAGGTCAAGTGACTTAATTCTTTGAGTCCGCAAGTCTATGTTCACATGTCATCTTGATTAGTCTAAGTAGAATATCTCGTGCACACGCACGATTCTTTTAGACAGTGACCTAACTTGGACAAGCACAATGCATGTAGCTCTTCATTTATGAGGTGGTGAGGAAGTAGAATCCTTTAGCTTGGAGTAGCACGCGGGTGGAAACATCAGTCCTCCTCTAGGGAGGGTAGTGCATCTCAACCTAGTCTGGTTGTGTTGATGTTTGAGGACAGGATGTTGTGGGTTGCAATAATGCTTCAAAAGAGGGGTAGTCTACTGGCTCAAGCGGAAAAACTCCTAATGTACATGCTGCACCTTGTATATAGTTCAAAAAAAATTGTAAAAACTCCAAAAAAATCAGACAGGTCCAAGTGAAAATAAAATACTTGTCGGAGTATGTATATTAGCAAGAAGTCTGCAGCTGGATCACTTGGCTACACTGGTCAGGCATCCCGGGATAGGTAGCTACACTGGCTATCGTCCATTGTTTTCTCCACCCCCTCCTCTTGAGCTGGTTGCACTTGAACTTAAAAGGGAATACCCCGCTCCTCGAGGAAAGAGTTACTGGACCGGGTTATTTGAATTACCTTGTTAGAGGAGGCTGTTTCTAAGCCATTTTTGATGTGAAGAGATACATTTCACTTACACAGTACAAGTAAGAACCATAGTCATCAGAAATTTGCGTTTGAGGATTTGTTCTGACCTGACTATTGAGGAGTCTTGATTAGAAGACTTGTGGAACTTGAAGTCTGTTAGGTTTTAAGTTCAGGTCCCAGTAAGGTTCCACCACACAATTAATCCAAAGGTCGAGTCAAGCTCCATTTTCAACTTTTGTTCATGACCTTGGTATGGAACCCAAAATCATTTCACTCTTGCATTTCATTTAGTTGCTCGGGGACGAGCAAGGTTTAAGTATAGGGGGTTGATGAATCTGTGTTTCATCACTCTAAAAGTTGAAAATAGAGCTCTATCCCCGGGTATTTAGTAGCATATTTCCCTTTATCTTGCATAAATAGCATTCATGCATCAATCCACAATACATGTATTTTAGCATTCATATTTGCATTAAATAAGAAGCCAATTCATTTGTAAAATCCACTTGTAAAATATTGACCAATAAACTCACCTAATTATTTGTATTTTATATCCTCTCTAAAATCAAATAACACCTTTCTTATATTGTGTACATTATTAGTTAATAATGTAAGGAGAAGGCCAGAATCCCTATCTTGTAAAATACCCAATAAAGCCCCAAACCCAGTTGGAGACCCTGGACCTTAGAATGCCAATATCCCTTTCTTACAAACTCTGAGTTAGGTCTAATCACCTTCATATTAATACACATCCAGAGACCTTTAAAATGAGACTAATTTCATTCAATTCGGAGCTCGTATGCAAAACTTGGGTTTTTGGGCCCCCTTGTATACTATATATATGTATATTTGTACTCTTGTATTTTTGTATCATATTTGACCACGTCTCCATTTTTGGTCAACATGAAACTTATAGATCTCATCGAGATCTACAACTTTTATGTTTTTAGTTTTTCCAAATTCATCCTCCTTCTCTCTCTAAATTCATTTTTTCTTCCCAACCACTCAAAGCAGGCCATGTGGCTCTCTCTTCATCACCTTCCCCTCTCTTGATCCAGGCCATCCAAGCCGCAATGCTTCCTATCCCTTTGATTAGCTTTGGGGCTTAATCTGGACCGTTAGCCCGTGCCGCATTCTCAATGCACCACATGGTTGCATCCATGCCCTCCGATCCTCGCCAGAAGTCTCATATCTTGGCCGTCCATCTCGCGCGACATCTGGGCCATTCGATCAAAACCCCATACTTCATCTCCGCCGCACGATAGTGCCTCGACCTGCGTCCGCCATGTGGCACGCCCTCTGCCCTTGATCTCGCTCCGTCGATCTGATCCTCATCCTCCGCTTCCGCCCCTCTCCTGACCGTTGGATTGCTCGATCCAACAGTCGATACTTCGTCGTCTACCTCCCGCACACCCCGCGCCCCACGTCTTCCACCGTGCATAAGGGGTCGCCCACTTTCTATTTTGGGCGCCACAAATACCACCATCTCTGCCCCCTAGCACCACCACTACACAGCCCACTCTTCCCTCATCCTCGCCAATCCCCTCGTTCGCCATGAACGCCCTCAACCTCGCTCCACGATGCCCACCAACCTCACCTCCTTGCTACCTACGCTGTCACCTTCACCCTATAAATACATCGCCTCCGTTTACCTTCACTCCTATCTGCTACTACGGAGAGATTCCCCAAGCTCCTACCTTGCTATTGGTGACAACAATTCAGCAAGAAGTCGAGTGATGATGGATGAAATCCCTCCGGCGAGATCCACGGCCAACTCCGTCGTGCTGCAGCTTCCTCCATGAGCTGCAAGAGCTCAGATCTACTACCGGCCTTCGAGCGACAACCAGGAGCCCAGATCTGAGCTCCGTTCCCCAGGTAGGAACCTTAATCGTCCCCTCCAACCTTCTCCTCTGTTCTCTTCATTTTTCTCCTATTTTATTCGCCTCCTTCGCGTATCATCACCGCTTTCTGACCATCCTCCGAGCTCCGCCCCGGAGTTGGCATCTTCGCGCCCACCTCCATTCGCTCATATGACGATCCGCACTTGACTCCGACGAGAGCTCCGCCACCTTGGCAGAGCTCGATCACCGGACCACCACATCACCGCTCGGGCCTCGCACCTCATTCCCGATCACTCCACGTACATGTTGCACGCCTCGGCTATACTTCTAACCCCTACAAGTACATCTACATCGACTAGCTGGAACATCATCGGAGCTCCCCTTTAGCTTCTCCGCCACCGCTCTCCAGAGCAGCTCAGCCACTCTTGAAACCACCGGAGGATCCCCGACGCCTCCACGAGTCTTCCCAGCTACTTGGGAGTCTCAGGAGAGCTTCACCGACAACCAGAGGAGGAGGCAGAGCTCAAGACCCTTCATCGGAGCACAGCCCTCTCCGTTGCAGGAGGCGGAGGACCGTTGGGCACGAAAGCCAGCAGCCGTCTAATCCCCTTGATCGGCTGGTTCGGAGCCTTCCATGTCACCATCAGCTGCAGCCATCGGATCAGGAGGATCCCACGTTCCAGATCATGCCACGTCACCGCTTCCCTCACGCTTCAGATGTCGTTGGATCAATCCGGATCCAACGGTCATTGATCGTTCACGCCTTATTCTCAGGAGCCAACCACCGCCGTTGATCTTCATCAGATCCAACGGATCCAGTTGTGCCACACCTTAGCTTCCACTAACCATTGGATCCTCACTTGATCCCACGGTCCACATCGAGCCACATCGCCCAATCTGAGCCTCTTCCTCGATCACCAGGTTCGGATTCTCCAATGCTACTCCGAGCCAAATCCGAGCCTCCATAAGTGCCCGAGCCTTGATCCAAGCCTCCGAAGTCCACCGAGCCTGGGACCCCCACGTGATCAGTACGTGCGGCCTGGGTAATTTGCAGCGAGGTCCCTGGAGGTTTCCATATTTACATTTCAGTCCCTGCCAGGAGCCCCCACGTGAGGAGCACGTGTTCTGTGGGAAATTTGCATCCACCCCCTCAATATTATAGGTAATTGCATATTAGTCCCTGTCAGCACGTTTTATTTTTATCAATTTATTTCCTGTAATTACATTTATACCCTTGTCTTTGCATGCATATTTAGGCATTCATTTTAACTCATTTTTCAAGTTTGAAGATTGCATTGTGTAGCTTAATTTATCATGTTTCATATGTGGCACTTGGCATATTTTTGTGGAAATAGTGGTTTTTATTATTAATTAATTGGTGAATTTTTCTCATATTTTGCCCATTTATACTTATTAATTTGTAATAATTTCTCTGTGACCCCAAAAATTGCCAAAAATTCACATTAGATTGAGGATAATTGAGTTTACATTGTTTCCAATAATCATCTCATTTTCATGCATCTGGAGGCCTGAATAAATCATTTAGTGATTTACTTAATTAATTTTTAATAGGTTCATTTCACTTGGAAATTTAGGTTAATTAATTTTCCTGGATTCTTCACACTTAGATCTATCTAGGATAATTTTTATATCTGAAAATATTGTGAACTGATATTTATTAAAATTAATTTAGTCAAAATCCCCTTGCATTCATTTTAAATTCATAGTAAATTCATCTAGTGTCAGAAAATTCTAAAAAAATAGTGTAGCTTAGTTTCATCATATTTCACCATCTGGCCAAGTTTCATAATTTTTGGAATCTGTTTGACCATATTCTTGAATTAACATGTAAACTGGCCCAATTGTGCATGTGTCTTTTCCTTCCTGCATAAAATATATTGAAAAAGACCAAAAACAAAACATCTCCTGAAAATCAGACTCTGGAAATTTGCTTAAAATCTACCTAAGGAGACAGCTGCCTCCCTGAGTTTGACCTTGGGCTTTCCCAAGTAAAATAAATTTGCCACTCATGATTAATTTGACTTTAATTAAAAGTGGTTTTTAATCTCCTCTTATTATCAGACTGCAAGGAACAACACAATGATTAATTTGACCATTAATTTGATCGAATTAGTAGGGGTGGTAAGACGTTTGTCAAGCATGACCGGAGTGGTCTTCAGCGGATGATGGTGCCTTCATAAGGATCCCGATCGCAGTAATGGTGGATTTGAAGGTCCATGAAGCACAAGGCACCTGGGTGGTCTTTTGTAGGTTGATTCAAGCCCAGAAGGGCTCCTCTACGTCTGGGACCTGCTCAGAAGAAATATAGAGCTCGAAGCAACTTGCTTCTTCCAGAAATGAAGTAGGTTTGCTCAAAAGTGAAGTGGGTGGCGATAGCGGCAGAGTTGAACCTTCGATTCATGGATCAAGGGTCGATCTGATTGGGTTGATGGTCGATTCAGATGAAAAAGCACTGAGTAAGATAATGGGTGTGATGAGGGGGTCAAAAATAGATCAGATCATGGTGAAATTAGGACTGAGCTCAAGAGCTCGAGCGAGGGGCTTTAGCTAATCTACGCCAAACAAGGAACTAAAACTTGAATTTAACGATAAGAAATGAAATGCAGGAACAAAATCTACCAAAAACAAGAAGGAATGAAGCTCTTATACCTGAGAGGGGGCTTAGGGAGCAGGGCAGTTGGAGTTCACCATAGACCACCTCCTCTCCTTGCTCCGACGTACTCCAAGTGCACGAAAGACACAACTGTCACCTGACCTCCACACACGAATGCTTAGACATGATCAGGGGCTCCATGAGGGATCAATGATAGAAGGAGGGATGGGATGGATTATTTGTATATAATGTGTTCTGGTAGAATTTGATGTGGATTATTTCCAGACTCAAGGGAGTTCATAAGGATCTGAATATCCAGCATGAGAGAAGATTATGACAGGAATGGAATTTATGAAGAGCTCAAGGTGGAAGGATCAACAGGGAGGACTGGAAAAATCGAAGAAGGCGGGCCGCTCAAGACTTCTGACAGAAATCATATGAAAATATGCGGAGTTAACTAAGATCAACATCCCTAGAAGGCCATTGGGCCACGTCAGCCCGCTACAGGATAAAAGAGCTCCCTTTATTCGAAAATAATTAATTAAAATTGTAAATGATTGTATAAATTTTTTATTATAAAATAAAAATGTTTATTGTTTTATATAGTATTTTAATTGAATTTTAATTTATTTTTTAGTGTTATTTATTACAAGTTAATTTTTAGGGGTGTATTTATAATTATATTCATTTATGTTTTTTACATTTTATTTTTATTTTGTATTTTTAGTTTTAGTATTTTATTCTCTTATTCTCTATATTTACAACTTATTTAAGGTGTATAAACATATTTCTATTATATTTTTTGATGTTATCTGTACACTTAAATAAATAGAGGTATAAATTATATAGGTATAAGTACACGTATTTTATCTATGTATTTTTTACATTATTTTATTTTTATTTTTTCCTTTATGGTTTTATTCTAGTTTTAATATGTGCATATACTACAAATAATATCTACAAAATTATGAAAATGTAGCATTATAAAAATAATAAATAAAAATAAAATGAACATTTTATTCAGGTATATAATACAATAGGGGTCCATAACCAAAATTTGGCATATTAACTCCAAAAAATATGAAACCGCCTTCATAAAATAGCTTATTAAAAGATATATACAATTAAACTGATTTTTGATATATTTTGAGTTTTTATTTGAGAGACATGGGTCTGGGAAGTTTGGGCTTTGGCTTTTTATTCTGTGTGTAGTATATTATTTTTACATGAAATCAATTTTATATTTTTCTATATATAATTATCTACAACTTTCATGTACAAAGTTTCTTTATGTGAGGGATAAAAAGTGGAAAATACAATAGGTCCCAATATGAATAGAAGATGAATGAATAAATGGGATTTTCATTATATTATTAGCCCTTATCTCCCCAAATTTATTCCTTATCGACCAAGTCATCAATATGCCTAGGTCTCGGGGGTTAGGGTTATAAAGTACCTTTGTTCTTTTATTCTTTTTGTTTTATTTCTTAATTCTATAATTTTTGCATTAAAAACCTTATTTTATATACAATAATTGGAACAAATAATGAGTGTTAATATGTGAAAAATAATTATTTTTACATGCATTAGCTAGGGTTTTTAAGGCTAACATAATAAAGTAAAGGTAATTAAATGGAGATTCATCACCATGTCATATCCAAACATGGCATGGAGGTGGACCCTATGAAGGTGGTTGTCATTTCCAAACTCGATCCACCTACAAATCTGAAGCAAGTTAGATCATTCGTAGGGCACATTAGTTTCTACCGATGACTCATCAAAGATTTTAGTAAAATTGCCTGACCACTAATTGGGCTTCTAGAAAGGAGGCAGCTTATATCATTGATGACAGAGTCCTCCAGGCTTTCAATCACCTGAAAGAACTGATCAGTCAGGCCCCTATCCTTCGACTACCAGATTGGTCTCTTTCGTTTGAAATCATGATCGATTCTTCAAATTAAGCCATTAGAGTTGTTCTAGGACAACTAAGAGACAGTTTGCCATTTGCAGTTCACTATGCTATTAGAACTCTGGATAAAGCTCAGAGAAACTACATTGTCATTGAAAAAGAGATGCTAGAAGTCGTCTTCACCCTAGAGAAATTCAAATCCCAACTGCTTGGATCGAAAGTGATCGTTTATACATACCATTCTACCATCAAGTACTGATGTCAGCCCAAAACTAATCAGATGGATCCTTCTACTCTGGGAATTTAATCTAGAATCCGTGATAAACAAGGAGTTAAAAATGTGGTGGTAGATCACTTGTCAAAATTACCCAAGCTGGATACTCCTGAGCAAACCTTTTTACCAATTATTAATATGATCCCGGATGAAGCAATCTTTTCAGTTACCTCGCTCCACTGGTTCATTGATATTGTGAATTATCTTGTATTCAGGAAAACTCTACAATATTGGCCAAATCTTAAATCCGACAAAGTCCTGTCAGATATTCATTTCTTTCAGTGGGAGGATCCTTATCTCTTTTGTGAGGGGGCAGATAGCATCTGGAGGAGGTGCATTCTTTAGGATGAAGTCCAAAGTGTCATTGAACATTGTCATGCCAAATAATCAGGAGGATACCACTCTAGGAGAAGAATGGCAGCAAAAGTTCTACAATGCGGCCTTTTGTGGCCAACTCTATTCAAAGATGCAGAAGACTTTGTTAAACATTGCACTGAATGTCAGAAATAGGGAATCACTATTGGAATGAGAGACATTATGCCTCTGAAGTACAATCAGATTTCAGACATTATTGATGCGTTGGCATTGAATTCATGGGCATGTTCCCCAACAGTCAGGGTTTTGAGTATATTCTACCTGTTGTCAACTATGTGAGTTGTTGGGTGGAGTCTATCCCAACTTGAGCTACCATAGTTGCATCGTCTGGCGATTATCGATGGAAAACATCATTGTACGGTTCAGGATCCCCAAAATTCTTATATAAGATGGGGTTGTCCATTTCATCAATAGAGATGTGAAGAAGCTGACACAGGAATTCTACATTAAGCATCATGTCGCCTCTCCGTACCACCCACAGTGCAATGTCCTTGTCGAATATTCAAACAATGAGATAAAGAAAATTCTGTAAAAACTTGTATGCCCCGATAGGAAGAATTGGTCACGGTTACTTGATTTAGTACTTTGGGCCTATCGGACCTTTTACAAGTCACTATTAGGAATGTTTCCCTATCGACTGGTGTATGGCAAGCCATGCCACTTTCCGGTAGAACTCATTCACAAATCGTTGTGGGCTATTAATGTTTGTTATTTCGAATCCAAGTAGGTTGGAAAGAATAGAAAGTGGGATATGAATCGAATTCTATAATTCAGTGAGTATGCATATGACAATAGCCTAATGTACAAGGAGAAGGTCAAGAAGTAGCATGACAAGCACATCCACCGTAAGACTTTCAAAACATGTCAGAAGATTTGTTTGTTTGATGCAAAGCTCAAACTATTCTTAGGGTAGTGATGAATCTCCATTTAATCGCCTTTATTCTATCATTTTGGCCTTAAAAACCCTAGCTAATGCATGTAAATAGCATTAATTTATGCATAATAGCATTCAATATTTATTGTAATATTTGTAAATAAGGTTTTTAATGCTAAAATTATAGAATAATGAGAAGAAAAGAAAAAGGAATAAAATATTGCAAATATTTTATGACCCTAACCCGAGACCAAGTCCAGAATGGAATTGGTCGACAAGGAATAAAGTAGGGGGAGATAAGGGCCAAAATACCATTTATTTATTCTTTAATTATGCAATTTTGGCACCTATTTTATTCTTTATTATTTATTCATCAAATAAAGAAACTTTGTACATGAAAGTTGTAGATAATAATGTGAATAAAAATACAAATATGAGTTTGTATAAAAATAATACACATTGTACCTTTTATACACAAAATAAAAAGCCAAAAACCAAACTTCACAAACCCATATCTTTTCAATAAATACTCAAAACATAGAAAAATAACCTCTAATTGTATATAACTTTGAACAAGCTATTTAATGGTAGTGTTATTATATTTTTTGGAGTGACTGGGTAGAAGTTAGATTCTGGGCCCCTGTTGTACATTCTACCGATTAAAATATTCAATTTATTCATTATCCATTATATTTACAAATTTGTATTTTTATAATTTGTAAATATTATTTATAACATATTTGCATATTTAAATAAGGATAGAACCAAAATAAAAGTGCAAAATAAAATAAATCCATGAGAAAACATAGATGAAATACCTATGTATCTACTTGTATATAAAATAAAAGGGGGACACATTCTTTCACTCTTTTATCCTAGATATTTTTCTAATTGTGTAAGTACTATAAATATTCTTTTAAAAATACAAAACTAAAATAAAACTCAACAAAATACATTAAAATAAAATCATTTATATAAAACATAGGTAAAACGCCTATAACTAAACCTACAGAATATATTTACATATTTATTTAAGTGTACAAATTACATCATAAAAATAAAATAAAAATATATTTATACTCAAAAAATACGTTATAAGTATATAAAATAATAAAATAAAATATACAAAATAAAAATAAAAATACACAAACATAGAAGAATATACCTATAAATACAATAATAAAAATTAACTACTAATAAATAAAACCAAAAAATAAATAAATATCATAATAAAATACTAAATAAAATAATAAACATTTTTTATTCATAAAAAATTAATAAAATCATTTACTATTTATAATTATTTATTTTTAAATAAACTTGTTATTTTGTCTTGTAGCGGATCTACATGGACCAATGGCAGGCCGTCAAAAGTTGACCATGGTCAACTGTCCCATCCAAATCTTTGACTCATCAGAAGTATATTTTCCCCCGATTTCAGATATTTTTCCTGGCCGATCTATCTATTAAATGACATCGATCTCTTCACGGGAATTCCTCCCAGATCCATCATCATCCACGCCCGCTACTTAGATCCAATGTATATACTTTCGATTCTTTAATTTTGGTCGGTCAATAAGGGTGCATATACATGTGTATAAATAAGTACCTCTGCCTTCCTTCTAAAATTTGGTCACTTTCTAACCCCTAAAGCCATGTGACTCGACCAAAGCGAGCATCCTCGTAACGGGAGGAGATCCCCTGAGCTCGCGGCGGTCTATGGTGGGCGGAGGTGCACCCACAGCCGTCTCTCCGGCGAGGCCCTGCTCATTGGCGTCCAACCAGGTCAGAGATGCGCATTTCTTCATTTTTAGTTAGATTTTTGTTCCAGCATTTCATTTATGCATTTAGTTTAAGAATTAGTGTAATATTTTAGCATGAAATCCCTAAAGCTCTGGCAAACATTCCACAGTGCTTCGACCTGTTTTGACCCATCATTTCCACCTCATTTCATTCCCCTCTCGTTTCTCTACGCCCTGAGCATCTCCATAAACCAAGATCTCCCCCGGATCTGGAGATACGATCTCCTTCCTCTACCCATCGCTGGAGACCTCCGCCCGCACCACCTGATGCTCCCCTTCACCCTAATAATGCCCAAGATTCTTCATTTTGTTGTGCGTAACTTTCCTACAGGATATGGAGCGCCAAAGGACTCTAATGGGAGTCGATTTTTGAAGACATCAGGTACTTGGAGCTCACATTCTTGATCAACCTCGCTTGTGCAATCCAGAGCTCCAAGAGCCTCGTTGAAGCCATCCATGGACGCGGCGGAGCACCAAGAACATGTAGAGCCCCTCGACGGAGGGAATGGAGGCCGTAGGAGAGCGTATCGACCGATCAAAGCTCGTCATCAATGACCTTCTTCCCCCTTCTTCCAGCCCCCTACTATGTCGTTGGATGAATAACGTCGCTCTAGATTGCATCACCACTATTGGATCTCGCCATGACATGATCAACCCTCTGATCTAATTACAGGCATCGATCCATGAACAATCATCGGTCGTTGGATGCTTGACGCGTCGATAAGTGAAGCGACATCCGTCGTCCATCCGCGCACCTATTATGGGGTAAATTACATATCTCACCCACATTTTTCGTATTTAGTATTTAGTCATGTAGATAACAAATAAAGTGTAAAATAAAGTGGAAATTTTGCATAAAGGATTTTGAAGATTCTTGTAATTACTTTTAAGTCCATTCCACATCATCTCACGTGTTGTCCCATGTGAGGTGGCAAAAATGCAAGGATACCCCTCCTAATTTTGTAAATTAATGTTTAGTTCAATAAATTTAATTTCACGTTATAATTTTTTGTAAAAAATTCAAGCAGGTCCCCGAACTCTCACGTATTTG
Organism: Ottelia alismoides; assembly: GCA_037367405.1. Classification (NCBI taxonomy): domain Eukaryota; kingdom Viridiplantae; phylum Streptophyta; class Magnoliopsida; order Alismatales; family Hydrocharitaceae; genus Ottelia; species Ottelia alismoides. Next base: position 717,811 of record JAZKJV010006603.1, on the reverse strand, counting down.
CATTTTGGTCCCTAGTTGTATGTGTCACGTGTAGTCCCACATCTATGTAAAATTACATGTATGCCCTGGCAGTTTTTGGAATTGTAATTTAGTCATTAAAATTTTAATTAAAGTTATATATTTATGGTATTTTTGCATACATCCCATGGTATTTATTTTTATTTGCAAAAATGCTTCTGTTAGGACATGTATTTTTGTATGATTTATCTAATTAATTAAAATACCAACGATGCTCAAAAATTCACAAAAATAGGGATAAATGCTTTATGCCATGTACTTTCACGCTATTATTTTTAATTGGCATTTTTTCCATTTTATCTATTTATTAAAAATGAAAAGGATCTTAAATAATCCCTTCTTACATATAAAAATTCAAAAAAAAATAAAAACTTTTTTGAAATATAACAAAAATATAGTCTATTTTGGTATTTATTGAGTCCATAAAATGAAATACCCTGAAAAAAAGAAAAAGAAAATTTTAAAAATCATAAAGCTCCAAAATCAAACAAAAAATCTAAAAATTCTACAAAAAATAATAAAAAAATGTTTTTCTATTTTGTAATTATCTGTATATTATTATTATTTATTTAAAAAATAATTTGGGTAATTTAGGGACTTATTCATTATTTTTTAAACCCATATTAATTTCAGATTATTTGTTAATCCCATCTTTGGGATGTTTTTTACTTCAAAAATACATAACAATTAGTAAAAATCACAGAAAATAACAAAAATTAGAAAAATATAGCAATCACAAAAATACTGTTTTCACTATCTTTTACTTTTTTTACATATTTATATCTATATAGTATCTATTTATATCTTATATTGTAGTTATATATGTACATATATACCTATACGAGTATTTATATATACATATATGATATTTAAATGAAAAAGAAAATATAAAATGGAAAATATAAAAAGAAAATACAAAATTACAAAACCAAAATTAAAAAAATTAAAAAAAATTAAAAACCCACAAAATTAATAAAATGGACAAGAGATAAAAGACAGAATTTTTGTGCATCTATCATGCCTCCTCATGTTTGCTCCCAGTGTTCGACCTCTACTTGTGCTTCCACCTATACACATTTGCATGTAGAGTTATAATAAATTTTAACTCCACATTTTTGTTTTTCATTGCTTGATTCTTATTGTGGGTTAATTGTTGATTGATTGGAGATTTTATCTGATGTCACATCAGTGACTGTGCTTCCGCCTTGTGGAATGATATGATTTCAACTTATTTTTTCTCAGTTATCAAGTAGTTGGAGAGCAAATGGACTGTGCCCTTTGTAGTGAAGCATGTGTGATAATGGAAGCATTGTTATATATGGTTTGTTAGCCGACACACAAACCATTTGAGATCAACAGGTAGTTACTAAAGCCTTATCTTGAACATGGTATGTTTATGTCTGTGGTTGATTGGATTCAGGTGGTCTATGATGAAGAGCTTACAGCCGCAGCATCCGCACAATCAAACGAGGACATCAAAAACATTTTTGATTAGTTATTTTCTTTTCTTCTTTTCGTTTTCGTTCTTCAAATTCTTTCTTTTGTGATGCCCTCATCACAGTCATCTATGATATACTTAGGATATGCTTCGTTCTAAGTTGAGGGGGGTGAGCGCCCTCGAGTTATTCTATTTTTAATCCCTTGCATGTCTCCTAAACTCTTGATAATATGTCTATACTTAGGGATATTTTACCCTAAGTATAGTAGAGAGACATGCCGAGTTAATGATTCATCTATTAATTCCCACCCTCAATCCTCCCTGAATGAAGAATACAGTCTGCTATACTTAGGATTAATTGATCCTAAATATAGTGGGGAACATCGACTTCTTATTGAGTTGCTGTAGTATAGATTTTTCTATACTTAGTACAAGTTATGTCTTATTTTTCTCTTTAATCTATGAGGATATAGTTCAAGCTAAGTATATGGGGTCAATATATACTTTTATATATTTTAGCCATAACATGCACTTTCATATTTAAAATATATATCTAAAATCCGTTTAATAAGTGTAAAGAAAATACTTTTATAAATTTCATTAAAATTCTTTCTGTATGCTGATTAACAAATCGGGTAAAAATGTTATGCAAAATGTTTGAATTTCAACCTTTATAAAAATGTTTTGCTTGTAAAATTTATTTTCTTTGTTTGAAATAAAAGTTTTGAAAATATATTTGCAAATGGCTTGGAAAGTGGTTGCAAAAATAGTTTGAAAAATCTATATATATTGTTTGAAAAATCTTTGCGAAATGATTTTCAGATTTTTTAAATGCTTACAAAAATTTTCAAATTAGTTAGCAAAATAAAAGCTTCCAAAATGTCCATGAAAATCTTTTCAAAGTATTTTGAGAATTATGTACATAATCAAAGCAAATAACATTCTTTTACAAACTTATCAAATTAGCCATAAAATAATAACTAAACTCTTGTCAAAAATCCATGTAAATTCCCGAATCCTAATTCTTGTAAACTACTAAGATGCACTCCCATGTAAATATATGTACCTATTTCTTTTCCCAAAAACTTTGTTGTTAAAAATACCAAAAACATGTGTAAAATATTTGTTAAAAATTGCATAAAAATTTGCAAAACTTTTTCAAAAATCCATAAAAATTTCAAAATCAGAAAATTCCTTCAGAAAAATACTTTCTTGCATTGTACATTGTATTTTTATTTTTCGGAATAACATAGACAACTGAACAAGTCCAAATAAAGTTTAAAGATTGGGGATTGGAATAGGACTTAATACTCTTAATTTCAAAGGAATCCATTGAGGACTGGAAGTGGAGATATTTCATGTCACCTTGACATAAGACAATGTTCATGAGTGAATTCAACGTGCCTAAAAAGAACCCTTCGTATCATCCGTAAGACTCTTGAGATAGTGACTTGACTGGAAACCTCGCATCTAGCACTTAGCTCAACTCAAACAGACTACTAAAAAATCTTAGAGTCTAAGTTGGGATGATACAAGGCCATTTCATCAAGGGTGGCTCAGAAATTATTCTTAGGGATTGCTATCACCGGTACTCTAACCCGATTCTTTTGGTAACAATGATATCTAAAAACTGGAGATGGATTGAAACAATGCTTCGGATGAGGAATGGTCTACCGGTGCAACTTTCTCTAAGGCCCCGAAAAATGGGGGAACAAAAATGATATATCCACCGAGGCACAAGCAAGAATACATAAGCTATATAAAGTCAAAGAAAATATCCAAAGAAGCCTACACCTAAAAATTCCAAAAATGTTTGAGCTTTGGAAAAAGCTTGCTTCTTGGTGAATAATCGATTACACTAATTGACTTCACATGGAAATGAAGACTAATTGGTCCATCCCCACTTCTTTTTCCCATTCTTCTAACCTCTTCCCCCATCGGTTGTAAAGATCGGAAGAACCTAACCTCGGAAAGAAATATATGTCTCCACGAGGATGAGTTATCAGAATAGCAGATGCCTTGGTAGTTCAACGGTTTTGTTTGGGGAGAGCGGAACAATTTCACACACATGGTTCTATCACTTTAAGGTAGCAAGAGTATGTGATTGAGAGGATGGTTCTAACCTAGCTGTGAATTGGGATGGATAATAGGAGTATGGAACCTAGGGGTTCTTATGTCACACTTCCTGACTTCTGTGTGGTTCCGAACGCACCATTAATCCAAAGGCCTTCTCTGAGCTCCAAACTTTATCTTTCTCAAAACAGTTTAAAAATCGACAATTATTCCAAGTTATTTCTATTTCTTTTCTTTATTTTCCTTCTGCAATTGTAGGCATAAGTGTTTACTAGGGACTAGCAAAGTCAAGTATAGGGGGTAATGAATCTCCATTTCATCACCTTTATTCTTTTAGTTTGGCCTTTAAACCATAGATAAATGTATGTATATATCACTAATTTATCAAAATAAACACCTGATAATTTGTGCAAAATACTTTATAAAATAATGCACATTTATTATATTTATGTCCAAAATAAAAGAATAAAGGAAGAAAAGAAAAATTAAATGAATACCATAGATGTTGAGTGACCCTAGCCTCCGAGACTCGATCATCATGATGACTTAGTCGACAAGAAATAAAGTAAGGGGAGGTAGGGTGGCTAACTATACAGATCACACAGTCTAAAACCCCTAAAAATATAGGCCTATAATTATCTTTTGGGCCCTATTTTATTCTTTATAATTTATGCATCAAATTAATAAACTTTATACATGAAATTTGTATATAAAAATACTTAGAAAAATATAAATTTTATTTCACATTTAAATAATGTACAATGTTCAGTTTACACTCATAATAAAAAGCTGAAATACAAACTTCCCAGACCCATATCTTCACCATTATGAACTCAAAATGTACCAAATCACCTTTAATTATTTATAACTTTTAATAATCTATTTAATGAAAATGTTTTCATTTAATTTGGAGTTAATATGCCAAAGTTAGGTTTTCGACGCATATTGTATAGTTTACCTAAATAAAATATTCATTTTATTTATTCTTTATAACTTTATATTTTTATAATTTTGTAATTATTTTTAATATATATACATATTTAGAATAGAATAAAACCACAAATAACACAAAAAAATAAAATAGTCTATATAAATACGTAGATGAATATACTATATGTATACCTATATAATAAGCATGCATATTTATTTAAGTGTACATATTATATCCGAAAAATAAAATGAAGATATATTTATGTATATTTAAATAATTTATAAATATGTAAAATATGTGCATAAAATAATAAAATATAAAATACAAAATAAAATTAAAACTTATAAATTATTGGTAAATATACCTATACTTATACTTGTAAAAAGTAACTCATAATAAATTAGTCCAAAAATCAAATGAAATCAGATTAAAATTCTATATAAAATAGTAAATATTTTTATTTATAATCAAAATTTAAATAACTCATTTATTAATTATTTTTAATTTTAAAAAACTATATCAATTTTCTTTTTCTTGATTGGTCCACGTAGATCAATCACGGACTCCCATTCGCTGACCTGGGGCCAACTGTACCCTAACTCCATCTGAATATTGTTAGAAGTAACAGACCGCCCTTCTTCGTCGAAATTCTACGCCTCCACCCTTCTCCTTCTGACCTCAATCCTTCCACCATCATGTCGCCTAATCATCCCTCACCCATGCTGTCCTCGGATCTCCAGCTACCATCTCCTCCGATCACGCAATCTCCCCACGAAAACTAGTAACTCATAGCCTATAAATAAACCCCCAATCCTCTTTTGATTTTTTAGATCCCTCTTCAATCACTTCTAGCCCCTTAGATCAGCCGCCATAGCTTCATGGAGGTGAAAGCTTCATGTAACTGTCGATTTGCAGTGTCGAGGAGAGAAGGAGGAGCACATAGAACACCTCCGGTGAGCCGCCATTGAGGTTCAACCACCTCAGCTCCTTGTTCAATCGAGGCCATCCTTCTTTTGCATTTGTAGGTAATGTTAGCATGTGGAATTTAATTTATGCATTCAGTTTCATCTTTAGTCTAGTGATCAGGTGTAATTTCATAATCCCCAATTTGATTTGCAGGTTGAACTCCATGCCAAATATGTCACTTCTATACCACATCCCCACCCGTAAACCATCCCCCCTCGTTCCTTGACATATTATCCACCTTCCACTCCATCTACCCAACCCAGATCCTTCGTGGATCAGGGTTCCAAGCTCCCCTCCAACCATATCACCGGATCTCTTCACATCTTCGCCCCCCATGCTGTTGGTAGCTTCGAGGAGTAGCCGAGAGAATAACCTTTGGTCTTCCTAATGTTTTTGGTACATGAAAGGGTAATCAAGAGATCCTCGAACCCATTCGAAAAACCTAGAGTGGCTCCTAGCAACCAGGAGCCTTTGGAGCGCCTTGGGCTTCTTTGACGCCTTTTATGCCCACTTGTTGCACGTGGAGAAGGCCTAGCAAGCCGTTGGGCCCATCAGAAGGAGAATCAACCATTGTTGCAGATCAAAGCTCGTCAGTTGCATGGTCATCTAATATTCTTCGTGCAACCCTCCAAGTCGTTCGATGAAGAACAATGACACAGATCTAATATGGATTATTGATTTCCATTGAAAGGGTACGCAAGGATAGGCACACCATCGACCACGTGGCAACACCATGATGGTTGGATCCTAAGCACTTAAGGGGTAAATTACTCGACACCCCTCCACATTTTTGTAATAGTAATCAGTCATGTAAATATTTCATGAATTGTAAAGTAGTATATGATTTACATGTACTCCTCAGAATATTTTTAATATTGAAATTAGTCACTACCAGTCACGAGCACAAGCATGTGTTAGTTTATAAAAATTGCATGTAAACCCTCCCAAGTTCTTTTAGATGTATTTAATATTAAAACTTTTAATATTAGTTCAAATGTTTTGGGTATTTTGCACTTTGCCCCCATCTATTTATTTTAAATTGCAAATATACCCTTGCTAGTTCAAATATTTTTGTGTATGTTTCTTTAATTTTTATAAATATCATCCGTTCTCCAAAAATTACAAAACAATATGATGAGGTACCTAGATGCATGATGTTTCATGCCATGTAATTAGTTTTACATTTTAAGCAGTTTTCATGTTTATTAAAAATCAAACAGTGCATTGATATTCCCTGATTACTTTAAAAAATCCAAAAAAATTATAAAATCGTGTTTAAAAATTCCAAAAAAATAGTTTATGTTTATTATAGTATCTAGTACACCAGACAAAAAATCCCTAAAAAAAGAAAAAGAAAATGAGAAAAAATTAAAAAGACCCAAAATTCTATAAAAATATAGAAATTCTTCAAAAAAACCCAAAATAGTTCTTCATCTTTTATGATTTTATTTGTATATATATATATATTAGTATATATTAAAATTAATTTTGAAAAATTTTGAGGTTTTTTGCTACTTTAAAACCCATTCAAGTCAGCTTATTTATTTAATCCATGTTTTGGGATATTTGTGACTTTAAAAATAAATAAAATTAGAAAATTACTTAAAAAATAAAAAAGTAAAAATTTATTGAAAAAACACAAAAATGGTTCATTTCCTGATTTTTGACTATTTTTATCTATATTTACATCTATATTTTCACAGATAGCCTATTATTACTTTTATATAAATTATATCTAGTATAATTACTATAAATACTTAATATTTTTTAATACCTTTAAAATATAAAAAGCACTTTACCTTTAGTTATTTCTTGATTTTTGTTTAATTATTATATTATATATTACTTATATTACAGATATTACCTATATATATTTACATACATATCCATATTATATAATATTAATTTAAAAAATTAAAAATCAGAAAATTATAAAATATATAAAATATATAAAAATAGTAATATTGATTAATGAAAAAATAAATATCATAATTATAACAAATGACTCACGTTCTTTGATTAATAGCGTGCATAATTATATACAAACATACTGATACTATTTATTTATAAATAATATTATGTGCTACTATGTGTGTTCCATGTGTTCAACACCCTGCTCTACTTGTCACTATACACATTTATATATAGGGTTTATATAAATTTTGATTCACACATATTTATTCTTGCTTAATTATATTGCGTTGGTTGATTGTTGATTTATAGCATTTGGTATTAGAGAGTGATCACTTCGACGACTGTGTGTTCTCCTTCTATGATACGTACGACCCTCCTCTTAGGATTATCTGTGTTACTTCAATGTACTCCTAGATAAACAAGTGTAGATGACTCAAAAACTCTTGACATACACATTGATCAACACTAAAAATATACGCATTGTGCAATAAGTCTCTCGAGAGGATCCTTGTTTAAATGAGAGGAAGAAAACAAAGGACACCATCTTATGCCCTCCATCTATTGTCCTTCTATATTTACTTTTATGACCGACAGCTATAGAGATAGTGAATTGGACGAAAGAATGATTTATTCCTACTGTTGAGGATTGGCTTCTTAGGAGAGTCTTTTAAATTGGAACTTTGGGTGACGCTTTGACTCCACTTTTGTAATTGCATTCCACACTTAATGTCATATCCTTATCGAAGGATGTGAAAAAATCCTTTAAGCGCATCACGGAAGCGTGAGGATCATATCGTATACGATCAAGAATGACTACTCGCATTAGTTGTTCTATGTAGCGAATTTAAATTTTTTATGTGATGAAACCATATTATCCAAGAACATTTCTTGGATCATTTCATCTAAAAACAACAAAGATATAGAAATAACTCTTGAAGTGTGGTGCTGCCGCTCCGACAACTCTTGGATCTCCGTCTTCTTTGGTGCATGGCGCTCGTGAAGAAGACATTCAATCTCGTGAGACGAGATCAGGCAATCCATTGCTTGGATCATCAACTTGGATTGCCAGAAGCATGCGATATTCATCAAGACGGCCATGGTACATAACCCTAATTGTATAAAGGGATCTTATAGTGCATTCATTCATTTAATCTCAAAAAGAGAGTAAAACAATCAATAACTTTTATTGATAAGTCATATATTACAATAACAATTATTGTAGGAATGGTTTGCATTGGGCTCACATGGCTAACAATCTCCCACTAGCCCTCAGAACCATTCAGGAACAATCCTTAAATCCATACTCATTACATGTTGGTCAAAAACCTTCTATGTCAAAGGTTTGGTAAGAGGGTCAGTAATGTTGTCGGCAGAGGCCACCTTGGTGATGATGATATCACCACGCTTTTGAATCTCCTGAATGATGTGGTATTTCCTTTCTACGTGCTTGATCTTTTGATGCCATCTGGATTCCTTTGCTTGGGCAATGGCTCCCGTGTTATCGCAGAGTAACGGGATGGGAGTATTAGAGGAAACTACACCAAAATCCATGATGAACTTGCATAACCACACCGCCTCCTTTGCAGCATCTGATGCAGTAATGTATTTGGCTTCTGTTGTTGAATCTACCGTAGTGTCCTGCTTCTTGCTTCTCCAGCTCACAGCGCCACTTTTCAACAGGAATACAAACCCTGATGTTGACTTTCGATCATTAATATCCGACTGGAAGTCTGAATTTGTATATCCCAAGACTTGGATATCACCTTCTCCATAGACCAAGATGTAATCTTGCGTCCATCTTAGATATTTGAACATGTTCATCACTGCATTCCAGTGTTGCTCTCCATAGAAAGATTGGTAACGACTTACCACTCCCTCTACACGACAGATACCTGACCTAGTACACATCATGGCATACATTAAGCTTATTACAGCTGATGCATAGGGGCATCCAGCCATGGCTTTCTTTTCGTCAACACTTTGAGGAGCCTTCCCTTTAAATAGGTGGATACCATGTCTTAAGGGGAGGAATCCTTTCTTGGTACTATCCATACGGAAATGTTCAAGAATCTTCTTAATATACCCATGTTGTGATAATCTCAGTATCCTCATTTGTCTGTTTCTAAACATCTTAAGGCCTAAGATATAAGAGGCTTCTCTAAGATCTTTCATCTCGAAGGTATGGGATAGCCAAATTTTCACACTGGTCATCATCCATGTATCATTTCTAATGATAAGGATGTCATCTACGTAAAGCACAATGAACACAATGGTGCTCCCACAAAGCTTCTTGTACACAGAAGGCTCATCAAGATTCTGCACAAAATCATAACTCTTCATGGTTTCGTCAAATCTGATGTTCCATCTACGAGAATCTTGTTTGAGCCCATAGATGGCTTTCTTCATCTTGCATACTTTGCCATCCTCGGTTATGAAGCTCTAAGGTTGCTCCATATAAATATCCTCCTCGAGGAATCCACTGAGGAAACCTGTCTTGGCGTCCATCTGCCAGATATTGTAGTCAAGAGGTGCAACTATAGCTAGCAATGTCCTGATGGACTTAAGCATAGCCACAGGAGAGAATGTCTCGTTGTAATCGATGCCTTCTCTCTTTGTGTAGCCTTTGGCCACGAGTCGCCTTGAAAGTCTCTCTCCCATCAATTCCCCTCTTTCTTTTGAAGATACGTTTACACCCAATGGGTTTTACCCCTTTAGGTGGATCCTCTAGGGTCCATAAAACATTCTTATGCATGGATTCAATCTTTGACTTCATTGCTAGCATCCATCTATCCATGTCATGATTCGTGAGTGCTTCATCAAATGAAGTAGGATCATTGTAAATCTCACCTGACACATGGAATCCATACCTTTCAGGTGGTTCAACCACTCTCGAACTCTTTCGAAGAGGTATGGGTGTTTCATCTTTATTTATCTCTTCAGTTTCTGGTTCATGAAGCTCACAATCCTCAGGAGATTCGATGAGTTCCTCTACTTTATTTTTGTCTTGACCTTTAAGGAAGTCATCCTCCAGAAATCTGACATCTCTAGAGATAAAAACCTTTTAGGTCTCAAGATCATAACTAGTATCCAGTACCATCTTTAACATACCCAGTGAAGCAACACTCATGAGAGTGAGTTTCTAGATTACTTATGTCCGTGTTCTTCGCATGGACCAAGCAACCCCAAACCCTCAAGTGGTTAACATTAGGTTTGGTTCCATACCATAGCTTATGAGGAGTCTTAGGTATAGACTTTCTAGGAATCTTATTCAGGATATATATTGTAGTCTCAACTGCATATCCCCAGAAACTAAGAGGTAAATGTGCTTTGCTCATCATATGAACGGACCATATCCACGATAGTCCTGTTATGTCTTTCAGCAACACCATTAAGTTGGGGGGTTCCAGGAGGAGTGAGATTGGAGACAATTCTATTATCTTTAAGGTATTCCTCGAATTCATCTGAGAGGTACTTGTTCCCTCGGTCAGATTGAATTCATTTAATCTTCCTATCAGTTTGATTCTCAACCAAAGACTTGACCTCTTTGAAATTTTCAAAGGTTTCAGATTTATGACGTAGCAGGAAGATAAACATGTATCGCAAATGGTTATCAATAAACATTATATAATATCAATATCCATTTCGAGTCGGGGTACTGAAGGGACCACATACATCGTTATGTACAAGGTCGAGAATATCTTCGCATCATGTAACCTTGTTACGAAAAGGCGTCCTAGTCATTTTACCTCGAATACAATGTTCACAGGTAGGCAAAGATTGAACCTGTAGAAAATCTAAAGGTCCATACTTTATCAATCTATTGATCATATCAATAGATAAATTACCAAGCCTTTGATGCCAAATCATATTCGAATGATTTCCATCCTCCCTGGATCTTTTAAGGTTTTATTATTATTAGCGGTAGTAACAGTCATGACACGTTCATCAATGTATAATTCATAGAGTCCACCAGAAGTCAAAACATCATCCGCAATATATTTATCATAATGATTTATGGCCAATTTATTATAGAAAAGGAATGAACTTCTAACAAGTTTAGATATATATATCAAATTCCTTCTAACTTCAGGTACATAAAGACACTCTTTAAGTAAAAGGACTCTCCCACTAGATAATGATAGTCGGTAGGTTTTGATGGCAACTGCTGCAACACTTGCATCAGTCCCATCTGGATGACTATCTCCCCTTCTTCCAGATTCTTAGTTTATTGAAATAGATGCAAATAAATTACATACATGAACAGAAGCATCAGAATCAACAACCCAACTTCCTTCTCGTCCAATGAGAAATTTAGTTTCAATGATGAAAGTAGATTTCATACCTGCAGGGGCTTTACCTTTGTCAGTAGACTTTAGGTATTCTGAGCAGTTACATCTCATGTGCCCTGGCTTCTTGCAGTGGTGACAAACGTCATTTTTCTTCAACGCTATCATAGTTGGTGCACTAGAAGATGAGACAACGCCTTTACTCTTCTTCTTTATCTTCTGAGATGGGTCCTTCTGGGAATCTTGCTTCCAACCGCGCTTTCCTTTGACCTATGCAACCATTGCACTACCAGAGTGGCCATCTTTCTTCATCACGTCTTCATTAGACTTTAATGTAGCCAGTTGCCCAGTGTTAGTAAAATCAACTTTGCTCATGTGGAACATGACTACAAAGTTGTAGAAAACTTAGGGAGCAACAGCAAATGAAATCATACTGCATGTCAGAATCCATGAAGGCTCCCAGGGTTTCCAATTCAGAGAGGTATCCAAACAGATTGAGTACATGTTCTCTAACAAAGGTCCCTTCCTGCATCTTGCAGTGAATAAGTTCGTTCATTACATTATAATGTTGTGTGTGGTTCACATAACCGAACATTTCTTTTAGATTCAGCATGATCCCTTAGCAATGGTTCATCTCCACGTGCTGCTTCTGAAGCATATTGGATAATGAACCAAGAATATAACACCTTGCCAAATAATGATCTTCATCATATTTTTCATTAAATGAAATTTCCTTCGGAGTCTTTGGGTCTGCATACTTGTCCTTGGATAGCACATAGGAAATGCGCTCAGTAGAAAGGACAAGATCCAAATTTCGAATCCAATTCGAATAATTTGTTCCGGTCAACTGATTGACCTCTAGGAGTCTGCTCAGAGGGTTCATGGACTTCATTTTCTGAAATTAAGAATGCATTATATTAGAACATATAATTATATATTCATTTTAAAACATTTGATTAAGGAATTTTAAATCAAATTAGTCTTGCCTTTTCAACTTTGAAAGTCCCTTATTCACTTTCAAAGCAAGAGATATACTTACCGCTATATCTCTAGCAAGAACTGGAATCTCCTCTTTACCTTTATCACATCTCAATAATATGAAAACCTGTGACCCAGATAAAGAGAAACGGGAACACATTCTGCCATACAAGTCCAACTTGCATTTCTCAATTTGGTCTTTAAAACTCGGGCCCACCATCCCTAAGGTGATGTTGACTCGTCGTTAATTGAGCCAACCATCAACAGGATTAATACTCGCTATGCGTAGTCCAATATCACCCCAATATGAGGACTCGATATTGAGGTCACTACATATATGGCCTTACTCTTTCGAGGAGTAAGGAGCCCGATCTAGATGCGCTTGTATAAAGGAGTTGTCACTTCAGACGGACGTCTCCTACATACAATCCATGGCGACGGAACCCTTCGCCTTAATGGGAGACCATGGATGTCACTTTTGTGATCCTCCACCTCATATTCAAATTTTAAGTATCATGAATCACATTCATATAATTAATTCTTCAAAGGAGAATACACATCTATTCATAATAGAGTGTTCCAATTGGATATAATCAATTTAATCACATTAAATCGATTATCAATTCGATTCAATCAACAAACTTGATTATTACTTGAAAGGATGGTATAATCTAAAGTACGTATTATTCGAATTTTAATAATTAGAAATATACCCCATGATCTCTCCTGCATTATCGAGTCCCTACCCGTTGTCATAGCCAGTACCAACGGGAGTGGGATAGGCCCCAAACAATGCAACCTGCTACCCCAACGCTCCCTGACTAGACACCATATCCACCTCAGGAAAGGATAATGCCAAATCGATCATTGTGTACTTGAGAAGTTCAATGGTTTTTAAATCGAAATTATACCATATAGTAATAATCAAAACCATTTTGATTATAAAGAAATTTGCTAAACAAATTCTCAAAACCTATTCAAGTAACATGTTTGATGAAAGTGTATCAAGTAACCAATTGGTGATCTAGATCATATCTAATCATTTATTGGTTGAGGCAATGTCATTTAAGGGAAAAATTACAATCAAATATTTATCATATCTATTCTAGGAAATTAACTATTAATTTCACAAGTTACTAAAATGATAGTCGCAAGGTTCATGATCGAGTATATAATTTTCAGCAGTGACCCCTACTTACTAAAATTGTCATATCTCAATCAAATTAAATCCAAATTACACAAAACAAGTTTTCAGAGTTTTCTAATTTGATTTACAACAGAATTTAAGTGATTAGAACATATTTCTAGGAGTTTCAAAAACAGAAATTAACTCCTTAATTACGTCAAGATTCGCAGTCCCCGAAACAGTGGATACATGTTCATTAAAATGATCATATCTTGAGCAAACGAAATCCAAATTATGCAAACTCAAATCCCACAGTTTCTTTGTTTAATGGGAAAAAAAATCAAACAGCACGGGTCGCATCTTCTTATATAGGGTTTTAGGAGTCCATGGATCCCAAACCATAGACAACACACAATCAATGGATGAGATTGATTTGTATTTCTTTCAATGGCTAAGATGTTGATGTAAAACACAACATCAAATGATTTCATTTAAATTAATTTACATTTTTAAATCAAAAAAATAATTGGAATTCAAATAACATTTGAACAGAGAAGGGACAATGGGGAGACCGATATTATCTCCTCAAGAAGAGGTTAACGCCCACTTTTCTCCATAAGGGGATAAGTAGGCATCCACTCTTCTTGAGTGGGCTAGGTCTCTCTCCATTATATCATGATTATCTCTTTAATTTACAACAACACTTGTTGTAAATATTTTTCACAAAAGATAATTCACAATTATCTTGTGAAAAAATTCAATCAAGCCATTGAAATTATGTGAATCTTATTCACAACCCAAAACTAAATGTAATTATATTTTCAATTCATCATTCAATGTGAATCCAATTCACATTAACAATTAATCAACAAATATAGATCACAAAAGGTTCTCTCTCTTATATTATAAGTCATATTAATTATATACATGAATAATTGGATAGTCCACATTATCCATATCCACAATAATTAAATCACAATTTATTACATTTGATAGTCATTCTCATGGATTCAGATAATGTGAATCAAATTCACACTATTCATGAAAATTAAATCACATTTAATTATATATTTCTAAATGCTCAGATATAATTCAGCTTTGGAATTATTCTTGAACTCTTTCAAGGACAATGCGCTTTCTCCGCAGAAACTTGGAGATAAGGACAGAGCGATTGTATTGTTTTGCGTATAGTGACTTGGATATTGAGATTACATCTCAAATCAATATCCCCTGGACCTCTCAAAGATGCTTGATTCGATCAAGGTCGCAAATCTAATCTTCTCATTGCATATGAATCTCATTCAGATCAATGTCCAACATTTGGAACAAGATCATATTACTTCTCTATTAATAGGAGTCAAAAAATTCCAAACCTGTTTCATCACTCCCTTGGAATGGAAGCGTTATGGTTATACAATGTTTTATGATCACATCACCCTCAGGTATTCCTAATACCTGTATATACCTCATACGAGAAGACCTATGATAAACCCAAAGATATGGATGAATTTTAAATTGTCATCTTTAGGGTTTAATCATCAAGATTCTCAATCTTGATCATTAAGAATCGATATCGATCGTATGCTTTCCCAAAACGTATATCATACCTTCAAATTCTTGTCATGCTTCCAAAGCAAGACGACCACGCATGGAATTTGATCGGTCGTAGTACCTCATGAATGAGCACATGTCTCCTGATTCACAAGTGAACATGTATGATCCCCTTGAGATAGTGTACTACTCATATGCCCTTACATGCACACCAGCTCGTTGGTGTTCAGACCTTGGTTAGGTCATCAACATATTGGTCTGCCAAATGTACATAGACATATAGTAACACATTTGTCTCTGGTCAGAGGATGTGTGGCTATATTGTGACAGTATTCAACATAGGACTTAGGTTATCTCAATCTCGTTAAGTCAACCTTTTGACCTAACTAATCTGACACCTCCGAATCACTATTCCTGTGCAGAGGACCTGCATCAAGAGGTCGGTCAGATATCAACATGATGAGAAAGGATTGCCATCTCCTACTCAGGCTGGAGATCATCTCTTAACAATCATTTGATGGAGCTTGATGAGTCCTCAATCTAACTCCTTAGATATTCATCCAAGCATCATCCTCTATGATTCAATTAATGAATCAACAGTTGTATCATCATCAAGATTGTCATGGTACATAACTTAATTGTACAAAGGGACCTTATAGTGCATTCATTCATTTAATCTCAAAAAGGAAGTGAAACAATCAATAACTTTTATTGATAATTCATATATTACAATAATATTTATTGTAGGAATGGTTCGCCTCGGGCTCACATGTCTAACACTTATGCCATATATATATATATATATATATATATATATGTATGTATGTATATATATATATATATATATATGTATATGTATATATATATATATATATGTATATATATATATATGTATGTATGTATGTATGTATGTATGTATGTATGTATGTATGTATGTATGTATGTATGTATGTATGTATGTATGTATGTATGTATGTATGTATGTATGTATATTAGCAATGTGAGCCCGAGGCGAACCATTCCTACAATAAATGTTATTGTAATAAATGATTTATCAGTAAACATTATTGATTTTTTTCACTCCCTTTCTGAGATTGAATGAATGAATGCACTATAAGGTCCCTCTGTACAATAAGGGTTATGTACTATGGCCAACTTGATAATCATACAGTTGTTGATTCATTGATTGAATCATAGAGGTTGATGCTTGGATGAATATCTAAGGAGTTAGATAGAGGACTCATCAAGTATCATCAAATGATTCTTAAGTGATGATCTCCAGCCTGAGTAGGAAATGGCAATCTTTTCTCATCTGACTGATATTTGACTGACCTCTTGATGCAGGTTCTCTTCATGGGAATAGTGATTCGGAGGTGTTAGATTAGTTGAGTCAATGGGTTGACTTAACGAGATCGAGATAACAAAGACCTATGTTGAATGCTGTCACAGCATAGGCATGCATCCTCTGACTAGAGACAGATGTGTTGTTATATGCCTGGATGTGTACAATTGGCAGACCAATAAGTTGATGACCTAACTGATGAATCCACATTTCATCATCTTTATTATATCATTTTGGCCTCAAAAACCCTGGCAAATGCATGTAAATACCCTTAATTTATACATTTTAGCATCCATGCATGTGTGTGTAAATAGTGTATAAAATACAGTTTTTAAGACAAAATTATAGAATAAAGAAAAGAAAAGAAAAAGAATAAATATTGTAAATATTTTATGATCCGAAACCCCGAGACCTAGGCATCTCGATGAGTAGGTCGACAAGGAACAAAGAAAAGAAAATGTTTCTTATTTTATTGGTATTGTGGCCCTTTAGGGTTTAATCATCAAGTTTCTCAATCTTGGTCATTGAGAATCGGTATCGATCATATGCTTTCCCAAAACATATATCATACCATCAAGTTTCTCAGTCCTTGTCGACCTAGTCATCGAGATGCCTAGGTCTCGGGGTTTCGGGTCATAAAATATTTACAATATTTTATTCTTTTTCTTTTCTTTTCTTTTCGTTATTCTATAATTTTGGCTTAAAAACTGTATTTTATACACTATTTACACACAAATGCATGGATGCTAAAATGTATAAATTAAGGGTATTTACATGCATTTGTCAGGGTTTTTGAGACCAAAATGATAGAATAAAGATGATGAAATGTGGATTCCTCATCCCCCTATACTTTGCCTTTGATAGTCCCTATCAAACACTTTTGCAATAAGTGCAGAAAAGAAAACAAAGAAAAGAAAAAGAAGAATGATGGATTGATTTCAATTATCAAACTTGTTTTCACAAAATCAAAGTTTGGAGCCTAAGTCGGACCTTTGGAATTTTAGTGCGGGCGGAACCTTAGTGAGAACTAGATTTGAAATTCAACAGCCTTCGAGAATCCCAAAACTCTGCTCAAGTCTCCTCAATAGCCAGGTCAGAAATATTTCAACTCATACGCAATCCCTTATGACTATGAATCTGACTTGTACAGTGTAAGTGATGGTGGCTCTCCCCAACTGAAATGACAAAGAAACTGACTTCTCCAATATGACAACCCAATGACTCCCCAATCCAACAACTCATTCCTTCGAGGAGCGGGGTATTCCCTTCTAAGTTCAAGTGGCAACCAGCTCAAGAGGAGGGGTGAAGAGAAGAATGGATGATAGCCAGTGTCGCTACCTATCCTAGGATGCAAGACCAGTGTACTCAAGTCATCCCGTTGCAGGCTCACATGATTTGACTTTGAAGCTCAAGCTTGCTTATTTGACTTTACACATATGTACAATCCAGAAGGCATTTTTATTTTTGTACAATCATGTCCACTTTTTTGGTGTTTTTGCTTTTTGCATTTTTTTGAATACTATACATAACAACATTTTGCTTCTGTCCTCTTGAGCCAGTATATTATCCCTCTTTTGAAGCTTTATTGCAACCCACAATCTCCTGTCCTCGAAACTCATCATCACCGGATGGGTGGGGTGCACTTCCCTCCCTAGAGGAGGACAAGTGTTTCCACCTGTGTGCGTCTCATACCGGCAAATCCAACCCCCTCATTACTCCATCTGAGTTGAGCCAAGTGAAAGGTGCAGGTGTCCAAGTTAGGTCATTTTCAACAAGAGTCATGCGTATGCTCCGAAATACTCTACTTAAGCAGTCAAGAATCCATTGAACCAAGTCTCATGATCCTCAAAGAATTAAGTCAACTAGACCTGAAGTACCTCAATTCTAGCTCCTATAGGGTTCCTGTTAATTAGGTATACGGTCCAACCAAGCTCCAATCTTCGGATTTTACTTGGACTCGTTCAACTATCAAACTCAATCCGAAAAATGCTCATGCTATGCAAATGCTATACAGAAAATATTTTTGTGATGCAATTTCCAGATTTTGAACTTTTTTTAGATTTTTGAAAAGATGATGCATATGCATTTCTAGATTTTTTAAAAGGTTTTCAAATATTTTTTGATTTTTTTGCAAATATTTTTGGGATTTTTGGAAACAAAAGATTTCGGATAAAAGCTAGGTACAAATATTTACACGGTGATGCATCTTGTATTTACAAGAAGTGGTTTTAAGAGTTTACAAGGGCAAGTGGTCAATTTTATACATATATACATAGAGAATTTTAGGTGAGATGTATGTATTCCTCAAACTTATTTGACAAATGTTTTTCAAACAATTTTGAAAACTATAGTCCAAAATAATTTTTACAAACACTTTTATAAACATGTACACAGTTTAAAAATCATTTTGCAAAGGTTTTTCAAATGGTATAGAAAGATTTTTCAAAATATTTTTGCAACCATTTTCAAACCATTTGCAAGTCATTTTTCAAACTTTTTTGTTGCACACAAAGAAAATAATTTTTCAAACAAAATGGTTTTTGCAAAGGTTGAAACAAAATGTTTTCCGAATAGTTTTCAAAAAAATTTTCACAAAGATTGTCAAACTATTTTTCAAACATTTTGCAGAGAATATTTCCACCTGATTTATTAATCAGTAAACATCTTTTTATGAAGGTTTTTAATGAATTTTATAAGTATAATATTAAAAATACTAAAGTACGAGTTATGGCTAAAGTATATACACAATATATACAAACCCCCTATACTTAGCCTGAGCTATGTCCTCATAGAACGGAGAGAAAAGAGAAGACATAAGTGATACTGAGTATAGAAAAGTCTACAGAATAAATAATTAAGAGATGAAGGAATGAATGAATGAATAAACAAATGAAAGTTGACCGTCCCCCCCTATACTTAGGATCAAATAATCCTAAGTATAGTAGACTGTACACAAAGCACGGATGGTCAAGGGTGGAAATGAACAGATCGTACTCAGATTGTCTCTCCCTATACTTAGGGTAAGATATCCCTAAGTATAGACAACAAGAGGAGACAGTGGAGAAGATCAAAAGAATAGAGTCAACTCGGGGTGCACGCCCCCCTATACTTAGGACAAAGTACATTCTAAGTATAGAAGACTGACAAAAAGGAGCGACACCTTTCTGATAGATAAAGAAGATAGAAAAGTAAAAGAAGAAAAGAAGAAAAGAAGAAAAAGAATAAACATATCACAGCTCAGTGTGTGCATCCCCCTATACTTAGGACAAGGTATGTCCTAAGTACAGCAAATCATAGGATGAAGATGGGGTGACAGACATAACGAATGAAAGAATTAAGGATATGGACAAATGGATCTATACAGTGGAAGATAGAAGTGATAATCATGTACGAGATGCAGAAGGTGTGAGTCAAAGAGCATATCTCATATCAAATGAATGGGGGCAATGTCAACGGTCGGTGGATCATGATCAAGATATAATTTCAAGCGTTGACCGTTGATGCGAAAAGTAGAGGAAGATGACAACTCGGATATGTCAATACTACCATTGTCATGTACCTTCCTGACGATATACGGTCCTTTCCACTTACTCTGTAATTTCCTTGGAAATAATTTCAGCCTAGAATCGAACAACCATACGCGTTGATCGGGCTCAAACTATTTGTGGCTGATATGAGAGTCGTGCCATGTCTTCACTTTTTCCTTATACTGTAGGCTTCTAGTAAAGGTTGTGTCTCTCAGTTCCTCCAGGGCTACCAACTCTACTTTCCTCTGTTCTCCTACACTCTTAGGATCCAATAATAGTTCTGTAACTACCCAAAGTGACATGCTTTATCTCCACTGGTAAATGGCATGGCTTTCCATAGACGAGATGAAAGGGGGATGTCCCTAATGGTGTCTTGAAGGAAGTCTGATAAGCCCACAAGACCGAGTCCAAAAGCTGTGACCAATCCTTTCGGTATGGGCGAACTACCTTCTGTAAAATCGTTTTAATCTCCCTATTCGATACTTCAGCAAGGCCATTAGTTTGACGGTGATATGGCGTGGCAACACGGTGGTCAATACTGAACTCATCTGCAAGGTCCTTTACATTGTCGTTAATAAAGTGAGACCCCCCATCTGAAATCAAGACTCTAAGTACCCCGAACCGTGAAATAATATTTTTCTTCAAGAAATGACATACGATTTTAGCATATGCGGCTCGGGCAGGTATGGCCTCAACCCAACGACTCACATAATCTACAGCAAGGAGAATATACTCAAACCCCTGACTTTTAGGAAATGGGCCCATGAAATCAATCCCCCATGCGTCAAAAACCTCACAAAAGTTAATGGGTTGCATGGGCATCATGTCTCTCTGTCCGCAAGTACCCATCTTCTGACAGTCAGTACACCTTCTCACGAACTCATCAGAATCCTTGAAAAGGGTAGGCCACAAAAGGCCGTATTGGAGCACCTTCTGTGTTGTCGTCTCCCAGAATGATGTCCTCCTACCTCAAGCTTGTGGCAGTGGGTGAGGATGCTATGTTGCTCGTCTTGAGGAATGCACCGTCTCCAGATGCTATCCCCTCCTTCATGATAAAGGACGGGATCCTCCCAATGGTACGACTTGGACTTCGCAAGGAAGGTCTCAAGCCTCTATCTGGGCCAACCTTGTGGAATAGATTTGGCAAGAAGGTAATTCACAATGTCGGCATACCATGGGATAGAGGTGATAGCAAGGATCGCCTCAACTGGAAAAGTCTCAGTAATAGGTGCTATGGGCTCAGATTCCTCAAGGTTCTCTAAACAGGAGAGGTGATCTGCCACAACATTCTTAACTCCAGGTTTATCCTTAATGTCAATATCAAATTCCTGGAGGAGAAGGATCCACCTGGGTAATCTGGCTTTGGCATCCTTCTTCGATATAAAGTAAAGAATGGCAGTATGATCAGTAAAAATAGTCACTCTAAATACAAGAATGTAAGATCTGTACTTATCCAAAGCAAAGACTACCGCAAGCATCTTTTTCTCAGTCACTATATAGTTCCTCTGAGATGCATCGAAGGTCCAACTATCGTAGTGTATGGCATAGGGTAATCCATCCCTCCTCTGTCCAAGCACAACAGCCCCTACGGTATAATCAGAAGCATCCATCATGATCTCAAATGGGAGAGAGAAATCGGGTGGCTGAAGGACAGGAGCCTCGATAACTAAATTCTTGAGAGTCTCGAATGACTGCAGACACTTATCATCTACAAGGAACTCGGTGTCTTTAGTCAATAAAAGCTGTTAGCGGTCGGGCAATATGACTGAAGTCCTAAATGAACCGTCGGTAGAAACCGACATGCCCCAGAAAAGATCGCAACTGTTTCAAATTGGACGGTGGATTGAGTTTTCTAATGATATCCACCTTGGTCGGATCAACCTCCATGCCCCTGTTGGAGATGATGTGACCAAGGACCTTCCCCTGAGTCACCAAAAAGTGACTCTTCTCCCAAGACAATACAACGTTTACCTCTATGCAGCGCTGAAGCACTCGGTCTAGGCGGTCAAGACAAGCATCAACCCGTCGCCATAGACCGAGAAGTCATCCATGAAGACCTCCAAAAAATCACCTATCATGTCCGAAAAGATGGACAACATGCCCCTTTGGAATGTCGCCGGGGTGTTACATAGACCAAAGGGAATCCGTCTGAAAGCATAAGTCCCAAATTGACAGACGAACGTCGTATTATCCTGATCTTCGGGTGCAATGGCCACTTGATTGTATCTGGAGTACCCGTCAAGAAGACAGTAATGACTCTTCCTAGCTAGCCTCTCGACAATCTGATCAATAAATGGTAGCAGGAAATGATCATTCTTGGTGGCCTCATTCAATCGTCTGTAGTCCGCACAGACCCTCCAAGAAGTGGGTATCCGGGTGGCGATCTCTTCTCCAGACTCATTCACAATTGTAGTGATACCCGTCTTCTTGGGCACCGCATGTAAAGGACTAACGCACATGGAGTAGGAGATGTGGTAGATAAAATCAGCGCTCCACCATTTATATATTTCCTTCATTGCTACATCTCGAAGATTCGGGTTCAGTCGTCGCTGAAACTCACTCGATGGCTTAGTGTCATCCTCGAGGTATATATGGTGGGAGCACAGGACCAGACTTATCCCCTTGAGATCAGTCGCACTCCATCCTATTGCCTTGCGGTTTCTTTCAAGAACCTCCATCAAGCGAGATTCTTGTTCTCCAGTCAAATCTTCTGAGATAATGACTGGGTGCATTTCTGATTCTCTTGCAAGTAATCTATACTTCAACGACTGCGGCAAAGGCTTCAATTCTGGCTTGGTGGGAGCTGGTAGATCTGGTTTCTAATATGTCTGTGTGAATGCTACCAGGTCTGCATGTGAGAACTCTCGCTGTATGTGATCATCTGATGAAGGAAACCTTGCCAGTGTATCTGTCAACTGGGTTGCCTCACTCTCCATCCTCTCTGTCGGCTCATCAAGAAACAGACATGGCAAATATGCATCAAAATCCTTCCAATCAAAGTCTGCCTCCGAGGGATCTGCATTAGAACAAACATCAATGTCACCACTCATCACGCAACTGTCAGCCTCCATAGTGTCCTCTGCCAAGGGTGTGCTCTCTGAACTCTCGTCTACCATATAGGGTGTGTACTCTGAGTCTGTAGACAAGGCGAGGGCTCGTGCTTCTGGTTCTTCCCAAACTACTTCATCATCGGTCAACACGAAATCACACTCCTGGTGGACGTCTAACTCTGCATATGTCATCTGCTCTGTGTCAATGCATGGTTATGAGCAGGCTGAATCTCTAGCTCAGGTTTCAACAATCGTCTCTATTTGTATACGTTCGCCCTCTACGTGAAAATATACCTTCCCACTATCATGGTCGGTCACCACCTTGGCTATGGCCAAGAATGGGCGTCCATGTATGATGGGGGCATTTGTCACCGACTCAGGTATCTCCATGTCCAATACAACAAAGTCCACGGGGAATTTCAGGCCCTAAATGGTAACGATCACATCTCTCAACAACCCCTTCGGCCTCTTAATCGATCGATCAGCAAACTGAAAGACTGTCCTGCTCCGAAGAAGAGGGCCAAACTCAAATCGGTCGAGTAAGGCTGCCGGAAGGAGGTTGATAGAAGAGTCGCTGTCTAATAGAGTACGATCGAATGGCTGCTCAGTAATCTGGCATCTGATATATGGAGCTCCTGCATCAGGTCTTTTGGTTGGCAGCTGGTTCTGAATGGCACAACATGTGGCACGAGTGAGCACATGGATCTCTCCTATATTGTCCCGCCTCTTCCTACGTACGGTGGTCTTTTCTCTCAAGTTCTTCTGGAAAAGGGGGATGTGCTCAAGTGCTTCCTGTAGAGTCAGTTGTATCTCAAATCTGTCTATCATTTATTGGCTGAACTCTAACGGTTCCTTCTTTTTGGGATTTTCTATTTTATTCCCCTTTGTTGAGCGGAGCGCTTGAGGGAAGGGGACGGATGGGCCCTCCTTAGATAGAGGGATAGGAGAAAGTTTCTGGGCCTATGAAGGACTGGAATCCATGCAAACATCATCATTCAATACACATGGACTAGGATTTGATGAAGAAACCTTTCCTTTATTCATTTTTTATTCTTTTTCATAGTGTCCAGAGATACAGAAAATGGAAATACAGAAGGTTGGAATACATTTTGACACAAAATGGGGGCATCAGTACTACCCGAAATGTTCTCCTTCGCGGCCTCAGCACCACGCTCTAGATCTTCATCAAAATTGGTGGCTTCAGTACCACCGGTAGACTCTGGTATTTGGATGGCCTCTGCACCGTCGTCTGGGTTGTCATCCTTGGTGGCATCGGCACCACCTTCATCATCATTATTGTCAGCGGCATCAGCACCGCTTCTCTCCTCATCCGGGGCTCTAGTTTCTCCATAGTGTTGTCCCTCAGATGAGGCGTCGCCGGCTGGTTCCCTACCGCTCCTAAGTGACACGAAGTGAGTATCAAACATAGAATGCATGTCATTCAAAGAAGCACTAGGAGTGGTATCCTCTGTAGACTGTACATGCTCAGACTTTCTTTTCAAGTTATTCGGGTTCGGCTCGCTCTGTGTGGGTATGACGGCTTTTCCTTTCATTATGTCCCTCAATTCCTGCCAGAACTCATCCATTTCTCGCCGGAAGGATGCTTGATGTTCAGAGAGCAAGCGAGCGAGATCGTCAAGTGCTGGGTTCTCCAAAGCAGGTGCGGGAGAATCAGTAGTGTTCCCTTGCTAGAACTGAGGTTGCTGGTGAGCTTGGGAGTATTGTTGTTGGTAAGGCTGCTGGCGTTGCCTCCACTGCTGTCCCTGATAGGTGGGGCAAGGATTCTGTTGATAATGCTGCTGTTGTTGGGAGTATTGGGGATGTTGGTGTTGGCTACTATGACTGCCCTGAGCAGGAGGCTGCTGTTAGAATGAGGTACCTCCGGTGGTCCAACAGAATCTTGGGTGATCACGGCGAATGCAGCCTGCTGGGGGTACCGGTCGTACCATATTCCGTTGACTTCCATCAACAGCTCCTGCTCAAAGGGTGGGGGTGGTAGTGCTGCCAATGGTTGATCCGGTTGATAGACCACCATCTGAGTGTCATGAGATGGTGGCTGCTATGCATAGTATGGTAACTGATCTACCAGCACCTCCTAGACATGGTGAACTTGTAGATATGTGGGGGATGAAGGGGTAGAACGGCTACCTCCGGTCTCAGCCAGTGACCTGGGAGGTGGATGTAAAGCTGATTGTGCCTCCTGAATACTCAAAATGTGATTCTTCATGTCACTCATGGTCTTAGCCAACTGGTCTATCTGTACCAGACCTTGGCCTTGCTTCTTCTCCAAAATCTCAATACGGTCCAATTTCTCACTTATTATGCCCATGTCCGTAGCGGATGATTCATCTTGAGCTACGGCTACTGACGGAGTGTGGGGACCGGCATCGATGCGGGCAATCCTCTGATATGATCCTGCTCCTTGGGGGGGCTTCTGTTGTGTGTAGACTCGGGCTTGGTCCATGACTGTAGAGTTCTCTGTCATTCCTTCATAAATGGCCCAAACGTCATCTTTACTCTTAGAAAAATAGGACCCACCATAAGAGGCATTAACAAGTCCCTGCAGCTCTGGTGTCAGCCCACAAAAGAAACTCTGAACCAAGTTGGGCTTTGATATATCGTGATGTGGACAATGGTCAATGAACTCTCTAAAGCGATCCCAAGCCTCATGGAATTGTTCATTCGGGACCATTGTGAAGTTATTGATCATAGCTCGCGCTGCGTTTGTCCGGCCGAGTGGATAGTACTTATGCAAGTATGTGATCCGGAGCTGCTCCCAAGTGTCGATGTACCTCCCCAAATGTTTTAGCCAATAGGCGGCTCTATCAACCAAGGAGAATGGGAAGGCTATCATTTTGATGGTGTCCTCAGTCACAAACCTATCATGGATTGTACTGCATATCATTTCAAATTTCTGCAGATGGAGGTGTGGTTCTTCGGTGGCCAACCCGCGAAACTTAGGCAGTAGTTGAATGGTATGTGGGCGAAGCTCGAAGTCTCCATAGATGGGAGGGAGTCGGATCCATCGGTGCGTGAGAGTTGCACCAGGGTTGTGCAACTACCTCATGGTCCGCGGAGGCGGCCTCTCATGGTAAGGTCCTCCTCCTTCGCCTGCTGCATCTGGTATATCACCGCCCTCATTTCATTCATCTCGTACCTCATGCATCTCTCTCATGATTTCACCATGAACACTCCCTAGTCTCTGATCTGTCTCTGCAAGGTTTCCATGGAGGCTAACAGTGAATTGTTGATGGCAGCCTGATCATATATGTATGGAGGTGGTCTCTGCTCATATGGGTGTTCCTCTCTGCCTTCTATATCTTGGTTTTCTGCAAAGTCAAAAGAATCCATCTCAGGTGCAGTCAAATGCACTAAACTCTGTGCTGCACTAAATTCTAACACCACTGGACTGATAGAAGAAGGGTGATCGAGGGGGAACAGGGTGGAAGTGAACTCAGGTTTGGAGAGTGGGTCTGGACTCCCTGAAACCGACCTAGATGAATAAAAAGGAGTGCTCCATAGCGGTGCCACTAGACGTGGCCTAAGGGATCTCCTTCCCATCATTTTGATGTAGAGAATGGCGGATGAGATCTGGAAAGCAAACAAGATTTGAATTCAAACCCCAAATTCACCTACGCAACCCTTGAGCTGAAGACCGTGAAGGTTCGATCCTTTATCTTGTCAAATTTTATTGGGTTATCAATCAATATATCAGACGTTAGAACGAGCTGTTAGGAACCCTACTTTCCTAGCCGACTGTCCCAATCCACGTTAGATCATTCCCAGCCAGTACGAATTGCGGATCGTAACCCGGTTGTTCCCGCTAATTCAATCTGCTAAGGACGTCGTGGTCTGCTTTACCGGTTACCGGAGAGATCCTCACTAGAGAATGACGAACCACAACCAGTAGTCAACTAAAACTTTGGGTATGGCTCTACCCTAGTGTTGAGTCACTCTCTCACAACAGATAAATCAATCAATGAGGGGGTTGCTCTCCCTAAGACAAAAGTTTTGTGAGGTGAATTTTAAGTCAAGTTTGCTTTAGCAGTCCCAATTTTTTTGCTTTCACTTTTTTAGGCATTTTTTTTGAACAAACATCGTCTAACGAATTTTCCGATTTCCTTGTTATTTTAAGTCCAATAAAACTAGGGGAGGAAAGCGGAAAAGCCGATGCACGGTCAAAATCTATAATGCGTGCAGGGATAGAGATGCGTACCTTTTCGCCAGCACTCTACATGCAAAGTGATCCACGCATAAATTAAAGACAATAAATAAAATACCTAGATGCATGCACGAGGAAATCGCCCTAAGATGAGTAACTTCTATTAACGTGAAGAACAAGTAGCTACAACTAGGAAGAGAGTCCGGAGATCGATCTTGGGAGCCGATCGGTGTCCACCAAAATGGATCCTGCACGCGCTGTATACGACCCCTCCCGGCACGTGGTCTCTAGTCCAGGTCAAGTAGCTTTTTCAGTTGATTTTTAGCCAAGTCCAATTACGATCTATAGGTGCAGGCAAGATTTTAGGGATTGGGCCTTACCTTCTTAAATCGTCACAGTCAACAAAAATTCCTATGTTTAGGGGCTAAATCCTCGCGAAACAAATAAAAATAAAAGCGAGAAAGCTACGAAAAACACAAAACCGCGGTGAGCCCGCAAGTGAACAAACACTTGGAAATTAGGCCCGAGTGTCCTGGAGAGTTCAACTTATTACAAATTAAGTCTCTCTCTCTCTCTCACTTCAAATTGCAAATATTTTAAACTACAAAAACTCTACAAAAGTGATGGTCTTCTCAAGCTTCCAAGTTCTCTTTGGTGCTAAGTGAGCTTTCACGTGGGTGCACAAGCGCTAAGGATAGGGCGCTTCCCTTGCTTGGCGGTACCTCGCACAAAATCCAACCAAAAGGTGATTAGTCCAATCAAATAATATGATCAAATAAATATGTAAAAAGATAGGCAAATATTTACAATCAATAAAAACACTATACTACGCCATTGCTCCCCGGCAACGGCGTCATAACCAAGGTCTATACACCGGCGAGTTGTTGTGCATTTAAGGACATATGAGTAATACGATCTCTCAAAGGGATCATACAGGTTTACTTGTGAACCGGAAGACATGAGCTCACTCATGAGGTATTGGGACTGATCAAATTGCATGAATGGTCGTCATGCTTTGGAAGCATGACATGAATTTGAAGGTAAGATATATGCTTTGGGAAAGCATATGATCTATACCAATTCCCAATGACCAAGATTGAGAAACTTAATGATCAAACCCTGAAGATGACAGTGTAAAAGTGATCTATATCTTCAGGATGATCATAGGTCTTCTAGTATGCAGGATGTACAGGTATTGGGAATACCTAAGGGTGATGTGATCATAAACGATTGTATAACCATAACGCTTCCATTCCGAGGGAGTGATGAAACAGGTTTGGATTTTAGTGACTCCTCTCAATAGAGAAGTGACATAATCTTAGTCCATGTACTGGACATTAATCTGAATGAGATTCAGATGCAATGAGAAGATTAGGTCTACGGTATTGATTTGATCAAGCATCTGTGGGAGGTCCATGAGATCTGGATTTGAGACGTGATCTCAATATCCAAGTCACTATACGTGGAACAATACAATCGCCATGTCCTTATCTCCAAGTATCTACAGAGAAATTGCATTATTCTTGAAAGGGTTCAAGAATAATTCCATAGATCTAAGCATTAAAGAATTGATGATTAAATATGATTTAATTATCTTTATGCATGTGGAAATTATCCAATATAATTAAATGTAATTTAATTATTGTGGATAAGAATAATGTGGATAGTAATATCTAATTATTCATAATATATTATAAATGTGATTTATAATGTATTAGAGAGAGCTAATTATAATTTATATTTGTTGATTAATTATTATTGTGTATTGGATACACATTGTGTAATTAATTGAAAATGTAAATTATATTTTGTTTTGGGTTGTGAATGTGATTCACAAATTTCCAACGGCAAGATTGCAATATTCTCAAAATTAATTATGAATTATTTTTGAAGAATAAATCACAACAAAAGTTGTTGGATTAAATAAAGGAGATTTCCATGGAGATTTAATCTCATGAAATCTCATGAGATTGCTCCCACTTGCAATCAAGTGGACGGCCACCATAACCAATATGGAAATTGGTGGTCGTACACCATGATACATGGGGAGGCAATCTCCATGTTGGTAATCTCCCTTTATTTGATTGGTTTAATTTAGGATTGATTTATATTTGATTTGTCAAATATATTTGATCTAAATTAAATTAATTGTTAATTGGTTTTTACCAACAACAATCTTGACCATTGGATTAAACATAAATCAATCTCATCCATTGATTTTCTTGTATCCCATGGATTGAGATCCATGGATCCCAAAACCCTATAAATAGAGAGGCATACCATGCTCTCTAGGGCGATGCTTTTGAAGCACATCTCTCTTTCAATTTTATTCCACACGTCAGCCCTCCTCTTCTCTCTTTGGTGGCCGACCACCAAAACCCTAGAGGATATCTTCATCGTCGCCTTTCGCTACCGCGCCGCTGCTTCGACGTTCTTCGGTTCTCCGTCTTCTTGGAGTGCTACGCTCACAAAGAGGACATTCGATCACGTACGACGAGATCAGGAGTTCACCGTGCTTGGATCATCTCATTGGATTGCGAGGATCACACGGTTCATCCCCGCGCTCGCAAGCGTCTTCTCTGACGATCGAACGTGAGACAGGAGGTCTCTTTTCATAGAGACTTGATCAACCACGCCTCAAGAGGTATTCCTTTATATTTGATGTTTTTCAAGATGAAATGATCCAAGAATCGTTCTTGGATCATGTGGTTTCACCGCATGAAAATTTTTAAATTCCGTTGCATAGAACAACTAGTACGACAAGTCGTTCTACGTCATATTCGATACGACAATCACGCTTCCATGATGTGCTTGAGGATAATACCATATCCTTCAATATATGTACAGATAGTCCGATGATTAGGGATGTTGGATACCTTTCGACTAAGGCTTGGTTCTGCTTAAAATTTTTGGATCACTAAAACTCAGTGTTCTTTACAGATCAAGTCTTGTACTTTCACATGCACAGTCAGGGATTAATACAACTTATACATTATTTATTTTCTTGGGGACTAGCAAAGTTTATGTATAGGGGGTGATGAATCTGTGATTCATCGTCTTATTATAATAACCTTAGCTTGATTCCATGAACAAAATACCTAATAAAAGTTCCTAAATTCATTAAATTAACACAAATACAACTCTTCTTAGAAATGAACTAATAGTGTTCTATCTTGTAAAAAATTAAAAAAAATAAAATCATAAAAAATAAAGTATTAAAAATGGATTGTAAATAATCTCATGTAAATACCCACACTTCCTATATTTTGATAAATTCGTACTAACTCCTTTGACTTGATTCTTTTTCTAACTTTGCATAAAAATTTAATAAAATATAAAAATACAAAATAATCCCCACATTTAATAAACACTTTTAAATCTTGAACCGAAAAAGTCGTAAAGTCCAATTTCTTGGGTAAGTTTCTACTCCGAATGAACTCCAAATTCACCAGAATCACTTTTAAAGTTCAAGTTATATCATTATTTATCCAATGAAAATGATTTCATTAAAATTGAAGCTTGTTTGCAAAATGTCAATTTTGGGACCTAATTATATAATGTATATATGAAATAAATTGATGCTAACATTTTATGTGCAAATTTAACCCATATTTATTTATTTTTTTTTCTATTCAGTTCTTTATTATATATATAATAAAGTAGATAATTATAAAAATAAAAAATAATCATTTTACTGTTGAAATAATGCAATGTCTCTCTCTATATAATGTAAATATTGTTTTCCTCCATTTTCTTTTGCTTTTTTCTTGTTTATTAAAAATTCCAAAAAAAAGTATTTGTGTTGTATTTTATTTATAGTATTTTATTTTTATTTTGTAAATATATTTTAACTAAAAATGCAAAAATTTAGAAATGTTGTAAAATTTGTGTTTTAATAGTTTAAGATGCATTCGAAAAATATTGTGTTGTATACTTTTTAAATTATTTCGCATTTGTTGTCTACATGAATAATGTCGATCCCATTTGGATCCACATTATTCATGTTGACATTTTTCTACTTTTTCTTTTTTATTAGTCTACTTTTTTATTTTCATTTTTTCCTTTCTTTTCTTTCCACCAAATTTCATTCTCCACACCTCTCCCACTTCTTTCCCAACTTCCACCCCACCTCTTTTCTAACTTCCATTCTTCCTCCTCCTCCTTCTTATACATGTCTCCTCCTTCATTCTTCCCTATCAGCCAAGCTAAAGAAAAGAAGCCCAGCTCTACCTCCTTCCCGATGACAATAGTTCGGACACGTATCGAAGCGGCGATGACTTCATCTTGTCAAGATGAGATCCAATGGTCTACACCACTGTCATGAGCTCCATGACACTCAGTGAGCTTCATTGCACACTTATAGCTTGAAACAATAATCTGATTAAGGTCCCCCTACCTTCCAATTCACAGGCTCATCCATCCCACATCATGTAAGCATTCTTCTTTTTTTACCATATAATTTTACAAGCTATGACATCCTTTTCTACTAATCAATCCAATCTAGTTGAGAACGACGTTCATCACCATACATCTTCCTATTTGCCTTCCCATCTATCTCTCCACACATTCCAGCAACACGAGCTCCTTCTCCTGCTCGAAATGAAGCTCACCGCCCCCACCATCACTTCTCGAACCACCCTTGTGCTTTGTCCCCTCCACCTGCAAGTCTACTAGGGGTCATCCGATCCCATTTTGATGTCAAGAGCAGCTGGAGAACATCTCACCCCATCAAGTCATGAGCTCCACCTTGGAGCTAAAGCTTCACCTCCAGTAGCAGGGCCGACCACCTCATCTTTCAAAGCCATGTCATCAACCATCATTTATTTTGCATTGCCCATAGCATCTGTGCACCCCAACGTACCATGCTTTTCGCCGCTTCAGTCCCCACTACCTCGCGCTGCCACCATCGCCTCACGTGTGACAGTGCCCACATGCTACTGTTACACGCCTCTCCAACACTGCCGCCACACCCCACACCCCCTTGATGATCGTTGATCACGTGATTTAATTTCCGTTCGATGTAATAGGGGTACCTAGTATATCAGTCAGAACCGAGAGAAGATCTCCGTGAAGAGTGTCTCGGTTTTAGTTTATATCCTGGACAAGTCTGATGTCAAACATAGGGAGGCAAATGAACAACTTCGGGTCAATTCGAAACTTAGGTCTAGATTTCCACACGGATTTTTTTGTATTTTTAATGCAAAAACAAATATAAATGCAAATGTGGATGAATTAAGATAATAAGAAAACACAAAACTAGGCCAAATTAATTTTAATGTGAAATTAATCAGATTTAGCCTAATTGTATTTTTCTTAGAATCCTAATCTAGAAATGAACACAAACACATTTTTTGGAATTTTAGGAATTAAAATGCAACAACGAAAAACGCACACTTTTTATGAGTTTTTTAACAATTGTTCACACAAACAGAATGCAAAAATTGTGAAAAATTTATTGGAAATGAAACATGATGTAAGGATGTTATAGTAATGTTTTTGGATTTTTTGATAAAATATTTTTTATGGATTTTTTAATGAAAATAGAGTGATAGAGAATTTTTTTACTAATAAATCCACATTAATGAATTATCCAGAATGCTAATTATCTCCCGTAGATATTTTATAAGGAATCCAAGAGATTTGAAATTTCACAAAATAGATGCGTGTGGATTTTATTAAAATTTTACTAAAATCACTCTACGCATTATTTAAGTCATAAGACAACTTCAATTAAGATGAAATTTGGATAGTAATTAGAATATACTTCAAGGCAACAATCCTGATTTCTGTGAACTTTTTCGAGCACCTATAAGTGAGATAAGAACTTAAGGGTCTAGATTGGGTAAAATATGTAGAAGTTCACTAGGACAATTTTAATTATTTACGAAAAGATCAAAAAAATACAAATAAATATCCTAAGATAGAGAATTAGTTGCGCAACATAATGACATTTTTCATTGAATAAAGTGATGCTCAATTGAGGTCCAAATTAATACATGAGCATAGGAGTATATATGCAAAACAAATTTCAATTTGATAAAGGTAACTGTGCACAAGGGCAACTTTGGAAATACAAAAACTTGCAAGACAAAACTTGCAATTGTTATAAAATTTTAAAAAAATAAAAAAGAAGAAGAAGAGACCTTCATCCCCTTCGTGCGCAGGTGTCTAGGGCACGAGGAGGAGGCTAGGCAGCGTGCGGCTGGCAGTGGGCCGCAGTGGCGACGACGCACGGGAGGAGCTGCGGGTGACATTGTGAGGCCGACGGAGGGCTAGGCGGAGGGAGGCCAACGGGGGCAGTGTGGCTTGGAGGAAGGGACTCGCTGGGGGTCTCGACCTGGAGATCTGGGCGCGCCGGCGTCCTGGAGGTGGCGCGCAGAGGTGCGGTCCGGGGAGGGCGCACTTGGGGGGTGGTCGCGCGTGGGTGCGGTGGCACGGCTCGGTGTTTGCGATCAGGGATGATGGCAGGAAGGGGGCAGCGGTGGCCGATGGTGGCTATGGAGGAAACGGATCGTCTGGGGAGTGCTCACAATGAGCACAATCTTCGCTCGAATTACCGACGAGCGATGAGCTCGAGAAGCGCACGGATGCGGCTGCGATATTGGACAAGAAGCCAACGGATCTCACTGTAGAGAGGGTTGTCGTCGCTCAACCGTGGTTGCATAGCAGTCACTGATTCAACTTTGGGAACTAGGCTCTCCTCACATAAAGATGGGTCAAGTGAAAATTGAGGAGGATGAGATGTATAAAAAGAGATGGAAAATGGAGGTTAGAATGGAGATGGAGTGGAATGGAGGTTAATAAGATAGTGGAGTTGAATTAGAAGTTAGAAAAAATGGTGGAATAATGGAGTTGAATAAGTGGTTATTGTAGAGAATGGAAATTAAATAAAATAAATAATAAAATGAAGTATGCTACTAAAATACAATAAAATATAGAGGAGAAAAAATAGTGGGGAATTTACAAAAGAAGACAAAAAACATGTACATTTTTGTTTGCGTTTCTAGTTTATATTGTTTTCTTCTTAAAAAGAGATATTTACAAAAGAAAAATAAAATAAAATACTAGAATCAAAATACAATGCAACCATGATTTTTTTAGTAATTAAAAAAATCTATAATGAAGAAAAAATGTGTATTTATATTATATACAATATAGACCTAGGTCCCAAAACCCATATTTTACAAACGAGCTCCGATTTTAGTGATCAATCAAAAATCAACCATACGAATAAATTATCAATCAGTCAATCAAGTACGATTTTATGTATTTTTAACATGGGTAGATCTTAGAGTCGACTCAAGGAGGCAAAGGAACAACTTAGGGTTCAAATCATATCACTTATGCACTGTTTTAAAAGAGAAATACTTTTAATATTTCCTATATAATATGAATACAAATGCAAATGAATTAAGTTCTTAAGCAAAATAAGAAACTTACTCCAATTAATTTTAAATTCAAAATTAGATTAAATTAGATAAGTGATATTTTTCCTATAAACCTAATTCAATGATGCATGATTTTTTTTGTAATTTTTGGGGTTAAAATGCAACAATAAAAACTGAATGATTTTTATGAGTTTCTACATAATTTTGTGAGCAAATATAAAGCAAAAATTATGAAACTGGGAAAGAATGTCAAAGATGATGAAATGATCTTACACTGATTTTTTTAGAATTTTCTGGTCATATTTGAATTTTTATGATTTTTTACAAAAATAGAGTGAATTTGAACAATTAGTTCCTAATAAATCCACCATTGAAAATCACACCGAACCAAAAATTATATCAAATAGATATTTTAATATGTAATCTTGAATATATGAGTCCGCGGAAAAATACTATGTGTGGACCAAATTAAAATTCAATTACAAAATTCACTCAACTAATTATTTCAGGAATAAGTCACCTCAATTTTCAACAAAATTTAAGTATAATTTAAGCACAAATAAATACACAATCCTTGAATTTTTATATTTTTTGGAGCAAGCAATGACTCAATATCATTTTCAGAGCATAAAAGGGGCAAAGTTCAATGAATTTCTATATATGAATTTTAGTAAATCAATGTAAAGTCACAAAATTACAAACTATATCTATTATGGTAGAGAATGAAATGTTTAACAACAAATTATTTTTGGTTTAACAAAATAATAAAAATTGCAGGTCCAAAATAATGCTCCAACATAGGGTTCTCTTTGCAATATTAAAATAAAAATTAAAAAAATGTGCATAAGGGCATTTCTTTAATTTATTATACCTTAAGGGTGCTTTTGTAATTTTCACAATATGATATGCAACCCACGCGAGATGGAGGTTGCCTTCTTATCCTCCTCTTTTAATGGGTTCCAAGGAATGGAACCCACTCTATGGTGACGTGTGGCAACCGCTGGAGGGTGGCAGCCGTGTGGACGGTGGTGCCTTGGAGAGACAGTGAGCAGCCGCAAAGGAGAAAGGGACAAGAGGTACAAGGGCAGCATCTTGATCTTAGCAAAATACTGAGTAAAATCTCAAATAAATGTATAGAAAATAAATAAATTAATAAAATGACTCTTGTAAATAAAATACACTAATTATTATATATTAGATTGTACAAAATAAATTAACAATAAAATGCCGCAAAATAAAGGAGTTTTTCACCTGTAAATAGCCCAAAACTTCAAGAAATTTAGTCATTTCATTTCAACTCCTTTTTGGCTAATTCTTTCTATGACTTGTTCATAAAAATGTATATAAAAATACAAAAATATAAAATAAATTCCACCTCAAATAAATACTCCTAGATCCCAAAGAGAAAAAGTATAAAGTCCAACTCCAGGCCAGATTCCCGCTCTATATGAACTCCAAATTCACCAAACTCACTTTTAAAGTTTAAGTTAGAAAATTACCTATCCAACAGAAACTATAACAAATTGAAATAATTAATAAGGATAATTTTCAGTTCGTCACGCTTCCATTCCGAGAGAGTGTTGAAACATGTTGGGATTTTAGTGACTCCTCTCAATAGAGAAGTAATCTAATTTATATCAAAATATTGGACATTTATCTGAATATGATTCAGATACAATGAGAAGATTAGGTTTACGGCTTTGATTTAAATCAAGCATCTATGAGAGATCCCCGAGATTCGGATTCGAGAGGTGATCTTATTATTCAAGTCACTATATGTGTATGTACAAACCGCCCTATCCTTATCTCCAAGTATTCGCAGAGAAAGCACATTATTCTTGAAAGAGTTCAATTATAATTCTATTGTTGAATAATATATCTGAGCATTGGGAAATTGATAATTAAATGTGATTTAGTTATCATCAATAATAATATGAATATGATTCATATTATTTAAATACATTATAATGGAAATCCAAGATAATTAAATATGATTTAGTTATCAAGGATATGAAAAATATTAATATCACTATCCATAGTAATCATATATGATTTCTAATATATTAGAGAGAGAGCTAATTGTAAATAGTATTTACGAATTTAATATTTATGTGAATTGGATTCACATTGGACAATTAATTGAAAATACAATTTACATTTTATTTTGGATATGTAAATATGATTTACATTTTTCAATAGCATGATTGCAATTATTCATAAAATAATTTAGAATTATTTTTGTGAATTAATTTTCAACAGAAGTTGTTGTAAATATTAAAGGATCATGTGAGATATAATATCTCGCATAATTGGAAGAAGACTAACACCTTCCATATTTGGAGGGTGGAAGGACATCCTTTGACTAAATCAAAGAGTGGTCGTCCCCTTCAGTTTAGGAAGGTAGCTAGCCTCCTTTCTAATCAATCCATGCATATTGATTAAAATAAATTATATTATATTGATGATAATTCAATATATTTAATTTAATTTAAATTAATTATTGTTACATTTTTATGCAATAAAATCATGGTCATCTAAAGAAAATACAAAACAATCTCAACCATAGTTTTTTCCCAGAAGGGGGCATGGCCCCCTCCATAATACTCGCTCAGGGCATGGCAGCGCGAGAATTCCCGATCAGGGTATTGATCGGCAAACAGTTTGCCAACCGATCAACGGCCCGCTCTCTCCCGCATCGTACCACAATTAGTTAGTCTCCCAATTGTGTAAATTTTTCATGCTCACCCTTCTAATATTCCTAATTCACGTAATTCTATTTCAAAATGATAATGTAGAAATATTATACTATAATAATGGGTCATTTAATTCTTATTGATTGTACCATTGTATAATAATGAATACATAAAGTATATAAAATATAAGGGTACATGTGCCATTTTTTAAACATCCACATGAGAACAGTACAAAAAGAAAGAAGAGAAAAGGAAAGAAAGCAAAATAACAAGTCACTTTTACTTGTCACTCTCTAATTTGGTCCCCAAATAGCTGACAGAAACGTTACATTCAACATCTCACTTCACATTACAATTTAAGATCCATTGTTTCAAATGCAAAATGGAAATATCGCATCTAGTATTACATTAGATAAACATGTCTTAAAAAAAGTACAATATGTAAACACTAGTAATCATGTCCTCAAACGAACTCGTTGTCCTCGAAGTACGCTCAGACGCGCGTACTTAAGTGCAATTGTATAATGTAAAACTGCCAAGTCAGCGAACAGCTCCTCCTCCTCGTCGTAGATGTTAGTGAGCGGGGAGGTCTCGCTCTGAGAACTCACATCCATTGGTGGAGGCATGGTTTGTGGAGAGTAGTCGATAAATGGAGAGTCTACAGAATGAAGCGGCTGAGGTAACGAAGTATCCTGCAATGGATACTCTGAAGTATTCTGCAATGGATACTCCGTAGGAGCATCTGATAGGTTGCGAGGATCACGAGCCATCTCCGAGTTGTGGGGACTTCCCTCTCATGGGACTGCAAAAGGTCCACCTTGTGGTTGGTGTGGTGAAGCAGGTGGAGTATGATGTGATGCATTTGCCGTGAGCGGTGTACGAACCACTAGGACTCTATTGGTCGGAGGACGTACCGACTTACGTGTTGTGAATCTAGTTTTTGCCATCTCCTACAATAACATAATATCATAAGAATATTAATAAAATAGAATTATCGTAAGGTAGTAAAGAATTACTTGTCATCGTTTCTACCAACAGCATACGGTTCATGTACGTAAAAACATAACTTTGAGCAGCAGCCTCAGACGGTCGGTGTGGTTTAGGGACATGGAATGGGACAGCGGAAGGCTCAGTGGAGTACGAGTACCTCAGGGTGTACTTACTCATTTGATCATCCAATAGAAGTTCTGTAAGGCGGAGTCAAGTAAGCCAATTACATTCGCAACTCCAAGCTCCGTTCGTAATCTTCCAGGATCCCACGAGCTTCGTACACACTCTACACCTAAAAGTTTGACCCGTATTTGAGTTGATGTGTTACCAGAATTAAAGAGGAAAAATATATACACTACCCCTGGTCTAAACCTGGGAGTGTAAGGCTCATATGTAAAGCGTGGTGGCGGTATTGAAGTATGTATCCATCGCCGTGTAATGTTTCAATACCACCTCATGAATGCTTCAAGCCGCTGCTCGCTTGATTCAGCCAATTGTCTTTCCATCACCATGGCTTGACGTCATTGATTCCATCGAACGATCTGTTCTCGGAGTCGATCGGCCCAATCAATAGGATCGTTCTCCCTTTTGACGAGAGCAAAGATTCGGAAAAACTATCAGAGGCATTTGATCTGGTATGTGAGGTCGTAGATCAAATTATCTCATTACACGATCTGGCACGTGCATGACCACTATGTTAAAACAAATTAGGACCGTCTGGGACCTCCACAATTCCTGTCCATCTCGGCAGATAACGTGAAGGTGATTTACGATCTCCATTTGATATGGAGACCAACACATATGTTAAACAGTCTAAAGTTAGTTATTTTATACTAAGGACACAGTATATCTAGGAAAGGCATGGACAATACCTGATGCTCATCTTGTGTGTCCAACTCTTTGCGATAAAATGTCATGTTTTTTGTCTGAACGTTCTAAGTAAACAACCTACGTCCTGACATCCATCTGTTTATTCAGGTGTTAATATCTTATCAAGACATAAAATATATGAATGGTGAATGTGTGTGTCATACATCGAAGAATATGGCCCTTGGTTCAAAGTTGTGAAATCTTATCTATACGGTCGGGTGATGAGCTAGAAAACTCGAGCGACTAAGGTTAGAATGGTATCAATGGTCGTTGCGACCTCAACCACTCGGACCAGATTCAAAAAGAAAAACAGACCACCAAACTAAAGATCAAACAAGCAATGTATGTGGCAAGCAGTCTTGTTATTTTATTTTTACCTTGTATAGCTACCAAGGTCGAACACAAGGGCACGGAATGTGAAGGGCTACGAAGTAGTCAAGAATCCAGAACATAAAAGAATTTGGTGGATTTTATATTTTTCAATTTTTTTGCAATTTTTAAAGTTAAGAAAAAGGCTAAAAAGATTCTAAAAGGCACAAATAAACAATTATTTAAAGCGTCAAAAATACCCAAAAAATTCATGTAAAAAAATTTTTGGGTTTTTGAAATATTCAGTTGTTTTATGGATTTTATGGTATTTTTTTATTTTTAACTAATTTTCTAAAAATGACATAAAGTGAAAAATGCTAAACAGTGTACAGCCAGAATCTAAGGGCAATTTAAAAATGCTTAAAATGCCAATAAAATTCGAGCAGCAACTTTATGATAAAAAAATAAAAACCTAACTACAGAAAAAGAAAACACATGATTTCGAATTTTTATGAATTTTTAATGATTTTTCTAAGGTTTTTTATGTTTTTCAATTTTTATGGTTTTTAAAAATGCAAAACTCAATCAAATTAATAATCGTCTCAATGTTAGGCACGATAAGTGGTACACCAGAGGTGTACAACAAAAATTGGATTGAAGCAAAAACAACTCAAAACAAACAAATAACAATTTTTTTGGAATTTTTAAAGGGTTTTTAATATTTTTAATGGATTTTTAAAAACAAATAGTAGCAATTTTTAGAGTTTTTGAATTTCTAAAATATTAAATGGAAACAAAATAAACCAAAAATTCACATAAATTTCTACACCATGGCAGGAGTCATGTGTCGAAATTTCACGAATTTTGGATAAAATTTTCTATTTATTGAAAAAAAATCAAACACATAGCATACAGGGACCTATATGCAAAGAAAACATGTTTTAGGACATAAATGATAACACGCATGCAAACTAGGACTCTGCAATTTTTACATCAAATCCGCACATGTCACAAAATAGTACGCGCAGGGGTATCGATGCAAATACTGAGACTATAAGTTCAACTCATAACATAGCATAAATCCAGGGCAGTACATGCAATTAACCCACATGGCACGTGACGAAGCACGTGTAGCCACACAAGGACTAAAATGTAAATACAAAAAACTGCAGGGGTATAGATGCAAATAGTCTCACTGTATAACCTTTATTTTACAAACTAAACTATAAAAGGAAATAAGGGGTATCTGAGCAAATTACCTAAGCTGCTCGTGCGTCGTGCGTAGGGGTGGACAGGTGTCGGGCGTTGATAGGAGGGGAGGCGTGCGACTCTGACGCGTATAGTTGGTGGATCCAACGGCTCTGCAGAGGGTGCGAACGTGGGCGTACGGAAGCTGTTAGATGTCATATCTAACGGTCTGACTGCTGCTGTGATCGGACGGCTGCGATGGCATCTGGCAGAGGAGCGAGATCCAACGACAGAGAGAGGTGCTGGAAGAACTTCTCCTGGGCGAAGTTAACCGGAGCACTGAGGGAGATCGGCAACTCCGATAAACAATCGGACGACGGCAACATACTCGTGTGGCTCCTCCGCGTCGGGTGAGGGGTCCGATGAGCACGCTAGAGGTCGGATCTCCTAGAAGGTGGGCGTGACCTGGACTAGCTCTGACGAAGCAGGGTGAAGGTGATATGGGGCGTATCCTCGCGCGCAAAGACTTGCAGGGTAAAGCTCTAAATCGGAGGAGTACTCCGGCCAAGGTTATTGAACCTAAATTAAAAGAAGGCGGGGGCGAATGGAGATGGGGGTTCCGGCGATGCGACAGAAGGAACCTCGAGCCTAATCTTGGCTCATAGAGCCAAGATTCGGATGATCAGGTCACGTAAGAAAGGTGACATTGAGCAGGGTAGTCTATTGGAACGGACGAAGATGGTTGATGAGGCTCCGACCGTCGGGTCAGAGCTGGCGGAGCGGCGGAACGACAAAGATGAAGATTTCAAAAGATAACTGAGCTAGGATCGAAATGTATGCTACCTGAGGGTCCTATTTGAATCCTAAGCTCCAGGGGGTGCTGTCAAAGGGGATCGTCGCCTCAACCTCACTACGGAAGGTGGGGAGGCTCGTCACGGTGGATCTCCAACCATGAAGCTTGAGCGTCGGCTGCAGCAGTCTTCTTCAATCACCAAGGCCCAAATCCGATTGTTGTCACCAAGGGAAGTGGTTCTAGGGTACCAGGGAAGAGTTCGGCGCGAGCTCAGGTCCTGGGGATGAGGAAGAAGATTTTATAGGCATCCCAAGCGGCTGATCTGGCTGGTAGATCACCATCTGAGTGTCCTGAGATGGTGGTGGCTGGTAGTACTGTTGCGGCTGCTGGAACGACTCTACCTGGACATGGTGAACCTATCTAGGTTGGCTGGAGTGTTGGGTCGAGATGTTGCTGTCGTGATCTGCCCGTGACCTGAGACGGGGCTGAGAAGCCGTCTGTGCCTCCTGGTGACACATGATCTGGGTCTTCAGGTCACTCAGCGACTGTGCCATCTTATCTATCTAAGACATGCCCTGGCACTACTTCTTCTCAATCAACTCAATCTGGTCCAACTTCTCACTGATAATCCCCATACCAGCGGTCGTCGACTCTCCCTGTGCTACAGCAACTGATGATGTAGATAGACCGGCATCAACCCATGCTATCCTCTGATAGGACACGGCCTATGGCTGGGGCTTCCCCTGAGTGTACAATCGGGTCTGAGACATCACCATGTAGTTCTCTGCCATCTCCTCATAGATGGACTAGACCTGATCCTCATCCTAGGTAAAATATGAACCCCCACAGGATGCATTGACTAGCCCCCGCAGCTCCGGTGTAATCCCGCAGAAGTAACTCTAGATGAGATTGGGCTTGGATATATCGTGATGGGGAAACCGGTCTATGAGCTCCCTGAATCTGTCCCATGCCTCGTGAAACTGCTCGTTGGGAAGCATGGAAAAGTTGCTGATCAAGGCCCTGGTTGCATTGGTCCGGTCGAGTGGATGGTACTTGTTCAAGTACTCGTTCCGGAGTTGTTCCCATGTAGTGACAAATCTCCCTAGGTGCTTCATTCAATTGGTTGCTCTGTCTACGAGGGAGAAAGTGAAGGCCATCAGTGAGAGGATGAGTTCGCCCCATTTCACTTTGACATCAGCGAGACTCCCAAGGCCGGACCTAGTCGTACTTCTTCCACTGATCCGTCTGTGCCTTTACACCCTAGGGTTATTAAGGACCTTCACCATGTCTACCCTGGTCGGCTTCCGTCCACCATGGACCCTGAGGTCGAACTGCACCACACTAGATCTATTCCTCAGCGGTCCTGCAAGAATGTTTGCTTTCAACCTTCTTGATCCATTTATATAATAATATCTGTTGTATATTCACTTTTTTTCATCTCAGTCTCTCCCGTATTGCTCATCCACCCATCCTCGTGTTTGCCTTGCTTAGGACGTACTTTGTCCTAAGCATAGGGGGTGGACGAGCTGAGTGTTTATTCATCGTTCTGTTTCATTACTCATGTTGTTGCTTATACTTAGTGTTTCTTTTACCCTAAATATAGGGGGAGTGATGCGTACATTCTTCTCTATCTTCTTCCATTTTCTGATCTCTTTTCTTCTTTTCTTCTTTTCCTATTATATCTTCTTTATCTACCGAAAAGGCGTTGCCCCTTTTTGTCAGTCTTCTATACTTAGGACGTACTTTGTCCTAAGTATAGGAGGGTGCACCCCGAGTATCTTTATTATTTATCCTCTCCATTGTCTCCTCTTCTTGTCTATACTTAGGGATATCTTACCCTAAGTATAGGGGGAGACAATCTGAGTACGATTTGTTCATTCCCACCCTTGACCCTCCCTGCTTTGTGTACAGTCTGCTATACTTAGGATTATTTGATCCTAAGTATAGGGGGACGGTCAACTTCTCATTCGTTTATTCATTCATCTCTTATTCATTTATTCTTTAGATTTTCCTATACTCAGTACGAGTTATGTCTTCTTTTTCTCTTTGATCTATGAGGACATAGCTCAAGCTAAGTATAGGGGGGGTCGTATATATTGCGTATATACTTTAGCCATAACTCGTACTTTCGTATTTTTACTAATAAATATGACTGAGTATACTTATAAATTTCATTAAAAACCTTAATAAAAAGATGTTGTTATTCCTCAAAATTCTTTTTGTATTTACTGATTAATAAATCAGGTGAAAATATTTTTGCAAAATATTTGAAAAATAGTTTGAAAATCTTTGTAAAAAA
Organism: Ottelia alismoides; assembly: GCA_037367405.1. Lineage (NCBI taxonomy): Eukaryota > Viridiplantae > Streptophyta > Magnoliopsida > Alismatales > Hydrocharitaceae > Ottelia > Ottelia alismoides. The sequence goes on along the minus strand of JAZKJV010006603.1, from coordinate 673,919 downwards.
TCTTTTGAAAACTATTTGGAAAATGTTGTGTTACATGTTTTCAACCTTTGTAAAAACATTTTGATTGTAAAATTATTTTATTTGTGTGAAATAAAAGGTTTGAAGAATGATTTGCAAAAATATTTTGAAAATCTATATATACTTTTTGAAAAGCCTTTGCAAAATGATTTTCAAATGTGTGTACATGTTTGTAAAATTCTTTGTGAAAAGTATTTTGGACTATAGTTGTCAAAAGTGTTTGAAAAACCTGTGTCAAATAAGTTTGAGGAATACATACATCTCGCCAAAATTCTCTATGTATATATTTATAAAATTGACCACTTACCCTTGTAAATTCTTAAAATCCACTACTTGTAAATATAAGATGCATCCCCCGTGTAAATATTTGTACCTAGTTTTTAGCCAAAACCTTTTATCTTCAAAAATCCCAAAAACATTTGCAAAATTAAATACCAAAAACATTTGAAAAAACCTTTTTGAAAAATCTAAAAAAATGCATATGCATCATCTTTTCAAAAATCCATAAAAAGTTCAAAATCTTTGAAAATTGCATCACAAAAATATTTTCTGCATAGCATTCACATAGCGTGAGCATTTTTTGGAGTGAGCTTGATAGTTGAACGAGTCTAAGTAAAATCCGAAGATTGGAGCTTGGTTGGACATTAAATCTACCTAATTAACAGGAACCTTATAGGAGCTGGAATTGAGGTACTTCAGGTCTAGTTGACTAAATTCTTTGAGGATCACGAGACTTGCTTCAATGGATTCTTGACTGCATAAGTAGAGTATTTCGGAGTACACGCACGACTCTTGTTGACAATGACCTAACTTGGACACTTACACCTTTCACTTGGCTCAACTCAGTTGGAGTGGTGAGGGGGTGGATTTGCCGGTATGAGACGCATACAGCTGGAAACACTTGTCCTCCTCTAGGGAGGGAAGTGCATCCCAAACCGTCCAGTGATGATGAGTTTTGAGGATAGGAGATTGTGGGTTGCAATAAAGCTTCAAAAGAGGGATAGTCTACTGGCTCAAGAGGAAAAAAACCCATATGTAAGTGTTGTATTATATAGTATTCAAAAAAAAGCAAAAAGCAAAAACTCCAAAAAAAGTGGACAGGCCTGTACAAAAATAAAAATGCCTGCCGGAGTGTACATATGTGTATAGTCAAATAAGCAAGCTTGAGCTTCAAAGTCAAATCATGTGAGCATGCAGCTAGATGACTTGACTACACTCGTCTTGCATCCTAGGATAGGTAGCTACCCTGGCTACCGTCCATTCTTCTCTTCACCTCCCTCCTCTTGGGCTGGTTGCCACTTGAACTTAGAAGGGAATAAATACCCTGCTCCTTGAGGAATGACTTGTTGGATTGGGGAATCATTGGGTTGTCATATTGGAGAAGTTGGTCTCTTTGTCATTCTAGTTGGGGAGAGCCACCATCACTTACACTGTATGAGTCAGATTCATAGTCATAAGGGTTTGCGTATGAGTTGAAATATTTCTGACCTGGCTATTGAGGAGACTTGAGTAGAGTTTGGGGATTCTCGAAGGCTGTTGCATTTCAAATCCGGTTCTCATTAAGGTTCCGCCCACACTAAAATTCCAAAGGTCCGACGAAAGCTCCAAACTTTGATTTTGTGAAGACAAGTTCGATAGTTAAACTTAATCCAATTTTCTTCTTTTTCTTTTCTTTATTTTTCTTTTCTGCACTTATTGCATAAGTGTTTGCTAGGGACTAGCAAAGGCAAGTATAGGGGGATGATGAATCCACATTTCATCATCTTTATTATACCATTTTGGCCTTAAAAACCCTAGTATATGCATGTAAATAGGCTTAATTTAGGCATTTTAGCATTCATGCATCATTGTGTAAATATTGTATAAAAAGCGATTTTTAAAGCCAAAATTATAGAATAAAGAAAAGAAAAGAAAAAGAATAAAATATTATAAATATTTTATGACCCGAAACGCCGAGACCTAGGCATCTCGATGACTAGGTCGACAAGGAATAAAGTAGGGGGAGATGAGGGCCAAAACACAATAAAAACACCTGTTATTTTATTCATTTCTCATTCATTTTGAGACCTATTTTTTATTCTACTTTTTATACATTAAATAAATAAACTTTGTAGATAATTAAATAAAGAAAAATACAAAATTGATTTCACACAAAAATAATATACAGATAAAAAGTTATGATCTGAATAAGATTCCAGAATCCCAACTTCCTAGACTTGTATCTCGCAAATAAAAACTCAAAATGCGTCAAACTCACCTCAAGTGTATATAATTTCTCATAAGCTATTTAATGAAGTAGTTTCGTATTTGACGGAGCTACGGTTCGAAAGTTGAGTTTTGGACCCCTATTGTATACTTGTATAGATTAAAATATTCATTTTATTTATTATTCTTTATTTTTATAATTTTATATTTTTATAATTTTGTAAATATTATTTATACTATATATGTACATTAAAATATGAATAAAAACCTAAATAAAATACAAAATAAAATACTTGGATCTAAATACATAGGTATAATACATATACTTATACCTGTATAATTACTACTTATATTTTATTAAGTGTATAAAATACATCAAAAAAATAAAATAAAAATATATTTAAGTGCATAAAAATATTTTAGAAATATATAAAATAATAAACAAAATAAATAAAATTAAATATATAAAATAAAAATAAAACAATAAAATATATAGATTTGTATACCTATAAAGGGTATAAAAGGTAACTTGTATTTTTATACATCTAAAAAATAAATAAAAATCATAATAAATTAATTAAAAAATAATAAATATTTTTTATTTTAGAATCTAAAATTAATAAAACCATTTAATATTTTTTATTGATTTTTTAATCTTTTCCAAGATGCTTTTTCGTGGTTGGTCCACGTAGACCAACCAGGTGGCTTCGGATGTTGACCTTTGGTCAACTCCCTGGTCCTAGCTCTTGTATCCCTTCAGACATGGTTTTTGTCCGCTTTTGCAGATTTATCGGGGTAGTCTCTTTCACCATTTGATGTCGAAGCCTTCACGACTTTTGTTCACTATATAGCCATGAATCACGCCCATGCATTTTTTCGGGCTTTGGATCGCTGTGGCGCCTCTGACACCTCGATCTTCCAAGCCACTCGGCCATCTTTCAAAAACCGCACCTCCTCTTCCCATTCACTTTCGAACCCCATTTTTTACCCGTCTCTTGTTCCCTTGCTTGTGCTCAGGATTGGTGGTGGTGACAGCACCACCTCCAGCCATCTAGGGTGGCATTTGGCGTGGTCATTTGGTCGTTCCACCACCATCTCTAGCGCTCCGCCGTGAGGTTCGATCCCGCCCTTTTTTTCTTGGCTCTAGATCCTGTTTTTCTACTTTTTATTGCGTTTCTTTGTTATTCTACGTTCTAAGGTTAGTTTAGGATTTTGTTACATCGATTAATCGTGTTCCTTGGTTCCAACAACCTTCGCCGGAGCTTTGAGGCTCTGGCCACTATGCCCACCGTCCACCCCCCTTTCGCTGGCCCTGGGAAACTTTTACTGTTGCCCGTGAACTTATTCGCAGGACCAGGTGCCGAAGAACCCCATCTGGGTTCGTTTTTGTGGGAACCCAAGATACCTTGAGCGGCCCCCATCCTCCCATGTCGCAACTGCTTGCCGGCATTTCCTACGCCATTTTGAAGCCGTCATCTATTGGCGGAAGCTCTCAGGAAGCTTCGGTGACTATCGGAGGGGCTTCTGGACGTCGCAGGAGCCCTAATCGCGCAATCGAATCTCGACAGTGACCAGTTCTTCACGTGTTCATCCAAGCTCCTCCTACTCCGTCGGATTAGGCCGTGTTCTTCCAGAGCTCCAGTCGTCGTTCGATCCCCGCACCCGTCCACCGTTCAATCAACGATGGGGATCTAATCGCAGCTGTCATCAACGAAGAAGCATCTTCGCGCCCAGGGCTGACACGTGTATAAGTGGGAGGGATCCCACCGTCCATCAGCGCCCAAGTCTGGGTATTTTGCCACTCAACCCAGACCACTTTTGTATTTAAAACTACTGCTCAAACTTTCCTTTGCTGCTTTATACTTTTGTAGTAATTGCATAGACGTCCACGCACTTTACATATTTGCATCGAGGCCTGAGTCCACGTCACCTCACGTGACTTGGGCACATGAAGTGCGAGAATTTTGCGCTCGGGCCCCTTCATTTTGTATTATTGTTGTTACGTCCACATATTAGTTTATAACGTTGTAACTTTAGTGGAATTTTTGCATATTCGCCCCCATGTTTCTGAAAATTACGAAATAGCCCTGCCTAGCACGCGATTACCACGTGTGTGTGTGTGTGCGATGGGATTTTTTGCAGCCATGTACCTGGGAGTTCATCTATTAGGTTCTAGTCTGTGAATATTTCTAATTAGTTATTGGTTTTGTGAAGAGACTGCACTGTGACCCATGAACTTCAGGATATTTACGTAAATACCATTGCTAGTTGTGTACTTTCTTTTTGTTATCCCTACTTATTTCATGCATCTATTAAATTCCAAAAATTACCAAAAAAATATCACAGTGTTCCTGTTGCATCCTAATTTCACGCCATATTTCTATTTTGCATTTTTATTGCATTTTGTTATTTATAAAAATTCAAAAACATGCATTTTTGCTACTGTTTGCATTAGAAAATACATAAAAATTATAAAATGCTTTTGAAATATTCCAAAAAAATTTATTTTCTGTATTTCTATGTGTTTTAACTCTAGACTAAAACTCACTAAAAAGACAAAAGAAAACTCCTAAAAATTATAAAACCCCAAAAATCTTCCTAAAAATCTTAAAAAGTATACAAAAATCCTAAAAATACAATTTTAGTTTGTTTATTTTCTCTGATTTATTATATTTCAATTAAAATTAATTTGAGGAATTTTGGACACTGATTGATATTTGTTATCCTCATTTTAATTTCGGCCAGCAACATATGTTTATTGGTTTCTGGTATTTTTACCTTTAAAAATAACAAAAAAATTAAGAAAAACCTAGAGAAATCACAAAAACATTAGAAAATTATAAAAATACCAAAAATATTTTATTTCCTGATTTTTGAATATTTTTACTTACTTTTATAAATACCTTATCCTTCTCTTTTTTTATATTGTGTATATATTCTATTATAGAAGAAGAAAATAAAAAAATATAAATTAAAAAAAGAAAATAAACATCAGAAAGATAAAATAAAAATATATAAATATATAAAAAAAATCAAATAAAAAATATAAAATTTAAAACCCACAAAAATAGCATTTATAGACAAGTGATCACATTCACATTTTGAGCATTTTGCCCTGTTCTACCTGTCTGCTCCCTATGTTCGACCTCTACACATACTTGCACCTATACACATTTTGTTGTAGAGTTATAATAAATTTTAACTTCGCACATTTACTTTCATTGCTTGAATTACTTGTTATGGGTTAATTGTTGTTTTAATCCAGATTTCGTGTGGTCGATTCGGCGACTGAGTTCTCGCCTTGTGTGGAACTTAAGATCACTGATTTTTGGGATAAAGAGGACCTCCGAGGGTCGTTGCCTCAATGGTGCAACGCGTCCAGAGGCTCGAGCTCGCCAGTGGCGGAGCACGGCGAGAGAGATTGCCGGATCTGAGGTTCCCGGCACTCAAGACCTCACTTCGACTCTCTCTCACACCTACTGTCGCTCAGGTGAAGAGGAGGAGGTCATCGACAATGAGGGGGATAGCCAAAGATGAATGAAAAGTTGTGGCTCTGGCGAGCTTTATACTTAGCGGGGGTCCGAGAAGAATGCAGTGAAGCGCGTCGATCGAGGGACAGATCCCTAGAGGATATGACGGGTCATCCCTCAACAATCGGAGCCTCGGATCGAGAAGAAAGATGGTCGGATCGATTCTAGAAAAATCAGCGAAATGGGGATGGAACCGGATCTAGGTGAGAAGTTCCTGGGGGGGTTGACTGGGGGTCAACAATCCCCATGGACCAATCAGATTATTCCATTTCAAAATTATTTAGAAATTAAATTAAAAATAGAAAATGATTTTTAAAAAAAATATTTACAAAATGAAAAATGTTTATAATTTTTCATATTTATTTTTTTGTGATTTTTATTTACTTTTTTTGAAAAATAAATTAATGTATATACATAATATAGTATTATATACCCGTATAAAATACCTATGTATTTTATATTTTTATTTTAAATTTCTTATTTTTGTAAAATACCCCAATTTTATATTTTATTTATTTACAACATAAAGTTGAGAGTATAAAATAGTTTTTTATTTTATTTTTATTATTTATTTACAATGGTGAAATAAATAGGTGTTTCATTCATATATACATGGTATATATACAAATGTGGAGAGAGAAATTATTTTCTTTTTGTTTTAATTTTCTTTTTTTTTATTTTTATTTTATTTTTAGAAATATTTACAAGATGATAAAAACATATTTTTATTTTTATGAAAATAAAATGTATACATGAAGGAGGGTGTATGTGCAAGGTAAATGGCCTTATCTCTCTCTACTTGTTTTATTTTGCAGTCAGGCCAATGCTTGACCCTCCCTTGTGTCCGGGTCACTCGATATTTATTCTAAATATCTCCTTCTTTTTCTTTCTTCTTTATTCTTTTACTTTTGCACAAAAACATGTTAATTATTGAATATTAACAAAAGCATGCATTTTGGTAATTTATTATATTTACAATCATACACATAGTATTTTGCCAAGATATCTAGCTAAAATAAAAGAATAAAGAGTGATGAATGGGGATTCATCATGGATCTGTGTCTACTTCAGCGCCTCTTTCTCGTGAAGAAGACATCAATTTTGTGAGACAAAATCAGAAAAGTCATTGATTGGATCTTCGACTTGGATTGTGAGAAGCACGTATCTCATCAACGCGCTCGAAAGCATCTCCTCCGTCGGATCGGACTTTAGAGGAGGCCTCTTACTTTAGAGACAATGATCGCAACCATGCTTCAAGATGTATTCCTATATCTCCTTTTGTGGTCTTGATGAAACTATTCGAGAGGTGTTTTCAAATCATGTGGTTTCATCTCTTTAAAATTTTTAATTCTCGATGTCCTGAGTGGCTAGTATGACTTGTCGCTCCTGATCACGTATGATTCAATATTCACACTTTCGTGATGTGCTAAGGCCTAAACCTTAGATTTCAGTATTGCTCCAAAAATACTCTCAAAATGATGGAACCGATAATTAGATAGTAATTAGTAAATTCTTCGCTTTGTGTATGAAAAATGATCATATGGGGTAAGTAGTTGTTATAGATTATTAGAATAATTAGGTGGTAAATCACAATGGTTAAAAAAAATAAGGCAAAATAAAATAGATTGGTCGACCAAAAATGAAATTAATTGATTAGAATAAAGTAGTCAATTGAGAAATAAAGATGATTGAAATTGTATCTCCAAAAAGATCACAGTCTGATGCTTGAATTTTTTTACCGTTGGATCAATGCAAGTAGTCTACAAGAATTAGAGATAGTTGAGGGAAGAACAATTTAGTTGACTATAATAAAAGACGAGTCAACGAAAAAATAGAGTTTGTAACCTTGTTTATTGAAAAATAGAATTACTCGATTGGAAAAATGAAAGAGCTACATAAAGAGGGTAGTAGTAACTGAAATGAAAGAGTTACATATAGGAGTAGTAAATATATTACACAAAATAGATGCTATCGATATACATAAAGTCTTATAGAGAACATCATAAAGTACAAATACAGAACTATAGCGATGTAAGAAGATATTATAGTATATACAAATGAAGATGCTAGAAAAAAGATATTACATCAATACTTTTATCTTATAGTGTGATATAATACTTGATTTAAGTCAAGGTAGAAAATATATAACTAGCGAACTTAACAACTTTGTAGGCCTGTGTGATTCCATTGATAAACATACTTGATTTTTGAGTATTTTTACTTACTTTTATAAATACCTTATCCTTCTCTTTTTTTTTATTGTGTATATATTCTATTATAGAAGAAGAAAATAAAAAAATATAAATTAAAAAAAGAAAATAAACATCAGAAAACTAAAATAAAATATATAAATATATAAAAAATCAAATAAAAAATATAAAATTTAAAACCCACAAAAATAGCATTTATAGACAAGTGATCACATTCACATTTTGAGCGTTTTGCCCTGTTCTACCTGTCTGCTCCCTATGTTCGACCTCTACACATACTTGCACCTATACACATCTTTGTTGTAGAGTTATAATAAATTTTAACTTCGCACATTTACTTTCATTGCTTGAATTACTTGTTATGGGTTAATTGTTGTTTTAATCCATATTTCGTGTGGTCGATTCGGCGACTGAGTTCTCGCCTTGTGTGGAACTTAAGATCACTGATTTTTGGGATAAAGAGGACCTCTGAGGGTCGTTGCCTCAATGGTGCAACGCATCCAGAGGCTCGAGCTCGCTAGTGGCGGAGCACGGCGAGAGAGATTGCCGGATCTGAGGTTCCCGGCACTCAAGACCTCACTTCGACTCTCTCTCACACCTACTGTCGCTCAGGTGAAGAGGAGGAGGTCATCGACAATGAGGGGGATAGCCAAAGGTGAATGAAAAGTTGTGGCTCTGGCAAGCTTTATACTTAGCGGGGGTCCGAGAAGAATGCAGTGAAGCGCGTCGATCGAGGGACAGATCCCTAGAGGATATGGCGGGTCATCCCTCAACAATCGGAGCCTCGGATCGAGAAGAAAGATGGTCGGATCGATTCTAGAAAAATCAGCGAAATGGGGCTGGAACCGGATCTAGGTGAGAAGTTTCTGGGGGGGAGTTGACTGGGGGTCAACAATCCCCAAGGACCAATCAGATTATTCCATTTCAAAATTATTTAGAAATTAAATTAAAAATAGAAAATGATTTTTTAAAAAATATTTACAAAATGAAAAATGTTTATAATTTTTCATATTTATTTTTTTGTGATTTTTATTTACTTTTTTTGAAAAATAAATTAATGTATATACATAATATAGTATTATATGCCGGTATAAAATACCTATGTATTTTATATTTTTTTTTAATTTCTTATTTTTGTAAAAATACCCCAATTTTATATTTTATTTATTTACAACATAAAGTTGAGAATATAAAATAATTTTTTTATTTTATTTTTATTATTTATTTACAATGGTGAAATAAATAGGTGTTTCATTCATATATACATGGTATATATACAAATGTGGAGAGAGAAATTATTTTCTTTTTGTTTTAATTTTCTTTTTTTTATTTTTATTTTATTTTTAGAAATATTTACAAGATGATATAAACATATTTTTATTTTTATGAAAATAAAATATATACATGAAGGAGAGTGTATGTGCAAGGTAAATGGCCTTATCTCTCTCTACTTGTTTTATTTTGCAGTCAGGCCAATGCTTGACCCTCCCTTGTGTTCGGGTCACTCGATATTTATTCTAAATATCTCCTTCTTTTTCTTTCTTCGTTATTCTATTACTTTTGCACAAAAACATGTTAATTATTGAATATTAAAAAAAGCATGCATTTTGGTAATTTATTATATTTACAATCATACACATGGTATTTTGCCAAGATATCTAGCTAAAATAAAAGAATAAAGAGTGATGAATGGGGATTCATCATGGATCTCTGTCTACTTCAGCGCCTCTTTCTCGCGAAGAAGACATCAATTTTGTGAGACAAAATCAGAAAAGTCATTGATTGGATCTTCGACTTGGATTGTGAGAAGCACGTATCTCATCAACGCGCTCGCAAGCATCTCCTCCGTCGGATCGGACTTTAGAGGAGGCCTCTTACTTTAGAGACAATGATCGCAACCATGCTTCAAGATGTATTCCTATATCTCCTTTTGTGGTCTTGATGAAACTATTCGAGAGGTGTTTTCAAATCATGTGGTTTCATCTCTTTAAAATTTTTAATTCTCGATGTCCTGAGTGACTAGTATGACTTGTCGCTCCTGATCACGTATGATTCAATATTCACACTTTCGTGATGTGCTAAGGCCTAAACCTTAGATTTCAGTATTGCTCCAAAAATACTCTCAAAATGATGGAACCGATAATTAGATAGTAATTAGTAAATTCTTCGCTTTGTGTATGAAAAATGATCATATGGGGTAAGTAGTTGTTATAGATTATTAGAATAATTAGGTGGTAAATCACAATGGTTAAAAAAATAAGGTAAAATAAAATAGATTGGTCGACCAAAAATGAAATTAATTGATTAGAATAAAGTAGTCAATTGAGAAATAAAGATGATTGAAATTGTATCTCCAAAAAGATCACAGTCTGATGCTTGAATTTTTTTACCGTTGGATCAATGCAAGTAGTCTACAAGAATTAGAGATAGTTGAGGGAAGAACAATTTAGTTGACTATAATAAAAGACGAGTCAACGAAAAAATAGAGTTTGTAACCTTGTTTATTGAAAAATAGAATTACTCGATTTGAAAAATGAAAGAGCTACATAAAGAGGGTAGTAGTAACTGAAATGAAAGAGTTACATATACGAGTAGTAAATATATTACACAAAATAGATGCTATCGATATACATAAAGTCTTATAGAGAACATCATAAAGTACAAAATTACGGAACTATAGCGATGTAAGAAGATATTATAGTATATACAAATGAAGATGCTAGAAAAAAGATATTACATCAATACTTTTATCTTATAGTGTGGTATAATACTTGATTTAAGTCAAGGTAGAAAATATATAACTAGCGAACTTAACAACTTTGTAGGCCTGTGTGATTCCATTGATGAACATATTTTTAAGGGCAATGGGTGTAAAGCTTCATCATTCAATATATGTTGAACACATTTGCACAATACTAGGGCAAAAACTCCTCAATCTCAAGATTCCACTGATGAATCCACATGTCTAAAGGAACTCTGCACAACCTGATAAGAAATTAGGAATACGTAAAAAATTTTAGTTGGAGATTTAAATCTTTGCAAACAAAAATGACAAGCTAATCCTTTTCCCAAATCCTAAGCCGAGTATTCTAATCCGATCCAAATGCAATAAGCTATATCCAAATCACGTGTCAAATTCACACGTAAAACAAGAAAAAGAGACAATCCTTGTATTTCAACTAAATCGAAATGGGAGAACTCAGAAATTCTAAAGTTCAACTACTCTAAGAAAATCACTAGAAATCACAAAAGTTTTACGAAACATGGAGATCGTCGAGCGACCAAATCTGAATCTCGATCTATGCGTGTTCATACTTCCGCTCGATCAGATAATGTTCGAGTTGTCGAAATGAAGGTCCTTATAAAGGGAGGAAAAATATGGGAGGAGAGGAGAAGGTCATCCGACGGTAACATAAGAAACATGATTATGTTTACATTTTCCTCTATATCCAATAATAACCTAATTCAGGGTTAACTTATCCCAAAACAACGTGAATGAGCTTATTCTCCATTAAACCATGCTCTTGAGTTACTATTTGAAGGTTGAATATCTCCCTTTATTTGGAGATAAAAATATCCTATCCTGGTATAAGTGGTCATATCATTGTTAAGCATTTATCAGTTTCGTATCCTTTGAACCACCTTATCCTTCATCCCTCTCCCAAACGAGCAACTAAAATATCTAGGGACCTCTGTGTAATTTTCCCGCCACCAACGGCTCCCCTTATCCACTACCACTTCCACCACCTCTCGAGTATCGAGCACCCCAACGGAATGGCTTCCGCCGCTCTCTTTCCCTCCCCACTCTCCAAGTCCTCTCGCCGCAACCGTAACGGACCCCCGCCGACGCCACACCTCCCTTTGATTCTCCGTTTCCCGTCGAGCGTATCCATATCCCATCGAAGAGGACGCGGTCGTTTGCACGTAGCACAGGCCGTCTCCGGCGGGAGTCTCCCGGCGGCATCTCCCTCGAGGGCGCGGAACTACGATGTATGCGGTTATTTACTTGTGTTGTAATTTGATGGGTTTTTTTATTGCTATGCGTCTTTTGGGAATCGCAAGTAGTATAATCGATTGAATGGACAGAAACATTGTGCTCCATGAAAATTGACATTTTTAATGCAAAGTTAAATTCACGATTTTATTTTACGTATCTAATGGATCATAATATATTTGGAATATATTTTAGGATCTGATCGGTTACTGAAGTCTTTAATGGACTTTACATAGTTAATACTGGTTCGACGGTTCGTTTATAGTTAAAAGTATAGAAATCAAACAATTCGAGGGATATAATGTTGGGAATGAACCTGATCAGCAGCACACAAGCGAAACATTGATCAAACAAGAGAAACATGCACAATCGCACAACGTAAAGATTTAGATAGCTCGACAATGTGCATACATCCAGTGCTCACATCAGGATCTCTCCTCTTTCTTTTATGAAATAGTAGTTTGGAATATAATGAGTGGTTACCCCCAGGGATCTTTTATACCACAAGTCTAGGGTTAAGATCACAAGGAGTGTTATGTAAAAATTATTTATATATCTGTGGTACATTAAGACATTCGAGGTAAATCCATAAACATACTCTTTTGAAAGGAAAAATGATTTGACATAGTAAAGACAAGGACTCAAAAACTTTATATTCACAAGCTCATGTATCAAAATTACATGTGTGGTATGGGATGTTTCTTGGATCATCTATGTGGATATCATAAATATATACTAAAATTTATATCAAAAACTAAAACTAGAGGCGGTTTACGAACAATCAGGCATGGAGCTTTGGATGGGCCTTTACCGGAGGTTCATCCAATCATTTCTAAAAAAAAAAATCAGACATGGAGACATGGGGCCTTGCTGAGTCATTTTTCCCACATGATTATTCGGATTTAGACTCATGTTATTGCTAATGTCAGCAAAGTATGTTCACTTTTATAGTGCTACCAAACATAGATCCCAATGACTGATGAGGATAAGTCTATCTTAGAGCAACATCAAGCGGAGGAGATTTTTTTTGAAAGAAAAAAGTGCCTTCACCGTATAGGTGTATGCCCAAAAACTTCATCATTTATCATTGAAAAGATTATTACAATCCTAATACATGTACAATATAGAGCAAGGTTACAGGTTCCAACTCTCATTCAATGCTTTTGTGTGTGCCGCTACTTTTTCACCATAAAAACAGTCATGGCTAAACACCCCCCTTTCTAGCCAGCTACAATGCATAGATCATTAAAAACACCCTGACCTCTCCTTCATGCCATTCCACTCATCTCCAATGGAATGTCAGAAACCAGAAACACTATCGGTACGCACTGTCTGATTCCCACAAGTGTTCCAAACCTCCTAGGAGCTTCCACAAGTGAAGAAGAGGTGATCGACATCTTCAGCATCCACCAGACATCTGGAGCACGTTGGATCTCTCGACTGAACGAAACACACAAATCTAGCACTAGTTAGCAGTCTTCATATTCTAAATAGCCATATGAACATCTTCACATAAGTTGGAACCCTCCATCTCCATATCCTCCTGCAGTACACCGCATACCCCTCTGGGTCAAATGCCATCAGACCCTTCAAAGCTCTGTAAGCCTTTCCGACGAAAAAGGACCAATCACACCATGTCTAGTAGTCAAACCCATTAGTAGGTCATGCCACAGTCTCCAACTCCTCAAGCATAACCATAAGCTCCTCCATCCTTTGATTTGAAAGCCCGGATCTGAACTGTGGAAAGAAGCAGTGTCCATCCCAAACCTCCACAACCGAACAGTTCGGGTGCGCTGCCAAAGCTTTCAGACGTGGAAACCTTATCTACAAAGCCTCACCATCACTCCAGTTATCCGTCTAGAATCGAAAATCAGTGCCATCACCAGCAACAAGTCTCAGGAATGGACGTACCTCTGGGCCACACTGTAAACACCCCTCTAGAAATAAGACGGTGTGAGGCCAAGATCCCATGGGCTAGGAAAAAACAGATTGAAACCATATGTTCTCTTGATAGATACAAACCAGGTTGTTGCAGCCATCTCAAATGCGAGAGACTCACTTGCTAAGCAAAGCCTTATTCATCTCCTTCAAACTCTGAACTCCCAGACCACCATCCTCCTTAGAACATGAAACCGTCCTCCAATCCATCAGAGAAAATTTATTTGATTGGCCAGATGTCGACCAGGAAAAAACACCTCAAGATAGTCTTCAACCTCTTATGTAGACTTACATGCATATAAGGTTAGAAGACATGAAGAATATAGGGATCACAAACAAGACCGATTTCAACAACACTAATCTACCACCCTTGGATAGACGAACCGATTTCCATCATGTTAACCGTTCCTCCAACTTCTTAACAACTGACAACCAATCGATAACACACATTCTCCCAGTCACCAGAGGCAACCCAAGATAGCGCAACAACAAGTCCCTACATGACGAACATAGCCAACCTGAGCATAAATCAATCCTTGTATCCATCCATCCAAAAGGAATAAACTTTTACTTATCTCTGTATAGTATCAACCCATGTACAATATCGAAAATATCCAACACTACCGATAACCCCATGCGGTTGTTAGCACCACCTCCTCAAAAGTATCATATCATCTGCGTATTAAAGGATGGGGACAGAGAGCTCCTCCTTTGAATAAACACTACAAACCCCCATCCCCTTGAAACGACCCGATCAACCATAGTCGTCAAAGCATCCGTCGCAAGAACAAAAAAGAAGCAGTGCCAGGGGCAGCCCTACTGTACTCCTCATTGAAGCTGGAAGTAACCCCCCTCCCCTTGGCTACCCATTTACAAGAACAACACAAGATGTGGTCGTCACACTCCTCTTCATCCAAGAGATCCATCTGTTTAGGAAGCCACGTTTATGTAACGATGTCCAGATGAAACACTAGTCTAGGCAGTCACATGCCTTCGAAAAAACCACCTTCTATACAACACCCTTAGTTTTCTTCCTGCGCCAGTTCACTACAATCCCTGAATCTATAACCTCGCTATCTATGAGATGTCTGCCTGGCAAAAAAGCACTCTTAGCTGACAAAATGATCTTGTTCAACACTCGCCTCAAATGGTTGGCCAATACTTTTTCTAAAATCAAATATATCACATTGAATATTGCAATTGGTCTATAATATTCAATTCTTACCAGAACCTCCTTTTTAGGAAGCAAGAAAAGAAGTGACCGATTGGGTTGATCAAAACCATTGTTACCCTCAACAAACTCCTCCTCTGCAACCAGATCCCAGAACTCCCTAAAAATGAAAACAAGAAAACATCCATCACCAGGAAACTGTCTGGATTCAGTCCAAGCGTCGCCTCCCGTACCTCTAGGAGCTCAAACTACATCGTCAATGTCTCTGCATCAAGCTCAAAAATGTGACCCACCCCACCCCCAACCACCACAACCCATAATGAGGATTGCGTCTACTCATGTCACGGTTGCAGAAGTCGGCAGTCAATACTCAATCAGCAGGGTACTCTTCCGACTATCGACTAATGATTAATCGACAATCTGGAGAGTAATTAGATTTAGTTGAGCATTAGTCAGTTTTGAAGTTGTTAATTATTTTAAATATATTTGTCAATTTTTGTAGCATATACTCCCATTTCTATTCATTTATTTAGCAGTTTTAATATATTTAAGAGCTTAAAAAAATATAGCAAGAGAAGAGAAAAAATGAAGCAAGTTAAATAAATGTTTGGTACATAGTACAAGAAGATGTTCAAAAATAAAAAGACATCTACAACATGCCCAAAAAATAATGCAATTGAAAAGTGAGACAAGTATCCACAAGTCAACATATTTAATCCTCAATGTCATCATCGAACTCCAGCTCTTCTTCTTCATCATCGCCTAATTCTTCTTCTTCTTCATCTTCTTCTTTTATATCCTCAAGATGTAGCTCCTCCTCATTCTTCAGCATAGCATTGGAGCTTGACAATGAAGCTCCCCTTCCATGTCCAGTTGGTTCCAAATTCTCTTCAACGCTACTAGCATGTGCTACAACACCCTATGTCAATCCAGAAGCTGGAAAAACCTCATCATCATGGGCATCAACATCGCCTGTCACGAGATGAGAGAGGATCTCTTTCTTTCTCAACTCGATGTTCCTGCAGGTTGGAATTGAAACGCACGTACACAAGATCGTTCAACTTTTTCATCTCTAATATGTTTCTCTTCTTGGTATGGATCTAAAGACCAAAAAAGTTATATTTAAATCAATTACTAATTTAAATTTTACTATTACGAATTGAATTGGGTGGGTAGAGTGGAGTCATTATTGAGTCAAATGTACTCTAGTTACGCTCACATCCCGATGATCAAGATGTCAAGCTCAAGATTTTGATAGCCATAGCCTTTAAATGAGGTGTGTCATCTCCATAATTATACCACCAATTAGCTATTGAAATAGAGAATTTATCAAAATAATAAAATAAATGACTAACATCAATAGAAAATAATGACTGAAATACTTAGATCATAATTGTCATCATTTGTCATCCTCTGTCTCACAGCTAAAGACTTGCCAAAATTTCCATGACCAAGTCTATATGTCGGAAGCTCATCCCTGGTAATTGCATCTTGTATATCCAAATATGGATAAAATTTTTCCATGCACTCCTTAAACCTTCTCTTCTCTACAATATTGGATCATCATGAGACCCATGTAGAAGAAAATTGGGTTCTAGTAATAAGCTGCTAGATGCAATGGAGTATCGAGCCTCCCTTCGATCTTGGAGGTAACATCATCCAAAAAAATTATAAGATGACTACATGCCATTGAATACTGCAATGATCTCCCTCTTGACCTCTTCAAGTCTTCCATAGACAAAGCCCATGGATGGACGTCGACCTGCATCAACCACACATAATAAACGAACCACTAGAGTGAAAACTCTGATAGCATGTGATGTATGGTTCCAGATTGTAGGGTTGAATACAATGGAACTCAATTCTTTCTCCCTTCTTGGTCTTATACCATTGGCAGTTTCTCCACTTTTCCAAGGAAAACATTAATCTCAGCTTGTCTTTCTTCTCATTTATGCTCTCAAGAGTGAGAAAAGTGGTTGCAAATCTTGTTTGGCCTTGCAATGTCCCTCTTGTTGGTGAACTTGCGCATCAAGCTTAGAATTTTGGTATTAGAGTAGATGAACACCGTAAGCCTCTTCGCTGATTGCACTCCTCACCTTCATCTCTTTGCTTATCTCCTCCAAAGCAAGATCAATGGAGTGTGTCACACACGAAGTTCACTAAATCTGTAGGTAGTTGGTGACCAACAATCTTCTTGATGCTACATTGGCGGATGCACTATCCGCCACAATCTAAACCACTTTATCCACTCGCACTTCATTCAGATACTCATCCACCAACTTGCAGATGTATTCCACGTGTGAGCCTCATCTGAGGCATCTATGGACTTCAAAAATGAAGTCTCTAAGGTGCAATTGCCACAAAAATTGATGATGCTCCTTCCTTACTTGTCCATCCATGCATCTGTCGTCAAAGAGCATCCTGCCGGCGTCTACGTATCATGATGGTATTGCAAGTCATCGAATCTCCTTTACTGCTTTCTTCAGAAGTGGACCACTAAGCTCATACCTCATGGGAAGTCCAGGCTCGTACTTCCCAATCACCTCCACCATCAACATGAAGTTTTTCTTCGTCAATGCATTAAATGGAACCGTCAATGTATATGCCCATTTGGATATGTACGAAGTAACTCTATCATGATGACCCTTGGAGAATGCATCCTTGTTGGTCATCTGACATGATGACCCTTCAATGCGATCGTCTGCTCCAAGGATTCAGAGACTCGCAATCTCTTCATCGAACCCACATCTCCAGTGATGTCAACTTCCTCCCTCATCTCATGAACATCAGAGGTTTTTTGGGACTTCTTCTTGACAACATCATCAAGGTACGCAATCATCATCTTCTTCGTTTCCTCGTCCACATTGGGACATACAACTATGTTCCCTCTTCGGTATACTAGATGTTGCTTGAACATGTACACACCACCCTTGACTATCTTCTTGCATAGTCTGTAAGTGACCGTATTTGTATCCGCACGCTTCGCAAGATAACCATATTGGCATGCATGATCAGTTGATCCCGACGGTACGTAAAAAGATGAGTCGCTACCGAAAGCAATGTTCGCTGGAGGTGTAGCCATCTATATAGTCAACAAACTCACAATTTAGGCAATTAACAAACACAGAGCTAACTAAACTCACAAGTTGAACTTCCTAATTAACTAACTAACAAAATCACAAGTTGAATGAAGAGATTAAATAACAAGTAGACCAATGACAACCATATAAGAATTTCTAAGTTGAACAAATTGAACATATAAGCTAACCTATTCCAACCATATAAGAATTTTTAAGTTGACCAAATTGAACATATAAGCTAACCAATGCCAATCATATAAGAATTTCTAAGTTGACCAAATTGAACATATAAGCTAACCAATGCCAACCACATAAATATAAGCTAACCAGTGCCAACATATAAGCAACAACTTTCTTAGTTAACCAAGATTTAGATAATAATAAACATAAGAAATAAACCAAGCAAAAAATATCTAAGCAACATGCATATCATCAATCAAATCTAAGTTTTACTAAAAAAAATAACCTAATAAGCTAAAAATTTTTAACCTATAATGCAAATTAACAAGATAACCTAAGCATTAATAACTATGGACCCTCTCCCGCCATGTGGCCTTTGACGATCGCTTCTTTCCCTTACGGGAGGCTCCATGGACCCTCTCCCGCCAACTCTTCCAACTCCTCCATCCCCACATCCTTCCGCGCTTCACTCTCACTCTCTTCATTGTATGCGGTTCTCCGCTCAACTGGCACGTATGCCTTTTCCCCCTTGCCATATACAGTCTCGCTCCCGCTCCCTCCCCCTCTCTCCATCTCCTTCGAAGAAGAAAGTTTTTCCCGTTTGGTATTGTTCGAGTATTCTATTGTATAGGATAAATATATTCTGCTATGCAAACTTTCTCTTTACGCTATCCCTCTCTACCTCACAAACAACTCCAAGTGGGCGTCCTTCCTTTGCTTTAGTCACTTTGCAAGTTTCACTACGAGGAAGTGATCACTTATATTCACCACGCCCAAGCAGAGCAGATTATACGGGAAATCAAACAGAGGAGATAATAAATCCTAAAAAAATAGTCCTGAATATCATGGACTGCTTCTTGACAACATGGAATCAAGCATTTTGTGTGGTTGTTGTTGAAAGGGAATGAATGAGATGATTTCCATTAAACCCTAGAGCTCTCTTATATAGGAGAAAAGCTCTATGGGTAAATTACATGAGACGGGACAAATAATTACTAAATAACAAAAGTTACTCTAACATAACAAAAGTTACTCTAACACTCCCCCTCAAGCTGGAGCATATATATCTAACATGCTCAGCTTGGAACAACAGTGATGAAAGGGGCCCCTAGCAAGAGCCTTGGTGAACATGTCCGCTATCTGCTCCCCAGTTGATACATAAGAAGTAGAAATGAGTCCTTTTTGAATCAAGTCCCTTGTATAATGACAATCCACTTCAATGTGCTTTGTCCTATAAACAAGGCTGCCTGATTATCACATTTAAGATGCATAGGAAGAGGTACTTCAATAGTTAAATCAGTCAGAACTGATTTAACCCACATCATCTCAGCACTACCTTGGGCCATTGCCCTATATTCTGACTCTGCACTGGATCGAGCCACGACGGTTTGTTTCTTACTCTTCCAAGCTACTGGTGTGCTACCAACAAATACAATAAATCCCGAAATGGACTTTCTATCATTAGGACACCCAGCATAGTCTGCGTCGGCACAGCCTGTGACGGATACAGATGTATCTCTTCTAAACAGAAGACCAGCACCTGGGGAAGACTTCATATATCTCAGAATCATATACACAACATTCATGTGAGCCTGCCTGGGTTGCTCCATGAATTGACTTACCCTACTAACCGCAAAGGCTATATCCGGCCGGGTAATAGTAACATACAACAACTTCCCCACAAGTTCTCTATATCGTCTCTTGTCCACCTCATCAGAGCCATCATCATAGAGTTTAACATTAGGATCCATAGGAGTAGTAGCTGGTCTACATTCTGCCATACCTGTCTCAGATAGCAAGTCAGTAACATACTTCCTTTGCGTCATTACCATGCCTTGCCCATTTCGTGAAAACTCCAATCCTAGAAAATAACGAAGTGTACCCAGATCCTTCGTAACAAACTGCTCGCTAAGAAACATCTTGGCTGCTTGAATGCCCTGTTCATCACTGCCAGTGATAACAATATCATCAACGTACACTAAGATGATTACCACACCTCGCTGGTCTCTCTTTACAAAGAGAGTATGGTCTGTTGTAGATCTGGCAAAACCCTTTTGTTCAATCAACTCTGAGAGCTTCTGAAACCAAGCCCGAGGACTCTGCTTCAAGCCATAGATGGCCTTATGAAGACGGCACACCATATTGGACTCCCCCTCAGCAGCAAACCCAGGTGGCTGCTGCATATAAACTTCTTCTTCCAAGTCACCATACAAGAAAGCATTTGTGACATCCAGCTGAAAAAGGGCCAGTCACGGACAACATCAACTGCAAGAAGAATCCGTAAGGTAGAATGACGTGCAACTGGAGAAAAGGTCTCCTGATAGTCCACCCCATACGTTTAGGTGAACCCACGAGCAACCAGCCTGGCTTTGTATCGATCAATTGTACCATCCGCCCGATAAAGATCCATTTGCTCCCTACTATGGATGCTCCTTGCGGTGGATGCACAACACTCCACGTTCCACGTGACCGCAATGCCGCCATCTCCTCTTCCATAGCCAAACGCCATGGACTGCTCTGTAGTGCCTCTTGATATGACCTTGGGATTTCCACTGCGGATAACCCAAGGACGAAGTTGCGAAACTCCGGGGACAACCGCTCCAAACATGCCTGTGATGCAAAGTCCATCCCATATTTGGGATTCATTGTCCGCGTACGCTTTTGCCTTCTATGGGCAATAGGAAGATCGAGATCATCAACTGGAGCAGTGGTAGTATCATCTGTACTAGGTACATATGTCTGCGCATGCAAATCATCCGTGCCATTAGTAGTACTCAAATGTTCATTACATACCTCGGGCGTGCTGGATGAGGGAGGAGGCACATGAGCAGAGGGTCGACGCTGATAGACCTGAGGATAAAAGATTGTTGCTGGTGGTGGTGGCGGTGGTGGTGGTATAAGATGTGGTGGTGGACTTGGT
This sequence comes from Ottelia alismoides, assembly GCA_037367405.1. Taxonomy (NCBI): domain Eukaryota; kingdom Viridiplantae; phylum Streptophyta; class Magnoliopsida; order Alismatales; family Hydrocharitaceae; genus Ottelia; species Ottelia alismoides. The sequence continues at coordinate 652,673 of JAZKJV010006603.1, read as the reverse complement.
GGTGGCTGAGGCAGAGTAGAACGTGGAACAGATGGAGGAGGAGGCACATAGATATCATCTCCTTCCTCCGAGTTATTGAGTCTGTCACCTGTAGGAGAAAAATACATAATTGACTCAAAGAAGGTGACATCAGCACTAACATAGTACCGACGTTTAACAGGATCAAAACACCGATACTCTTTTTGGGTTTTGGAATAACCCACAAAAACACATTTGACAGCTCTGGGAGCGAGCTTGTCAAGACCAAGAGAGAAGCAATGAACAAACGCAACAGACCCAAAAACACGTGGTGTTAGAGAGAAAAGATCCTTCTCGGGAAACGCAGTTAAGAACAGGATCTTCTCTCCTAATACTGACGAAGGCATACGGTTTACCAGATAAGAAGCAGTTAGAACCGCGTCCCCCCAATAGGAGTGAGGGGCACGGCTCTGAATCAGTAGGGTCCTGGTTATGTCCAACAAATGACGATGTTTCCTCTCAGCCACCCCATTCTGTTGGGAGGTGTAAGCACAAGAGGTCTGATGCACAATCCCATGAGACATAAGAAATTTTGAGATGTGAGAACTACATAATTCAAGAGCATTATCAGACCGTATGAACTTCACTCTAGCAGAGAAAATATTTTTTATTTCAATAATGAAAGACTGGATAACATGAGTAGCATCGGACTTATTTTTAAGTAGAAAAACCCAAGATAACCTAGAAAATTCATCAACTGCAACAAGATAAAACATGTGTCCTTGAAGGTCAGGGACACGACTGGGACCCCAAATATCAAAATGTAGCAACTCAAACAGACCATGACGACTCGGACCTTTACGACTCTGAAAAGACGACCGGTGATGTTTGCCAAGTTGGCACGCCTCACACTGAAAAGTAGACCTCGGAGAAATCTGAGGAAGGATATGGACCATCTTTTGCAACGGAAGATGACCAAATCGGAGATGTCATGTGTAAGGTGAGACCGATCCAGCCTTCATAGAAGAGACACCAGCACAAGGAGACTGCACCAGTTTATAAAGACCCCCTTGCTCACGGCCAGTTCCAATCACTCTGCCCGTTAGTATGTCCTGAAACACAAGAGCAGAAGGATCAAATATGGCAAGACAATATAAATCTTTAGTGATTTGACTAATGGACAGTAGATTCATGGAAAAATTAGGAGCATAAAGAACATTCTGAAGCCGTATCCCAGGGGTCAATTGCACCTCCCCCTGACCAGTAATGGGAGAGTGTGTCCCATCAGCTATCACCACGGAGCGTCCTGTCTGAGTTGCAATAAAATCATCCAACTGCTTCTTGTCACCACATAAATGGTGAGAAGCTCCTGAGTCCATGATCCATTCTGATAGATCTGCACTGTAACTACTAGTAAGTGCATACATTGTACCTGAATAGGATGCTGAGCCGGCTATCTCTGAGGATCCTGAAGTACTAGCTGGTCCCTGGCCAGGCATGATCTCCCGAAGTCTCGATACTAGCTCCTCAAACCTCTGATCCGAGACAAGGGAAGGACCCCCTTCCTGCTGAGCCTGCTCCGCCACACGTGTCGTAGTAGTAGGAAACCCATGCTTAGAATAGCATGTTTCCTCAGTGTGTCCAGTCCTGCGACAGTAGGTGCACGGCTGTCTAGGAGGTCTGTTACCTCCTCCTCGACCACGACCACCTCTACCTCTGAAATGGGAATAGCCTCCTCTGCCGCGAGAAGATGCCATGGCTGAAGGTGTCGGAACTCCACCATGAGATATGGAGAGTCTACTCAACCTGCGATAGGCCTCTTCCATAGGTGGTATGGTCGCATCTGTAAGAATCTGTGCTCGGGCGGCATCATACTCCGGATCAAGGGCTGCTAGAAACACTCCAGTCATCACTGAGTCCCTGTATGCTTTGAGCTGCTCCGGTGTAGCTGTCAATGGAATGTACCCGTGTAGCTTCTCAAACATACCCCTCAGAGAGGTATACAGGGTATGAAGAGGGCGCCCGTTCTGCTTCGAGGTAAAGATATCATGCTGGAGTTGTAAGATCTTGGACTCGTTCTTCGTCGGAGAATACGTGGCTGCCAGGATATCCCACATAGCCTTCGCAGTGGGTTGACTCAGAATGTCGTTGGCTATTTCCATGGACACGGTACCGGATAGCCAAACACGCGCATAAGCATCGTCAGCCTCCCATGATGCGTTAACCCCAGTCTTGTCAACAGGTTCCTCTTGTGTGAGGATATGCTTCTTGCCATTGCACTGCATAAGACTCATGAACTGCATGGCCCACAGTTCATAGTTCGTACCATCCATCTTCACAACCGGTGCTGGACCTTTGAAGGCACCTAGAGATGGAAAATCTACCTTGTTGTCAGACATGACAACAACAATAACCTATAACTGGGGTTACACAATCAGAAAACAGAGTTGTGGTACCCCGATACGCACATTCGCAGAGTGTGGCAGGTTCTAGTGCCGCACCAGCCAGACAGGGGCAGATACACGCAGTTACTGAGGAGCAGGCACACTCAGCCGCTACTGTAGTGAAAGGTATGGTCTCAGTCTTGGGCCGACCTTTCCATGTTTTATTTGATTCTGGTGTGACGCATTCTTTTCTTGCTTTGAAACTACTAGTTTCTTTGGATAGAGTCGCATATACTCTTTCTTCTCCATGAGCACATCTCCTTGCTTCCTTGCTGAATTTCAGCAACTCCTCTGCTCTGATACCAAACTGTCGACCCCTGAGGATCCGGGTACCCGTTTACGTGCATTTCGCAATATATCATTCACGTTTAATAACACAAGTCGTACAAATACAGGGAAAAATTTTTTCGCGTAACTATGACATTCATTCTCAACACATGACCACAAGTAAAAGAGACAATATGGCACCAAAATTCTTTTCATTAATATTCATAAAATTTAATCTAAAACAAAAACCGTATCCGAAAAATTCGGGTATTCAAAACCCGATCGGAGCGCTAGAATGCCTTCAGCGGTCACGCGCACAGAACATGTGCATTCAAGGAAGCATGGCTAGGGCATATAGTGCATGCGCAGGAAGGCACAGAACTTGCATGCACAGGAAGGCACGCCAAGGCCTCAAATGTCGGTTTCGGTCACCATTTCGGTACCGACCAAAACAGAATTTCGATGGAATTTCGGTGGAATTTCGACCGAAATTTCGGTCATTTCGGTCATTTTTTGTACTAGGACCCCCATATTTCGGTCATTTCGGTGGAATTTCGATTTCGACTGAATATCGATATTCGACAGAAATTCGACCGAATTTCGCTGAAATTTGAGGCCAGCACGCTAGGGCATATAGCACGGGTAGGGCACAGAACTTGCGTGCACAGGAAGGCACGCTACAGGAGTCTTCAACATGCTCCTGCACTACGCGCCACAGGACTGCGCTCCAGGCGAGAGGGCTCCAGGCGCGCTACAGGCTCCAGGCGAGAGGGCTCCAGGCGACTTGGGCGACTGCAGGTGTCGCGTCGCGCGCTGATCGCGCACGATGGCGCGCACGCAATGGTGGCGCACGGGACCTGTTTGCGATGATGGCGCGCAGGGCTAGCGGCGATGGTGCTCAGGGACCGATGGCGATGGCGCTCGGGCGATGGCGCTCAGGGATCGATGATGGCGCTCAGGGACGATCGGCAATGAAGGACCGACCTCGCACAGGAACGATCGGCGATGGTCGATCGGAGGGTGGCGCCGATCTCGAGACAGAGAGAGAGAGAGAGAGAAAGAAGAGCGGCGGGTGGGGTAGGGTTAGGGTTCAAGAACTCCGGCCTAGGACCGTCGCTCTGATACCATGTTGAAAGGGAATGAATGAGATGATTTCCATTAAACCATAGAGCTCTCTTATATAAGAGAAAAGCTCTATGGGTAAATTACATGAGACAGGACAAATAATTACTAAATAACAAAAGTTACTCTAACATAACAAAAGTTACTCTAACAGTTGTCATTTGGCCCTATGAGTTGATATGGTCAAATTTCCACAATTTAGATTTTGATCTATACTATAATCTTCACATGCCCAACATGGAGTGACGTTAGACACTATCTTAAAAGTGCAAGTGGGTTGAATGGGTTTGTTTGACCCTCAACTTTTTGATCTGCCATCAAATTCCAGATTATTTCAAGTAGATTTTTTTATTTGGTCTACCATCTCAGTGACATGTTTATAGATAGTTATTTTATATATTTAATATTAGCACCCATGTCAAGATAAATTGTATAAAATATGTCTAGAAGATTTCTTTTGAGAACTAAATACGTCTAGAAGATATAACGACTATATAAACTGAGGTGCAAAATTGCAGTATATTATGCATTTGATGTATCTACTTAGAATTTCCGGAATTTTCTTTTTAAAAGGATCTCTTTTTTGATCGCACGATTTTATTCTGGAAAATGCATAATATAGCAATATGCGTATTGACAAATGGTACGGCAGTTTTCAGACAGTGTTTCTGAGGTTGAACTGAGGGTGGATCTTTCAGATAGAAATATTGAGAGCACAGGAGATATTTTTGTTGATACAGATGAAATTTCCTTGAGAGTCAGAGTTCGGAGTCCTAGCTCTGTTGTAACACTGGTGCAAACAAGTCAACTATATGACAGGATTAAGCCTTCGGAAACTATATGGTACGTGGACATCATCCCATATGTTTTCACCCTTTGCCTGAAGTTACGGATAGGGATATGTTTTCTTGTCACAGCCCCATATGTTGTTTAACATCATTCGATATCTCATTTAGGTATATCGATGAAGATCAACTGGTCGTGAGCTTGAAAAAATGCGAGACAGAGTTGAAATGGCCTGATCTTGTGGAAAATTGGCCGTCTCTTACATCTGGAGTCCCGCAGCTCCTGAAGGGAACATCGATCTATATTGTTGGAAATTCGACAGAGATAAATCAGAAGGTAGCCAGAGAACTTGCCTCTGGCATCAGGTATGATGTTTTCAGTCTTTAATATTCACAACAAGATAGTGTCCCTGGCCACTTCAAAGGTGAGTTTTCTTTAAATTCTCCAGAGTCCAGAGAGAATCACTTCTAAATCGATTCAATGGGATTGTTCAGCTCAAAATTCTTTGTAGAGCTGTGTTTTCTTGGGGAAGTAGGGTGCTTGTGCTCAACGATCATTATAGCAAATATTTCCTAGCTTCGATGTGGACCCAATATAAATTGCATATAATTGCATGTTTTCTTGGGGAATTAGGACTCTTTTGCTTAAGGGTCATTACAACATATCCGTACCGCAGAAGTAGGTATTCGGGATTCTTTTAGAGGGGTCAACGAATATAGAATATTCGGTATTAGGGAGAATATTTGTAATTATTCTATTATGCAATTTTTAATTATTTTAAATATAAAAATTGTCTAATATATACATATATATTCATTCTTTTATATTTATACATGTTTGGTCATCAATCAATAAGAACTCATGATAAAAATACAAATTAACAAGTCATATATATGGAGCTTTAACATTTGAACTTGATATCAGGATAAATGGGAACCAATAAAAAAAATATAGTTTGTTGCAATAGTCGGCTGAATATTCGGTATGGACCAAATATTTACCGAATGGTAATGTTCGATTCACACCCCCTCCTCCCAAATGAGAATATTCGGCTAAATATTGCAACAATGTATATCATTGGTTTGCGATATCCTAAAAATTACTATTTAGTAATGCACTTTTCAAAAAGCCATTTAGTAATGCATTGTTAAAAGTTATTTTTATTGCTTTCCAGATATACACCGCTCACTACAAGCGAGTTGTTGGAGGAATATGCTAAGCAATCAATTGATTCATGTAAGCAGAATTACCTTTGTTACCCAATTGGAAATACCTTTTCTTTGACAAATTTGTAATTTGTGATGGTAAAAGAAGCTCTTTGCAAATGGAAATATATATAGATTTTTTTGAAAAATGTTGTTAACATGAAATTTTCTGAGACCTACCAATTTGGCTCCGTGGGAGAATAGCAATAACAGATGGAGGTAATAGTAGAATAGCATTTGAGGGGAAAAAAGGCCGTGATGCAAGTGACACATTGTTTGTGATGGTATATAACCGTCAAGGGATTAGAGATCCAAAGGAGTCGACGTCCCGTATTCTTTCTTTTTGAGTGAAAAAAAACTACTATTAGGGCCTTTTATTGGCTATTACCTTTACCAAAACCTCGGTTTTTTTAGAAAGTTGACACTCGACATTGGACACCTAAATAAAAATGTGTATATGCTGCATTTGAATATCTTTCCAGAATGATCTCTCTAGTCCAAGGACCCTTGAGCAATCTCAGTTATTTTGTTGATTTTCTATGCAACCTGTTGCGAGAAAATAATGAGTTGTTTATTCATGAGGTCCTAGGGTTCTTTTATATAGAGGAGAGATCCATTGGACAAATTACATAAAGAGAATGGAAAGAATAAAAAATACATAAAAGAAACATAAGATAAATAGTATCTCAATACTCCCCCTCAAGCTGGAGCATATATATCAATCATGCTCAGCTTGGAACAACATCTCTGGTAAGGTCCTCTAGCTAGGGCCTTGGTAAGTACATCTGATGTCTGATCTCATGAGCTAATATGAGTAGTGGAAATGAGACCCTTCTGTATCATGTCTCGAGTGTAGTGACAGTTCACCTCGATGTGCTTGGTCCTCTCATAGAAGGCTGGGTTGTTTACAATGAAGAGAGCGACATGGTTGCCACATTAGAGATGCATAGGAAGAGGCACCTCAATAGTCAGGTCTGTAAGAACAGATCTGACCAACATCATCTCTGTACTAGCTTACTCCATGGTCCTGTATTCTGATTTTGCGCTAGATTTGGCAACCATAGTCTACTTCTTGTTTTTCCATGACACAAGGAACTTCTATGAATGTTGCAAAGCAAGAAGTGGACTTCTTGTCCTTGGGACACCCCGCATAATCTGCATCTGTACATGTTATAACTGTAATGGATGTACATCTGCTAAATAGAAGATCAATGCCAAGTGAGGCCATCAGATACCTCAGAATCATATGAACTGCATATATATGTGTATGTCTAAGTTGCTCCATAAACTGGCTCACTTTGCTTACGACAAAGGATATATTTGTCCTGATGATAGTCATATAAGGAAGCTTGCCAACAAGCTCCATATACCTCCTTTTGTTGACCTCCTTAGTATCATCATATAGAGCTTTATGCTCAGGTTCATAGGAGTAGTGGCATGTCTGCAATCTTCCCTGCATGTCTTTGAGAGAAGATCTGTAACATACTTCTTCTGGGTCATCACAAGACCTCATTGGTTCCTTGCAAACCCGGGTTCAAGGAAGCAACGTAGGCTACCAAGGTCCTTGGTCACAAACTGCTAACCTAAAAAATCCTTAGCAGCTTGGATGTCCTGCTCATCATCCCCTGTAACAATAATATCATCAACATAAATAAGTATGACAACAATATCTCTTTGAGCCCTTTGAACATACAGTGAATGATCGACTGTCGATCTCACGAATCCGTGTTGCTTTATCAAGTCCGAGAGCTTCTGAAATCATGCTCTTGGACTCTGCTTAAGGCCATAGATGACCTTGTGAAGCATGCAAACCATGGTTTAAAAAAATTGGACCTAGTCGACCGGTCGGACTGGGAACCGGCCCTGGCCCGGTTCAACTGATTTTATGTAATTAATTTTTTAGAAAAATAGAAAATAAAAATTCAGGTCCGAGCAGTGGTCGGACCGGGTTGACCCGGATTGACCAATTTTGATGGTTAGTATTTTCAAAAAATACAGGTTTAAATAATGAAATAATAGGGTTTTTATCACTTGTGCCCTTCTTAACTTCTGCAATTCAGTTATGTCCCTCTCTTTTTTGGAATATAAATTGTGTCACCACTTTCTTAGAGCAATTTTCTAAAAGAAACTATAAATAAATTATTACAATATTATATTCATATATAATGCTTGAAAATGTGACTATCTTTTGTAGAGTTTTACTCGAATAAGACAATCATATTATTCTATTAAAAGATTTAACATCTTAAACGATTATTTCATTGATATATAAATACATATTTACATATATGTATCCGATTTTATTGGTTCAAAAAATCGGTTCGATCGGTCTGGCCGGTAAATTAAGCCCAGTGACATCATCATCGGTCCGACCAGTTTGGTTTTACAGTCCGACCCGATGGGACCAACCGAAGACTGATCGGTTCAATGTTCGGTTCGATTTTTAAAAAATTGATGCAAACCTTCTAGCACTCCCCCTCAACAGCGAACCCATGTGTTTATTGCATGTAAACCTCCTCCTGTAGGTCACCATAGAGAAATGCATTCTTCACATCAAGTTGATAGAAGAGCCAATCTCGTGTCACTATAACCAATAGAAGTATACACAGAGTAGAATGTCTGTCCACTGGAGAGAATGTATCCTGACAGTTCACCCCATATGTTTGGGTGAACCCACGTGCCACAAGTCTTGTCTTGTAGCGATCTACACTGTTATCTACTCGGTACTTCACTGTGAACACCCACTTGCACCCAACAATGGATGTCTAGGTGCCATGCGACTGTAGCGAGACCATCTCCTCCTCCATGGCAAGACGACACTGACTATCTTGAATGGCCTCCTGATACGTCTGTGGTATCTCCATGATTGATAGTTCCATAGTAAATCTCCTGAAATCCTTTAAAAGTCTGCTCAAAGAAACTTAGGCTGCAAGAGGATATGAAGCACAAGTATGTCTCTGCTTTCACAGAGCAATAGGCACATCGAGATCATCTGTCATCTCCTGAACCTGTAAGTTTTACTCTTGAGAGGGCACCTGCTCATCATGTAAAGAATCATGCTGCATAGACAACTCGGTAGTGCCGTCAGTAGAAATAATGCGCTCTTTACATACATGAGGCATGCTAGATGATGGGGAAGACCTGTGAGTAGGGAGAACATAGTGAGACCTGCAAATAAACACACGTAGCAAAGATCGGGTCACGGTGGGTGGCAATCCATGGGTAAGCCATAGGAGCAGGTGTAGAAACTGGATGTAGTGGTGGAGGCAGCAATGGCTGTGGTGGTGGAGGTGATGGAGGTAGTAGAGCGGGTGTAGGTGTGGCAGAGCTGTAGGAGGTGAAGGCATGTAGATCTCCTCATTAGAGTCAGATGGGGCCAATCTATTGTAGGAGAGAAATATATAATATACTCAAAGAATGTAATATCAATACTGACAAAGTATTTCCGTCGAGGCGGATCAAAGCAACGATACCCTTTCTGGGTACGAGAGTAGCCAGCAAATGCACACTTGACTGCTTTGGGGGAGCTTGTCACAACCAAACGAAAGATTGTGAACAAAGGCCATATATCCAAACACATGGGGTGTAAGGGAGAACAGATACTTCTTGGGGAAACATAAATGAGAAAGGAACATTTTCTCCTAAAACAAAAGATGGCATACAGTTCACTAAGTAGCAGAGAGTGAGAACTGCATCATCCCAATAAGAGTGAGGAGCATGACTCTGGATCAAAAGGGTTCTGGTCACATCGAGTAAATGACGATATTTGCGCTCGGTAACACCGTTCTGCTGAGATGTATATGCACACGAGGTCTGGTGTATAATGCGAGAGACCTGAGAAACTCGGATAGTTGTAAAGTGTAAAACTTTAAGGCATTATTAGAATGCAAATACTTGATAGTAGCAGAAAAATATTCTTTATCTCATGAATAAGTGATTTATTGACAAACCTAACCTCACATTTATTCTTTAACAAGAAAATGCAAGAAAGCCTAGAATAGTCATCTACAACAATCAGATAAAAACGGTGTCCTTGGTGATCATGAGCACGACTCGGACCCAAATATCTAAGTGAAAGGGGCTCAAACAACTGAGAACTACTCCGACTATGATGATATGGAAACAAAGAACGTTGATGCTTCCTAACTTGATAAGCCTCGCACTGAAAGGAAGATCGTGTAGAGATCTATGGGAGGACATAACACAACTTCTACAGAGGAAGGTGGCCAAAACAAAGGTGGCATAGGTGTGGTAAGATTGGTCCAATATGAATAGTAGAGGCACCAGCTCACGGCTACATCCAATCACCCTACATGTCAGTATGTCCTGAAGCAAGAGGGGTCAAGAATGGCATGACAATGTAAATCCTTTGTAATCTGACTAATAGAAAGCAAGTTCATCTAAAAAATCTGATCATATAAAACATTTGGCATGCGCATGGATGGCATCAAATGCACCTCCCCCTATCTTGTGATGGGTTAGCGAACCCCATTTGCAATGACAATCCATCTATCAGGGGGTTATAGACTTGTAAGTCGTGAACTGGGTTTTGTCTCCACATATATAGTGAGAAGCACCAAAGTCCATGATCCATTATGTCATATATGTACTGCTGCAATCAATGAAAGAATATGTGATACATGAGGAGCTCAAAGAGGTTCTAGCTACGGCTGCAGTATCTATGGATCTTGTAGTGGTAGTGCCGGCCACTGTAGTCATAATCTCCCGTGTACGAGAGACAATGTCATCAAGGCGTGGATCTGCCTGATGAGCTGTAGTATCTGAAGGCTCAATCTGCCCCGCCACACGAGCAGATGCAAGGTATCCATGCTTCTGATAGCATGTATCCTCGGAGTGTCTTGGACGATGACAAAATAGGTGCAGGGGCACGTCCACCACCTATGCAATGAGAACAATGCCCTTTTAACTGCGTAGAACCTCCCCTGCCGCGATATGCATCCATCGTTGAGGATGTCTTTGTGGTGGCAGCGAGTGGGATAAGAAGCCTGCTGAGGCGACTGTAGGCCTCCTCCATAGGAGGTATGGTCGCACATGTAAGGAGTTGTGCGAGTGCGGCCTCATAATCTGGATCCAGAGCTGTCAAGAAAACTCCAACCATCGTAGGGTTCCTATATACCATATGTTGCTCTGTGGAAGTGGTGACATGCATGAAGCTGTGAAGCTTCTCAAACATGCCGTGAAGCGAAGAGTAGATTGTATGCAGAGGACAGTCATTCTACTTGGCCATGTATATATCAAATTGTAGTTGAAGAATCTTGGCCTTGTTCTTCGCATGGGCATACATGGCTGCAAGAATATCCCACGTCGCCTTGGTTAGTGGGCTGGTTCACAATATCGTTGGCGATCTTTGTGGGGAGTGTCCCAGAGAGCCAAACAACATGTACACATCATCTTGTTTCGACAAAATATTGTCCCTAGTCTTATCCATTAGTTCGGGCTTTGTCAGAATCCTCCTTGTTATTGCACTGCATAATGGTCACAGATTGCATGGACCACAACTTATAGTTAGTCTCATTCATCTTGACGATAGGAGCCGGGCCTTTGAAGGCACCAGACAAAGAGAAAACGTCACCTTTGTTCTCTGACATGATAAGAAAGAAAGTCAAAACAGAACTCGATTGTGGAGAAAGATCGATCTGAGCGTGTCCAAATGATCACATAGAGAATTAGTTGTACGTGTAGACTCATACAATCATCCTCGTCAATCCTCGATTAGTGCTAGATTCGAAAAACATGATTTAAAGGTCTGAAGTCACGTTTATGGTCAAAATCAGACTGTTTCAGGCCACTGTTTGACGTCAGGGAGAAATAATTCGACCCCGAGGGTCGTATATGACGTTGATAGGTGTGAGGGACCGCGCTACGGCAAACAGCAGCAGCGCAGAAGCACTGCAACAACATTGGGGTCGTTGCGGTTGCTGTGGCAACACACGGGGCCCCAGTGACAGCTGCGGCTATGCACAGAGCCTCAGTGGTTGCGGCGGCGACATGAAGGAGTGCAAGGGCGCTCATGGAGGTTGGCGGGTGGGGGCTAGGGCATCGGTTGGGTATTCAAAATCAGGTCTAGGATTGTTGCTCTGATACCATGTTGGGAGAAAATAATGAGTTTCTTATTCACGAAGCCCTATGGTTCTCTTATATAGAGGAGGGACCCATTTGACAAATTACGTAAAGAGAACGGAAAGAATAGAAAATACATAAAAGAAACATAAGACAGATAGTATCTTAATACAACCCATTTAAGAACATTTCATTATTTATTTCTATTAATAACTTATATATACATATAGATATTTTGAAAACTATTATGATAGTGTAATATCATTGGTTACCTAATAATAAGTTTTATGATTATCGAGGCCTTCTGATATTTTGTTAAGGTATCAGTTTGGCTCCCAATATTAGTTACCTTGATGCTTGTTTTTATTAATATTAATAGCAGTATGTGAACTGTTGATCAATTTTTTACTTTTTATTCTTGCTTCTAGAAAAATTGTCTGCATGCCCAATACAATTTCTTATAGATAATTGCATTCATCTTCATATTATAGCTGATAACTACATTCATCTACGTATTATAATTATAGGCGATAATTACATGCATCTACATATTATAACGCATATTGCACATCTCTTTAAAGTTTGTAGCCACCTTTAACAACGCATTGGCTGCCTACTAGTGGGTGCCTTTACATTCGAATACCAAATTCCTTCGTCTTGCAGTAGTTATAAGTTTATTTCCTATTGAAAATGCACAATAACTTGTTTCCAATCGAAAACCAAATTCCTTCCTCTACACCAAATTCCTTCCTCGTACAGTAGTCATGAGTTTATGTCCTATTGAAAATGCACAGTAGCTTTCCAACATGAATTTTTAGGCTCGATTAACTTTGTCATTCCCCCTCGTAGCACTGTCCACAAAGAATAATTTACCCACTTTTTGCTAAAATCTCAGTTGTTTTGAGGTTGTGAAAGTTTATAAAGTATGTGCAACATCAAAGAAAAAGAAAACAACTTATATGGTTCATGATCGTCATGATGATTGTCCTACTCCATGGAGAAGGATCCAACGGGGTTATATCTTTATGATATTCTTATAAACGATTACTAGTTGTATGTGGTCCCACCAACTCACACAAATCCTAAAAATCAAGGTTCTAGATGTCTATATCTATATCATATCGGTCAACTCAAAAAGAGGTATATTGACGATATCGATAGAAATTTCAGAAATAGTTTAAAATTGACTTTCTTGTAAACTACGATCCTCTTAATTCTTAAAACAATAAATAGCATACACTATACACTTATATGCAAGAATGGGGTCTATCAAGCACACCAAAACATATTATATTTTACATATTGTGCATATCACTGCTTTCAATGCTGAAAAGAAAATGATGAAATTTCAACAATAACATCTTAGAGACATAAATGAGTTGTATTTAGTGCATTACCTTTATACTAAATCACATATTATCTATAAAAAATATTGAACTATATTGGAAATAAATAAGCAAGCAAATGGGCACAATATCATATTGTTTTTACAAAAGATCATTCATAATAATCATAATTTGATAATAATCATAATTTGAGTGAAAGAAGATGAATTAAAATATATTGGAAACAAACTTTCTAACTGAACTAAATAAAATCAATACCATTGGAGTATGTTGTCGATATGTGATTATGTATCACTAAATTGTTGATACTTACTATATATCAACCAGTGTTGCAGAAGCCGGTATTCAGTATTCAATTAGAGTCAATGTACAACAACAACAACAAAGCCTTTTCCTCCCACAATTAAGTAGGGTCGGCTACATGGATTCTTCGCCTCCATTCAGATCTATCTTGGGCCAATCCTGGGCTTATATCCGCAAAACTAAGATCCCTTTGTAAGGTCTCTTTCCAACACTTCTTGGGTCGTCCCTGCCCTCTCTTAGCCGGTTCAACATCCCAACACTTGCATCTCCTAACTGGTGCATCAACTGATCTTCTTTGCAAATGTCCAAACCATCTGATGCGGTTTTCTCGCATCTTATCCTCGATCGGAGCTACACCAACTTTCTTTCTAATTGCATCATTCCGAATCCGATCTTTACGTGTGTGTGTTCACACATCCACCTTAGCATTTTCATTTCTGCTACATTCATTCTCTACACATGTCTATGGTTCACAGGCCAACATTCAGATCTACAAAGCATAGCAGGTCTCACGACTGCTTTGTAAAACTTTCCTTTAATCTTTAAAGGAATTTTCTTATCACAGAGAACAACAGAGGCTCCTCTCCACTTTAGCCAGCATGCATTTATTCTATTAGTAACATCTCCATCAATTTCCCCATTATGTTGCAGAATAGATCCCAGATATCTAAAGGAATCTCTCTTTTGAATGTTATCGTCACCAATCTTCACCTCGATTCCTTCATCATTGCTTCCATCAAAGGTGCACTCCATATATCCCGTCTTAGCCCTACTTATACGAAATCCTTTAGTCTTCAACTCATGTCTCCAGACCTCAAGCTTCTCATTTACTCCATCTCTAGTCTCGTCAATTAACACAATATCATCAGCAAATAACATACACCAAGGTACTCATCCTGAATGTGACTGGTCAACTCATCCATAATCAAAGTAAAAAGAAATGGACTCAAAGACGAACCTTGATGTAAACCAATGTTGATATCAAAATATCCAGTCTTCCCAAACGGAGTCCTTACACAAGATAAAGCCCCATCATACATGTCCTTTATGAGGTTAATGTATAGGACAGGTACTTGTCTCTTCTCCAACACTCTCCACAATATCTCTCGTGGGACAGAATCATAAGCCTTCTCCAAATCAATAAAGATCATGTGGAGGTTCTTCCTTTTAGCTCTATAAATCTCCATTGTTCTCCTCAGCAAATGGATGGCTTCAGTCGTTGAGCTACCTGGCATGAATTCGAATTGTTTTTCTTTTACATTGGAAATTTACCTCAACCTTCTTTCAATCACACGTTCCCAAATTTTCATAGTGTGACACATCAACTTGATACCTCTATAATTTGAACAGTTTTGAATGTCTCTTTTATTCTTATAAAGAGGCACCACGATACTCTTCTTCCAATCTTCAGGTATTTTCTTGCTTCGCCAAATAACATTAAATAGATTCGTAAGCCAAGTAAAACCATGCTCACCTAAAACTCTCCATACTTCTACAGGGATGTCATCCGGTCCTACACCTTTTCCAGATCTCATAACCTTCAAAGCCTCTTCTACTTCCTTTCTTTGTATCTGTCTATAGCAAGCACGATTTAAGTAACTTTCACTACAAGCTAGATCACCCAAAGTGATATCTCTATTTCCTTCCCCAATGAAAAGTTTATGGAAGTACTACTCTCATCTAGTCTTTATATCCTTCTGAGTAACAAGCACATGACCTTCGTCGTCCTTAATGCATCTCATTTGAGAAAGGTCTTTGGTTTTTCTTTTTCTTACTTTGGCCAACCTGAATATATCCTTCTGTCCCTCCTTAGAGTCGAGATTTTTATATAAAACTTCATAAACTTTTGACTTAGCTTCGCTAACGGCCTTCTTTGCTTTCTTCTTCGCTATCTTGTAGTTTGTGACAGTTTCCTCTGTTCTATCCTTAGACATAGCTTTAAAGCAAGCTCTTTTTATTTTTAGCTTCTCTTGCACCCCTTCACTCCACCACCAAGCCTCCTTTTGACATGGAGCTCCTCCCTTTGACTCGCCTAGCATCACTTTGGCTATCTTTCGGATACAAGATGCTACTGCCTCCCATATCTCGTTTGCACTACCGCTACAATCCCAAGATAAGTCTTCTAAAACCTTCTCCCTAAAGCTCGCTTGCTTCAGTGGAAGATTCCACCATCTAGTTCTAGTTATCTTAGAAACCCTCTTTTTCTTTACCAACCCTTTCATTTGTACATCCAAGACTAACAAACGATGTTGGGTTGTCAAACTCTCTCCTGGGATTACTTTGCAGTCTTTACAACACAACCGATCTCTTCTCCTTAACGTAAAGTAATCTATCCGTGTTCTAGTTGGCCCACTTTTATAAGTAATTAAATGTTCCTCCCTCTTCTTGAAGAGATTGTTTGCTATGAAAAGATCATATGCCGTTGCAAAATCCAAGATGGCTTTACCCTCTTCATTTCTATCCCAAAACCATGTCCTCCATGAACACTAGCATACCCTGAAGCATCTTTTCCCACATGTCCATTAAGATCTCCACCGATGCAAATCATCTCTCTTTGTGGGATTCCTTGTAGACTCTTATCCAAATCCTCACAAAAAGCTTGTTTAGCCCTTTCATGTAAACCAATTTGCGTTGCATAAACTGAGATGATATTCAGAATTTCTTTTTCAAGCACCAATTTTAGCAAAATAATTCGATCTCACAATCCTTCAAATCCTTATAAACAACCACTCCAACACCGTTTCTACCCTTATCTTTACCTGAATACCAAAGTTTAAAGCATGTCTTCTCAATCTCCCTTGCTTTCTCTCCAACCCATTTAGTCTCTTGAAGACATATTATATGAATCTTCCTTCTTTCCATCGTATCCAGTATCTCCATCAACTTTCCAGTTAAAGTGCCAATATTCCAACCACCAATCCGCAACTTCCGTTGTCCCCTCTAGACTAACTTCTTTACTCGCATGCGTCCATTATGCGAGAACCGTTGTAAATTTTGGACTGCATCCGGGCGGTGATGCAGCGGAACTAGCTTAATTACCCGCATGCGTTCCTCATGCGAGAACCCTTGCAAATTTGAGAAAATCGATATTCATATGATTATTTAGAATTATTTGATTTTGTATTTAAAATTATATTAAATATAAAGTTTAATTCTAATATATATTCTTATATATCTGTACATATATGTTCGTTAATTAACAAGAATCCAAGGTAAAAGTACAATTAATGAGACACATATGAGTATTTGACATTTACAGTAACATTGTTATAAATGGCAAGCCTTCGGAATTAAAAATTAAATAAAATAACATAAATCCAATAGTCGGTCAATAATTAATTGAATAGTCAGCCTATCACCCTAATAGTCGGACCAACTATTCGGTCATATCGACTATTGGATAAATATTATTTATTCAGTCAAGGACCCCCGTACGGCATAATCGAACCGACTATTTGGTAGTCTCATGACTATTGCAACACCTGATTATCAACTATTGGATATTAATATAATCAACAACAACAAAGCCTTTTCCCACAATTAAGTAGGGTCGGCTACATGGATATTAATATAATAGCATGCAGAATATATGTATGCATTTATATAACAGTTAAATTAAAGACATGTGATTTCTGAATGATCATCTTTAGAGTTGTTTCATCTGCATTGCCAAAAGGGGGTGAAACCCCCTTGTTCAAAATGAGGGTCTTGTTTCCCATTTAACGAGAATGTGTGGGGAGGTCTAGGGGAGCATATGCACTCCCCTTCTAAGGGTGTAGGGGCATCCCCTTCCCCCATTCCCGTCCATGCTACTGAAACAAAATTATAATCATTTCGTGCTTTTAATTTTGCGAGCAGCTATAGAAGCAAAATCCCAAACAAATCGACCACTAAAAGTTAAAAAATGGTGATATCAAGCAATATGTGTCTAATATCGATGGTATCTGTCCATGTTGGTCGATATATGGGAAAAGCAACACAAGTCCTGATTTCAGCTGATACAAGATCGGTACACCGATATCTCACTGATATCGGGGAAAACAGTATGCATTGGAATTTCGATACACCCAGGTACCAACCCGTTGACAGAACCCTAATAAAAATAAGCAATGTGGGACAAAACAAGAGAGTCGTGTAACCCATCTAAATAAATACCTCTATGTTTTGAAGAATAAATAAATAAATAACTCTAACACAGTGTATTTTTGGGAGCCAGAACTACATAAACATTAATCTCTATATTTCATTTTTAAGGTCCTCAGACTTCAATTTCTCATATAGCATTTATCTAATTCGATATATTAAAACTTCCCAATTTTACATGTAAATCTTATGTATAATTTGAGATATGCTGTCTTTATCATCCTTCTCAGGCCAATTGGATTTCTTTTCTTAATGTTGTAGTCTTAACAAGTGTAACCTCTTCCAGGGGTGACTGACAAAGGGGAGGACTCAGTGGCTCAGGCAGAAGGTGCTGTAATTGAAGGACTCAGTAGGTATGGCAATGGTTATTATCGTTGTATGCCCAGTTAGATCAACTACTATATGTAACAAAGTAATTTTTGGCTCTAGCCACGTGCGAACAGTAGTGTCCACATTAGGAGGGCAACATGGAATAGCTGGAAGAGCTGACACGTGGAGACATCTATATGCAGGATTAACAATTTGGTTGTCACTGTCTAATGCTACAGGTAGATTCTTTAAATTTCCACAAAATTGCCACTTAGATCTGTTTGAGAAGTTTAGTTTTATCACCTCAGCGAAACTATCAAAGTACACATCTCTTCTTTATTGTATGCTATCCACTTTAGTGAAAATGTTCATTGTACTAAGATCTTTTTTTCCTCCTTGGATATCTACCAAATGGAAACTTCCTAAGAAAAAAAAGAAATTTCTATTATGTTGTTTCAGTTGCCTTTGTTGTTCATTTGAGTTCCGCAACTGGAGGGCATCTAGTTGCACGGATGTCTAATATGTTAATTATGTGAAGAATTTGTTTCTTTACAATTGATTTTGTCTCCACTGTGTCGAAGAAATTTCCTCCGCTAAAAAAGGTCGACCCAAATGAAGAGCTGTATATGCCCTGATCCGCTTGGGTTGAATTATTGCATTTTGGTGACTATTGTAAGTGGTGTAATAATGGTCATAGTAATATGGATTTTGGTCTCTTAACTAGATGTTAGATTCTTTTTAACATGGATTTGATAATGACCGTAGTAATTTGATTTTGCCTCAAGATAGCCGGACCTTTTCAATATGGATTAAATCAAACATTTAGATTTCATTGAGGCATTCTCTACTAGTAACATGTTGCATCGTCCGAATGGAATGAGAAATTGGCAAGGGCCTCTACATCGATGCTCAGATGTAGTTCAAAATTTGCACGGGTTCTCACATGAGGAATGCATGCCAGTAAAGAAGCTATTTTTGTTGCATCGTCGCCCAGATGCAGTCCAAAATTTGCAAGGGTTCTCGTATGATGGGCGCATACGAGTAAAGAAGTTAGTCCAAAAGAGGTTGCAAAAGAAGTTGAGGATAGGTAGTTAGAATATTGGTACTTTGAGTGGCAAATCGATGGAGATAGTATATACGATAGGTGTTAGAAAACTTGAATGTGGAAGCATATCAGAAATAAAGGATAAAGAACAATGAAGAATGTGGGATTTTACGTGGAACCGTACTCCCTAAGGAGAAGGATGAAACCATGGGAGAATGCCTCACAGGGTTTATGTGTCTATTGACTTTCTCAACCGATACAGATGGTGAGCGACTTCTTATGTAGCCTCCATCGTGTCTCTACATCTCACAACTGGTAGATGTGGGACTATACAACTGGATGTGGTAAATGGATCCTTACTCATCTACTACATAAATGCAACATACTCTAACACTACCCCTCAAGCAAGAGCATGCAATGCTCAGCTTGGACAAACAGAAAGAATTCTCAAACTCACACTACAAGACACTACAAACAATATCAACTCAATGCAAATACAATTGTCGGTTGTTGTCGAGGATGTCGCTTCTCATGCCATTTAGACGAGGAGAAACAAACATGCTGGAGTGTGAGTCAAACTGAATCTCTTCGTCGGAGAGTTCGTGCTCTGTATTGTGCTTGTCAGAGTCACTGTAACTGAAATGAGTCTCCTCATCGGAGTACTCTGCCTCGCCACAACATGTGGACAACTGCTTCATCTATGAAAGGGTCGAATGGACAAAGCCGTGGAGACATCCTCGTCGAAGTCCACGGTCACGGGAGAATGGAGTATAAAAAGTTTCATCGTCAGAGAACTGGGTCTCTCCCATACTAGCTCAGAGAATGTGATCTTTACTTTAGAGTTCATATAAAACCACGTGAAAACCCTAGCCTACATGGCATAGGGAATGGGATCTCCACTCTAAGCTCTTTTTTTCTTGCTTATTCGAAACAGACTTTTGATCCTGTAGTACACTTAACTATATTACCGGGAAAGACAATTCTAATAGACAATGAGAATCTTGTCCCTGTAGCACATGAAAACCCTGACAAAACAAAGATGGGGATCTTAAAATTGAAGATCACATACATGTGTGAATCAATCTAAAGACTCGAAATCTGAACGGGCATCTGGACTGGAATATGAACGAACATCTGGACTGGAGAATATGAACTCTGACTCTGAAATGGAATCCGAATCATCAGGGTGATGATATTATATGATGTCGTAGAACTCTATACTATACTCTCCTTTCTCCCATACTGGTCGGAAAACAATGACATTGACTAAGTTGGGAGAAGACAAGAAAATGGGGAAACAAAACATCAATAAGCCGATCTCGATTTTTCTTCCGGCTTCTTTTTTTCAAACATTTTTCGGCTCTTCCATTTTTTATTATAGTCGAGTCACCTTTTTTTCTCAAGCGTACAATTTTTTTATACACACCCTTTTTCAACAACCATTTTTTATTTAATTTTTTTAAATATACGACCCGATTTGGGCCTTAGGCCCCGATTTTCTTTTCTTTTTTTCGCACAGAGTAGTAGCCTACTTGGGCTCTCCCTCCTTTTTTTAAATCGCTGCCCAACCCAATTGGGCTCCCCATTTTTTCTCAATTTCAGAGTCCATGTAGGGTTCGATACCTCTCGCGCATACTTAGGGTTCCCAATCTGGGAACTCTTTTCTTCAAAGAGCGTCGCCCCTCGATGAGGTGCCTTTGCTGCAAAGGGTGATGCTGCCCTTCGAAAGTGATGGAGGAGCGGCATCACCGGCCACATGGAGGGCTTGGAGTGATGGATATCACTTGGATCATCTAGAGGGGCGATGCGGACGCCCACGCAAAGTTGTTGCGAGGAGATAGGAGTATTGTCGATGGGTTCAACAGAAGAGCTCGATCAACGAGGGTTGCTGGGGTGGCGTTGTCGTCTGGAAGGGGAGACACGACTGATGATGTTGATGCACAGGAGTGGGTTGGAGTTGAGAGCAGACGACGGAGCAAGCTGTTGCGGAGAGAGATGTAGCTATTGCGAAGGAAACTCTGCTATCGCTGACAGAAATAGGATGGGAAAAGTGCTACGTGGAGTTCGGTGGGGCTCTGCCGCTTGCAGGAGTTGAGGTGGTTGGAGCCTCATGGGGTTGAAGAAAGTAGCACTGTTGTGCCACCATATGTGGTTGGAGGTGGTTCGCTGCTGGAACCTCACGGGGTTGAAGAAAGCAAAACCGTTGTGGCACCGTATGCGGCTGGAGGTGGTTCGCCGCATGCACTGGAAGGTGCTCACGCGCCACTAGGGTTCCCAGTTAGGGGCCCATCTACTTTTGTCGCCTGGAGCTGCGAGGACTTGTGGTCAGTGTTGCCAAGGAGGATGCCGCCTAGGGCCCACTACATTTTCGTTGTGCCGTGGATGGAGAGATCGAAGTATCCACATGGATGCGATGGAGAAGGGCAGCTCCATCATGGTGCTCCACTACGGACCTCCGCCTGGAAGGGCATCGTTGCTTCGAGCAAAAATTAGGGTATAAGGAACCTAAGTTTTCTTGATCATTAACGATGCAAATCTTCAAAACTAGGACTTGTTTGTGTGCAAAATAATAATCTTCAAGAATAACAAAGAATGAATACCCGACCAAATCATGAAATAGGGTTTCAATAGAAAACCCTATACTTTAATCTTGAATATTGAACATAAATCAACAACAACAACAAAGCCTTTTCCCCCAATTAAGTAGGGTCGGCTACATGGATTCTTCGCCTCCATTCAGATCTATCTTGGGTCAATCTCGGACTTATATCCAAAAAACTAAGATCCCTTCGTATAGTCTCTTTCCAACACTTCTTGGGCCATCCTCGCCCTCTCTTAGCCGGCTCAACATCCCACCACTCGCATCTCCTAACCGGTGCATCAGTTGACCTTCTTTGCAAATGACCAAACCATCTTAAGCGGTTTTCTCGCATCTTATCCTCGATCGGAGCTACACCAACTTTCTTTTCGATTGCATCATTCCGAATCCGATCTTTACGTGTATGTCCACACATCCATCTTAGCATTTTCATTTCTGAACCACAGGAGAACGCCTCACATGGCTTGTGTGTCTATTGACTTTCTCATGTAATACAAAGGATGAGGGGCTTCTTATATAGTCTTCGTTGAGTCTCTACATCTCACAACTGATAAATGTGGGACTAAACAACTGGATGTGGTAAATGGATCCTGGAGGGATCCATCTACCCATCTACTACATAAGTGACGCATACTCTAACATTGAAAAGAAGGAAGAGTCAGACACTATGTCTCCAAGAGACAAAATGGGTTGGAGAGAAAGTGAGGGGGATCGAGAAGATGTGCTTTAAATTATGGTACTCGAGTAAAGAAAGTGGTGGAAATGATGTTGGAGTAGTTGTTCATAAGGATTTGAAGGATAGCGTGGTTGAAGTGCATAGATTTGAGGAAATTGATGCTGGAAGAAGAAGTTATGAATATAACTTCAGTTTATGTATCGTAAGTTGGTTTAGAGGAAAGATTAAACAAGTTTTTGGGAGGATTTAGATAAGATTATGCAACAAATGCCACAAAGATAGATGATTTGCATGGAAAATTCATCTTGGATTTTGTAATGGTTTATGATCTTTTCATAGCAAACACTCTTTTCAAGAAGAGGGAGAATTATTTCATTATAAGAGTGGCCCGATTAAAATACATATAGATTACTTTATGATGAGGAGAAAATATCGGTTGTGTTATAAAGACTACAAAGTAATCCCAAGATAGAACTTGACATCTCAACATCGCTTGTTAGTCATAGATATGCAAATAAAAAAGTTGACAAAGAAGAGGATGGTTCCCAAGATCATTAGAACTAAATGTTGGAATCTTCAATTAAAACAATCAAGTTTTGAAGGAAAAGGTTTTAGAAGACATATCTTGGGACTGTAACAGAAGTACGTACGAGATGTAGGTGACGGTAGCATCTTGTATCCGAAGGATAGTCAAAGAAGTATCAGACGAGTCTAAGGGAGGAGTTCTGGGTCAAAAGGAGGCTTGGTGGAGTGAAGGGGTGTAAGAGAAACTTAAAATTAAAAAAACTTGCTTTAAAGATATCTATAACCATAAACAGTGGAAACTGTCACAAACTACAAAGTAGAAAAAAAGAATTAAAGAAGGCTGTAAGCTAAGTCGAAAGCTTATGAAGTTCTATATAAAAAACTTTAAGGACCGGAAGGATATATTTAGATTGACCAAAGTAAGAGAAATAAAGACTACATATTTTTCTCAAGTGAGATGCATCAAGGATGAGAAAGGACATGTGCTTGTTACTCAAAAGGTTATATAGACTAGATGGAAGCGATATTTCCATAAACTTTTTATAGGAGAATGGAATAAATAGATTACTTTGGGGATCTTGCTGGTAGTGAATGTTACCTGAATCATGCAAGCTATAAACGGATACAAAGGAATGACATAGAGGAGGCTTTAAAGGTTATGAAACCTGGAAAAGGGTAGAACTTGATGACATTCCTATAGAAGTTTGGAGAGTTCTAGGTGAATGGGGTTTGACTTGGCTCACAATTTATTCAATGTTATTTGGCGAAGCAAGAAAATGCCTGAAGAATGGAGGAGAAGCATTGTGGTTTCTCTTTATTAAAATAAATGAGACATTTAAAATTGTTTGAATTATAGATGCATCAAACTGATGAGTCATACTATGAAAATTTAGGAACGTGTGATCGAAAGAATGTTGAGGAAAGTTTCCAAAGTAACTGAAAATCACTTCAGATTCATGCTAGGTCGCTTAACTATTGAAGTTATCCACTTATTTAGGAAAACGATGGATATTTATATTATTAAAAAAGAAAACCTCCATATAATTTTTATTAATTCGGAGAAGGCTTATGATTCAGTCCCAATGGAGATTTTGTAGAGAGTTTTGGAGACGGGGCAAGTATTTGTCCTATATGTTAACCTTATAAAGAAAATTTATAATGGGGCTTCATCTTGTGTAAGGATCCAGTGTAGAAAGATTGACTATTTTAACATCATCATCAATATGCATCAAGGTTCAGTTTTGAGTCCATTCCTTTTTACTTTGATTATGGATGAGTTGACCAATCACATTCATGATGAGATACCTTGATGTATGTTGTTCGCCAATGATATTATGTTGATTGATGATATAAGATAT
Source organism: Ottelia alismoides (assembly GCA_037367405.1). Lineage (NCBI taxonomy): Eukaryota > Viridiplantae > Streptophyta > Magnoliopsida > Alismatales > Hydrocharitaceae > Ottelia > Ottelia alismoides. Next base: position 628,506 of record JAZKJV010006603.1, on the reverse strand, counting down.
GGAGTAAATGAGAAGCTGAAGGTTTGGAGACATGCCTTAGATACTAAAGGATTTTGTATACGTACGGCTAAGACTGAATATATGGAGTGCATATTTGATGGAAACAATAATGAAGGACTCGAGGTGAAGATTGGAGAAGGTAACATTCATAAGAAAAATTTTTTTAGATACTTGGGATCTACTTTGCAATATGATGGGAAAATTGATGGAGATGTTACTCATAGAATAAATACATGTTGGCTAAAATAAAGAGGAGCATCTATTGTTCTTTGTGATAAGAAAATCCATTTGAAAGTCAAAGGAAAGTATTACAAAATAGCTGCGATACTTGCTATTTTATGGATCGGAGTGTTGGCCTATGAACCATAGACATGTGCAGAGAATGACAGTAGCATAAATGAAAATGTCAAGGTGGATGTGTGGTCATACACGAAAATATCGGATTTGAAATGATGTAATCAGAAGGAATGTTGGTGTAGCTCCGATAGAGGATAAGATGAGAGAATCGCTTAAAATGGTTTGACCATTTGCAAAGGAGGTCGGTTGATGCACCATTTAGAAGATGCGGGATTTGGGGTGTTGAGCCGGTTAAGAGAGGGTGAGGAAGACCCAAGAAGTGTTGGAATGAGACAATGCGAGGGGATCTAAGTTATTTAGATTTAAATCCGAGAATGACCCAAAATAGATCTGATGGAGGAAAAACATCCATGTAGCCGATCCTACTTAATTGTGGAAAAGGCTTGGTTGTTGTTAAAGTAGATGTCAGATTTACTATGATTTTAGTGTTTGTTCCATATAGCTCTAATAGTAACTTTCACATTTGAACTTGCTATTTTTTTATTCGAAAAATTTATCAAAGAAATATCAAAGAATATTCTCTTAGTGTTATTATTCTTGTGGAAAATGAATTGGCTAATAACATTCACTGTATAAGTGATGTCAGGTTGGAAAAAGAGAGATAACTTTCTCCACAAGCTTTGCCTTGAGCCAATCATATCCAACAGTATCAACTCCTTAGATGATCATGTTATCTATATAGACAGTTTGATTGCACTTAATAGAGAGAATATAATTTGTTTCCTTGCTTGTATCCATGCTTTTTTCGTACAACTCGTTGGCATTCAAACCACTCCCATAGAGATTTTTTTAGACAATACAATGATTTCTTCGATTTATAGTGTTAGAGTTATCTTGTTATTAGACCGTGTCTTTTATTTATTCATTGAGTCATGCAACTCTTTAGGGTCCTTTATGTAATTCCTCCTTTTTAGCTCTCTAGGGTTTTACGCTACATAAGAAACCCTAGACCTATGGAATAAGACATGACTTCATCCTCTTATCTTTCTCCACATGGTATCAGAGCAACGGTCCTAGACCGGGATTCTGACCTAACATCCCGCCGCTACCTCCATCCTTCTCTCTCATCGAGTGCCTACACGGGCCCTCTCCCTCACCTAGGCCCCCGCGCAAGGCCCTCTTCCTTGCCTTGTGTCGCCCCTGAAGGCTCCGCCAACCATCATGGGAACCGCCGGCAGCCCCTAACTGTGACACCGCAAGGTCCAGATACTCAGCAAATACACATCCACACATATGATTCTACATTCGAAATACCAAGCTGTACCAAAACTTGCAGGAGAAAAGTAATGAAAGAAACACTATATTTTTTTTCATTTCCCTTTTCATTCCATTCATGCATCATGTCCACAAAAAGATTACACAATGCCGCAGAAATGTAGCTACATGTATGGATACATCATCTTGTCTCTCAAAATTAACTACATATACAAAAACTCAAAGAGAAGGACCACATTGTACCACAAAAGAGCGCTGCAACAAGTCAACTACAACTGCTTACTATTGCGCCTGCTTCTCTTGTAAACCTGTCGAATTCACGCAATAGGTTTATGAGCAAAGTGTCCAATACGGATATAAAAGAACAACTAAAAAGGTAAACAACAAGTGTACAACAAGACAGTTATGAGAACCCACAACTATAGACAACTCCCCCATTACCATTATCATTAAGAAATGTCACCTCGCAAAGAACTACCATACCTCGTAAAGAGACTTGTAACAACTTCACTTATAATTCCAATCCGCATATGAATATGTATTGTACCTAAATTGCAACTTATAAGAGAGTATGACCACACTAGAAAAATAATACAAGTCCACATTTCCATCAATAGAGTTCCCGACAGAAGGGCACGATCTTATTTAATAAATTTGATCATGGATAAATGTACTGATCACATAGTTTTACGGCTTTTTTATTTAAAAGTCTCGGTGTCTTTCCTCACAAAGGTGCATCTAGATACTTATACGCAAGGCTAACACATATAAGTACCTAGAAGTCACGTCGGTAAGGAAAGATGAGCTTGGACTGTAGTTTAATGCTGCTTACGATCATCACTCACACCCTCTGTTAGTAACACACATTCTCAAGAGGAGTCACATAGAGCCCGTAGGCCTCATCGCCAGGCGGAGATCACACAGAACTCTAAGCGCATCACAAAGCACAAGGCGCAAACCACTCGACGCCATGGCGGAAAAATCACTAAGACGCCTAAAGGATCACTAAGTAGTGCACACGACATACGGTGAGCTAAAGCAGCACTAAACTCACGACCGGGTTATTTACGGTTGTCCAAGGCTCTATCCGAGTTTTCAAGGAGGCATGCTTCTCCTTGGAGGATTATTTCTCTTTATTTTTTTTAAAAGATCATGATTTTGACATAATCTTTGTCATATGAGGTATCACTAAGTTACTGGCGAACTTTTACAGCTTCATAATGATCACTAAGACGACTCCTGATACAAAGCCATATAGACCCACCCATATATTTAAGCCAATAAGGCATAATTGATGTTGGCATGAGAATCATGTATTATGCGTCATTGCTCAAGGTAATGTGAGAATCAAACCTTAAACCCCATAGGCATATTAATATGAAGCATTAACAGTGTGCTTTCCAGCTTTGATTTACAGGGCAGTTCACACATCATAGATACAAGCTCCATTGAAGTATATAACTCTGTTTACTCTTTTACAAAATAGAATTCTAGCAGCGTTACCTAAGTATACACCTATAGCAGCAAAACTCAGTAGCCATACCTAGTAAAAATTTCAGCATAAGCATATATTAGTAGCATGAAAGGCGTACGTTTATATTAACAGTACCATGAAGAGCACAAATGCCCCGTTGAATAACAGATATCCATCAATGTGAGTCTATCTCAACATTGAAAGCATGATAAGTATATAGCATCATGAGTTGCATAATTCTAATGAAACACATGAGTATCTAGTTGGCCCAAGCTACCAATTTGCAGCATCTATCTTATGAGGGCTTTAGCCAGTTCAAAATCTAGCTTTATTAAGACAGATGGATAATTCAACTGAAGACTCGCAGTCAAAAAAAAGTATAACAAAACCATTCTTACATTAAATATAGCAGAAAGAGTACAAGTGTACAACTTGATATTATATCTCATACAATTGTAGTTGTTATTGTGATGCCCCATGTATTCTATAGATAAATGACCTTTAATTTTTTTATATTCAAAATGATATTCCTATATTATACCATCGTACAACAATGCCTACCTTAACTTTTGGCAATTATACTAATAGAATCATTTCCTTGAAATTTGTTAAAGATATGAAATTCGTATCAAGCCTATTATTTTTGTTCTCCTCAAACCCTCTTCTCTTCATATTGGAAACACTCATTGATGCAACTCTTCCTTCAATTGTGATCAACCTGCTCCCTTCTCTCCCAAACATTTGTTAAATATGTATCATTGGCTCTAAAGCGTTGACACTGCCATTAAGTGGTAAGAGCTATAAAAGAAAGTAGTGTGAACTTCATGGACTTCCGTACTCCAAGAAGTTCCACGGATAAGGGCAGTAAAGCGATCAAACCCGAAGACTATGGCAAAAATGCAATCAACAATGTCCAGCTGATCAACTATTACAACCAGGGCAATAATGCAATAAACAACAGAATAGGTAATTTCACATACAATGTTCAAACAAGGATAGTCATGCCATCAACAATGTACAAGGTAAGGGAGTAATACTAAACCCATAATCAATGGTTTCACATACTCCACAAAGATTTTTTTTTATGTTTAACACAATACAATGTTCTGCTTTGTCCAGTTATAAGTAGGACATTGTTTCCCATTAAGATCAACTTCACCAGATCATTACACATATTTAAAAAAATTTCTCAGAATATTTCATTTGCCAACAAAAAGTATTGAACCATGTGGGAACTATTAACTATAAAAAAAGTTGCTATATATCTACGAGGAAATTGTCACGGCTGCCATATCTTCCAGTGGTGATTTCACTGGAAATATTGTAGGGCAGGTTGATTGATCTTGAAGTATGGTTAAAGGACACCCAAAATCCTAACCTCCCACAGTCACATACCCTCCTGTTCTCCATCTTTCGGTCAGACTAGGTTGTCCCCCAATGGTGGTCACTGGACCACCATGAGAACGTGTTGGTATTATAACTACCATACTCCTAGAGGATTCATCTCCAGCTCTAACAGGTTCAGGGAGACATGGAGGTTCATAGGACTGATCTCCGACAATATCAACATGCCTCTCGTGAAATTGCAAGTCCCAACCTCTAGCAGTTGGACTATCCCAAGTCCCGTTGACCAAAATCCCTACAAGAGACTCCCGCCTGCGAGTTCATAACGCGAAACCGACGAGATCCAAGGACATCAACAGGAATCCGAATCACAAGAACAAAAAATGCGGAAAACGACAGCAAGAGGGGACGATCCATACTTTGCAGAGGCGAGGAACGAGTCCCCCGCGGAGGGATCATCGCGTGGGCACCTTCGGCTTTACGATCGGGCACTGCAGCGACCTCGGGCGGCTCCGACGAGCTCTAGGGCAGAGCTCCGGCATCCTTGGCTTGAGAAAAAGGGTTCTGGTCGACCTAACCTAAGTCAAGTTCATTTTATACCCGTGTTCAGATAAACGGATCCAGGTTCGGATCCGGGTCCGGTTTCTGACCCACGGTCGTAAAATGGCCATAACTTCCTCATCCGATATCGGATTTCGACGTTCTTGGTACCGTTAGAAAGATCTCGAGGAGCACTATACGATGGAATCATTCTTTGAATTTTTGGAACTCTGTGTAAGTACAGATTTTGCAATTAACCCCAGACTTCAGAAAAATTTTGCAATTTAGTCCCTGTTCGCAGTTTCGGGGTTTTACATCATAAAAATCTCAAAGGAAGTCTCGTCCTCGAGACTTGATGTGTGATCCTACTAGTCTCTTTCTTGTTTTGTCTATAAAAATCTCAGAGAAAAGGACGAAACCCATAAAAATCTCAAAGAGAGCCAAACTTGGGGTTTCGGACTTCTATACTAGTGAGCAAGCGAGGCAACTTATCTCTGATATTGGTCCGTGGATTCCCAACACAAAACAAAAAGCAAGGTTGAAGAAAAAGTGATATAAAATTCTATATATAATAGTCATACCTCGGACAACTGAAACGGGGGCAGGGGCCTGCTCTTGAATAATGGCATTCAACTGCCCTCGTTGTGCCTGCGAATATCCGGGTTCTGCTGCACTATATGTTTGATGAGGGGTACCCGAACCACTAGCATGTCGGGGACACTGTGCTATGAAATGACCAGGCTGACGGCAATGGAAACACACTCGTGGTGAGAACGATCCTCCAGAAACCATATTATCCCCTCACGAGTTGTGGCTCTGTTGGTGTATGGGAGGTCGGGAAGATGATACATCATAGCTAGCCAAGGTTTGCCCCAAAGTGTGAGACGAAGTAGAACCTGTGGTAGTTGGGGCTGCTGCAAATGGATGGAAACGATGATTTCTGCGAGAACGGAGAGAATCTCGATGTGATGTCCTTTTGTATTGTTCAGTATGGGCCTGTGTCTGTCCTACCGGCTGTCTCTTCTGAGTAGCCTCCCACCTTATTACCTTTGTTGTCACCTCCTTGATAGAGGTGAGGTCCAAGGTAGACAAACGGTCTTATACTTCTTCTCTCATGCCACGGATGAATTTCTGCAAATTCTCTCGTGGGTAGGTTGTAGTGGCAGGAGAGTGGAGTGCAAGTTCCATATAGCGGATCAGATACTCTTGAGCTGTCATGGAACCCTGTTTCAGCTCTGCAAACTCTCTCCTTCGCTCTTCAACCCAATGGTCTGGATTAAACTCTTCGCGAAACTCGTCCACGAATACATCCCAAGTAATCGGCTCTGTAAGGTGCTCCTTGATGGCATTCCACCATATCTCAGCATATCCAGCCAATGAAAATTCCATAAAAGTAAGCCAACTATCTACCGGAGCATGAATAATCCGTAACACCTTTTACACATGCTCCATCCACAACTCCGTGTCAACAGGTGTAGTGGTGCCAATGAATTGTAGTATATGGGATCTCTGGTAGGAAACGTAAGTAGTATGATGCTTCTGCAAAGCATCCAGATCCTCATCTTGTTCTGATTCTAGTGATGGCATCGGATGTACGCTGGACTTCTACCCTGAAGGTCCGTAGGAGGGGTCAAATTGCTCTCGGAGCCTCTGCTCTAGCTACTCCTGGCGTTGCTAGATGTCCTGAACGGCCTGAACCAACAGGGCCAACTGTTGCGCCACATCTGGGTCAACCCGTAGCGGTATGGTCCTGCATGAGAACCATAACATTAATATTTTTTGTACCTTTGAGAGACATGTGGACATGTAGCTAAATCTACTAATCTCGTGGAACTCGTGTAGGCTCAAAATCCATACACTATTTGTATTTCGAATACAACATACGAATCATATTTGTGAAGTATATTGGAGTATCATTGCTCTGATACCATGTTGTGACGCCCCCAGGGTCCAGATACTCAGCAAATACACATCCACGCAAACGATTCTACATTCGAAATACCAAGCTGTACCAAAACTTTTTTTTTTTGACACTCAAAAGAGGGGGATACACTCATAGGTGTTCGCCCCAATTTATTAAGGAAAGGTGAATGATATACTTACAGCGGGGAAAATAAAATAAAAATGTCGAGGTGGATGGTGCACAAGATACCATCCGCCACCCAAGACAACCTACATGGCTAGCCAATCCGTACAAAAATTGTTTGCAGCGATACAGATATTTTCCTTGTAGAAACGCTGCCCAGCAAAAATTAAATTGTTTCTTCCCAACCAAATGCTCCAAATACGCGCAACGGGGATGATTCTAACTGAACGGGGGCGGGAGGAGGCAGCAGCAAGGCTCTCCCAGAAGGCCATCATGGATGACCGGTCAATCCAATCGACGTCAGCCCAGATGTCCTGCACGAATGGGCACAAGAAGAAAAGGTGGCTGGAGGTTTCAGTGCCAAGGCCGCAAAAAGCGCAGGAAGGGGAGATGTTCGGGAGAAGGGAAGCGCAGCGGTCCCGCGTAAGAAGTCTTCCACGCCTGAGAATCCAAAGGAAGACGCCAATCCTCTCCGGGATCTTGAGATTCCAAATAAACATGCAGTGATGAGAAAGGGAAGCATCCGCATTTAAAAACGGTGGGATAACAGTGAGATAGGCCTTTCGAGACGTGAAAGTCCCGTCCATCCACCCAAAATGATCACGGCCCGAGGAAGGCGAAGGAGCGTCCGCGAGAAGAGTCAATAAAGCCGTTAGGTCAGAGAAACGCTGGTCAGAAAGGGAGCCCAAAATGGTAGGGCACCAGACGCCATTGCCCCAACAGGAAGCCACCGTAGCGAGCTTGTCCCCGGCCATCGCGAAAAGGCGAGGGAAGAGGGTCTTCAGGATGCCCTTTCCGGACCAATCAGCCGTCCAGAAGCGAAAAGTCCTCCCATCGCCAAGAACCGGAGCCAGCATAGAGCGATTACTGTTGAAGACCAGCCGAATATCCCTCCAGAAAGAGTGGGAGGGACCCACAGGGGGTCCGCCAAAAACGGTATCAAAGGACAGGCCAGCAATTGCGCGAATGCATTGAAGCATAAAGCTTTCCTCCCGGCCCAGCAGCCTCACCGCCCATTTGAGGAGCCACGCATCCCGAGTTGCCTCCATGCGTCTTACGCCAAGCCCCCCCTGACTTTTCGGCCGAGCGATGTCGTCCCAACCAACCAAGTGCAAACCCCTACGATCCGAACCATTCTTACCCCATAAGAATCGCCTCATAGCTTTCTCCAGGCGGATACGGATACCCTTGGGCAATCCGCGAGCCGAGAAGAAATAAGTTGGGATAGCCGAAATAACCGATTTAATTAACACCAGACGACCGCCCTTGGAAAGAATTGACGACCGCCAACCAGCCAACCTACCATCAACCTTATCAATCACCTTTTGATAGTCGCGCAAGCGTGGACGTCCAAGAAAGAGGGGCAAGCCCAGGTACTCGAGCGGGAGCGCCCCGATGGGGGCTCCCAAAATAGAGGAACACTCCCTGGCCTCAGTATCCGACAATCCAAAAGGCACCAAGCGTGATTTATCACCATTGATATGGAGCCCTGAGATTTCGCAGAATAGATGAATCGTATTGGCCATTCCAAAGGCGTGAGTCCGATCCCCCTCAATAAAGCAAAGAGTGTCGTCCGCGTATTGAAGAAGAGGGATATGTAAGTTATCCAAAGAATATCCGCGAGTATATCCCGCATTAGCAACCCCCTGGATCATACGAGGTAAAACGTCAGCTGCCAGAACGAAGAGGAGAGGGGCGAGGGGGCATCCTTGACGGACCCCTCGCCGAGGCTGAAAAGATCCCCCGGTCGGCCGACCATTCAGAGACAGCGAGAAAGAAACGGTAGTGATACATCGTCTAACCCAGGATATCCACAGCGGAGGGAAGCCCCGAGCCTTAAGAACCCCCCAAAGGAAACGCCAGTCCAAGGAGTCGTAGGCCTTAGCAAAATCGATTTTCCATAGAATCCCTTTGGAGCCATTTCTATGCCAGCCGCCAATGATTAAAGAAGCGAGAGTGTAGCAGTCGGAGATATTACGTCCCTGGACAAAGGCGGCCTGAGCGGGAGAAATCAGAGAGGTGAGGAGAGGAGCAAGCCGAAGAGCCAAAGCCTTAGCAATGATCAAATAGATGCCATTGGAAATAGCAATAGGCCGAAAGTCATCAATGCGAGAAGCCCCCTGAGACTTGGGAACAAGCACCAAGCTGGCCCGGTTAAGCCGGTCGAAGCCCCAATTTCCGGAACAAAATTCGAGAGCAACTTCAAGAACATCGTTAGAGATCACGTCCCAAAAGTCCTTATAAAAGGAGATAGGGAAACCATCGGGGCCAGGGGAAGCGTCAGCGTTGAGGTCCCAAGTCGCCCTCTTAAGCTCCTCGAGAGTAAAGGGCCGAGATAAGAAATCTGCATCAGCGGAGGATAAGGTTGGGATCCCAGCGGCATGCCAACGCCAAGAAGAGGAAGGTCGGCGATCAAAGAAACTCCTGAAGTGATCCACCAATGCGGATCCGATTGCGCGAGAGCCCTGAAAATGGACACCCCCGATAACCATGGAGGAAATGTGATTAGCACGCCTGCGAGCGCTGGCGATCCGGTGAAAAAAGGTCGTGTTAGCATCGCCGCTCTTAATCCAATTAATGCGAGAACGTTGCCTCCATTCGATGGCTCTCTTCCGATCGTCCTCCAAAATAATGCTAGCAGCCGAAGATCGTTCCGATAGTTCCAGTGATGATAGCTCTCTATCGTTCTCCAAGCGATCCAACCGAAGAATGATTTCCTCCGCACCGTTCCGAGCGAGAAGCCTAGCCTGACGGGTCGAAGATTTGAAGGCCGCAAGGGCACGACGAAGCGACGAAAGCTTGAGATCAAAACGTTGCGCCGCATGCCCTTGAAAGGAAAGCTGAGACCATATATTGCGGACCATGTCCTTAAAGTTAGATTCCAGGAGCCAGCAGCGCTCATAACGGAAAATGCCACGCGGCCGGGAAGAGTCCTCGGCCTCCCAAATAATGGGAGAGTGATCAGAAAAGGAGCGAGGCCTAGAGGAGATCGAACAAAGAGGGAATGCTTCCATCCAGCTGTTATTAGCAAAAAATCTGTCAAGGCGCGACCGAGAAGAAGAGCTGCGCCAAGTATAGGAGATATCGCATGCCACCAAGTCTTCGAGGGCCAAACCATGAATAAAATCCAAAAAATCAGAAGAACCGGGGTCCCTCCCCCCCCTACCACGTGGGCGGTCGCACGCGAGAAGGGTGACATTAAAATCCCCCCCCCCCCACAATCCAAGGGGTGTTGCCCAGGGTCACAGCATCCGCATTCAAGTCCTCCCAAAGTATTCGTCGTTCAATGTGGCATAAAGGCGCATAAATACAAGAAAAAGCCAGGCAAGAGTTGGAGTCCACATGCCGAAGAGTAGCGGTTATTGAGTGACGACCCAACCGCTGACAAATGAAAGTGAAAGAAGAAGAGCGCCAAGCAATAATCGCGCCGCCAGATGCACCAATCGCGTCCAAGGAGCAAAAATTATCAACAGAACCTGCCCCAAAAGAATTCCACATCGCGTCGTCGACACCCGCAAGTTTAGTTTCCTGTAGAAAAACAACGTCGCAATCCCAATCGCGAATGCGCGAACCCAAAGCCCTGCGACGAATCGGATCGCCCAAACCGCGCACATTCCATGATAGTAACTTCATTAATGTTACAACAAAAAGGGCCCCAAAATAACAACCAACCAGGACACGTCCACTAAGCCAGGGAGCGTCGCTGGCCGGTCCAGCGAAGCCCCGCCGCTTCAGCAATATCGTCGCGGGAAGGCGCAAGGGAATCAAGAGAAAACAAATCCATGCGACGAGAATAGACGCGCCCATATCTTGTCGGAGATGCACCAGAATCATTCCATAAGTTCCAGCAAGAGCCGAGTCCGGGAGGCGACGCCGGAGAAGCAGACATAGAGGAGGCCATACCGCCGCCATAACATAAAGAGCTTCGATTAGTGAAAGAAGGAAGAGCATCGCTACGAGAGGGCATACCGGCCGAAAATGATGAAGAGGCCCCCTCGGAAACCGAATCCATTGAGACGTAAAGTGTTGTCGATGCTGAAGCTTGCTGGGGGTCTGCTGAGAAAGACCCGCCGAACGGAATAGCAGTAATCGGTTCCGGGCATGGAAATTCCGAAAGGCATAATAGGAGGTCGTCTTCAATAATCGGGTCAGATAACGCCCGGGGGGTGCCATTATAGCTACCAAGGTCCGACCCGAAAGTAGGAAAAGAGACTGTCATGGAATAAGAAGGGACCACCGTATCAGGAATAAAGGAACAATTAATCTGCGGCGAATCGATCTCGATTCGGCTCCCAAGAACGAGGGGCTGAGACGTTACCGCTTCCCAAGAAGAGAGAAGTCCAGAAGACAGACCAAAAAAATAATCCTGAATCCGCGCCTCTTGAATACTATCATTGCACAGCGCCACGTGGCCGATGGAAGATGAAACGTCTGGGGTGTCACCGGAGGAGACGTCGATGCCGGAGGCGGGAGGCGGCCGGGGAAAGTCCTCCATCGGGAAGAAAAATTCCAGGCTGAACGACCAACGGCCGATGGAGAGCTTCTCGATAAGAGCTTTACCTCTCATGGATAGACAGAAGGTAGAGGAGCATTCTACCAAAATCTTCATGCATTCCCAGTCAGAACCGGGCGATAGTCCATCTTCCAGAACCGAGACAACCTGGCCCCAGTTGCCAATAATCCTCGAGATGCAATGAGCCGACCGGGAAAGGAAAGGGACTCCGCGAACCTCCACCACGCATCTGCGAGATGTCACCGCCGCCCCATCCGCGATACGCGGCCGTCGCCATTTAATCAACGAGGCATCCGCATGACGAAAGAGGAGCTCCCGTTGCTCCGGGGAGAGGCCTCTAGCACAGCATCGGAAGTCATCGAAGAAGAGAAGGTCACCCAAAAAATTGTCGCCCAGAATAGAAAGAACATCAGAACGTATCATTTCAGGATCAATACCGCGACGTTGGAGTACTCCAACCGCCACCGAGAGCCTAGGCTCCCGCGCAGGCTGCGGATGCAAACACGAAACCCTAGGATCGGAAGTACCGCCAGCCCCAAAACCCGCCGTAGGAGAAGGATGGGGGGCATCGGTCGGCATGGGCCGACGATGAGAGTCCCGCCATGCATGAGGACGAGAAGGTCGAGAGACGGCCATGGCGACCGAAGCAGGAGCAGCAGCAAGCTTACCCTTAGAATCATCAAGAGTCCCAGACACAACCTGAGCAAAGGATCTGGAGTCGACGCACCTGGAGGGCACCCGCGGTAAAGGATCTGGCCGGCCAAGGTGAGAGGCACCCGCGGTGGACGAAGAAGAATGGCGTCGTGAATCCATGAGTCCCGAAAAGCACGAGGAAAGGCGGTGACCGAGCTTCCCGCACCGAAAGCAACGAGGAGGAGTGGAGCAAGCAGACGCCAGGTGCCCACGCTCCCCGCACCTGAAGCACCTCTTACCCGGTTTGGAGTGAGTGACCGTCGTCCAGGCCGCTTCAGCATCCCTGGTGGTCGCCGCGTGGCGAGAGACCTCGCGGGATGAAGCGCGATCAGGCCGAGGGCGAGTAGAGTCACCCTGCTTGGGGATCCATACCCCTCGGCTTTGGAGCCTCCCATGCTGAGAGCGGCGACGTCCAATCATTTCGCGGTGGCGCTCTCTCACTGTTTGGTGGCCCGCTCCCATCATCCCCGAGCTAAACTCTACCAAAACTTACAGGAGAAAAGTAATGAAAGAAACACTGTATTTTTTTTCATTTCCCTTTTCATTCCATTCATGCATCATGTCCACAAAAATATTATATAATTCCGCAGAAATGTAGCTACATGTATGGATACATCATCTTGTCTCTCAAAATTAACTACGTGTACAAAAACTCAAAGAGAAGGACCACATTGTACCATAAAAGAGCGCTGCAACAAGTCAACTACAGCCGTTTACTATTGCACCTGCTTCTCCTGTAAACCTGCCGAATTCACGCAATAGGTTTATGAGTAAAGCGTCCAATACGGATATAAAAGAACAACTAAAAAGGTAAATAACAAGTGTACAACAAGACAGTTATGAGAACCCACAACTATAGACAACTCCCCCGTTACCATTATCATTAAGAAATGTCACCTCGCAAAGAACTACCATACCTCGTAAAGAGACTTGTAACAACTTCACTTATAATTCCAATCCGCATATGAATATGTATTGTACCTAAATTGCAACTTATAAGAGAGTATGACCACACTAGAAAAATAATACAAGTCCACATTTCCATCAATAGAGTTCCCGACAGAAGGGCACGATCTTATTTAATAAATTTGATCATGGATAAATGTACTGATCACATAGTTTTACGGCTTTTTTATTTAAAAGTCTCGGTGTCTTTCCTCACAAAGGTACATCTGGATACTTATACGCGGGGCCAACACATATAAGTACCTAGAAGTCACGTCGGTAAGGAAAGATGAGCTTGGATTGTAGTTTAATGCTGCTTACGATCACCACTCATACCCTCTGTTGGTAACACACATTCTCAAGAGGAGTTACATAGAGCCCGTAGGCCTCATCTCTAGGCGGAGATCACACAGAACTCTAAGCGCAGCACAAAGCACAAGGCGCAAACCACTCGACGCCATGGCGGAAAAATCATTAAGACGCCTAAAGGATCACTAAGTAGTGCACACAACATACGGTGAGCTAAAGCAGCACTAAACTCACGATCGGGTTATTTACTGTTGTCCAAGGCTCTATCCGAGTTTCCAAGGAGGCATGCTTCTCCTTGGAGGATTACTTCTGATGCAGCATGATATCAAATTTTATGAACCATTAATTTGTTTATTTTATTTGTCATTTATTTTGTTTATGTTATTTACCATTTATTTTGTTTATTTTATTTCCCTATGTAAAAGGCTCATTATACAAGGCCTTATTATCCTTCTTTTTTTGTTTTAAATCTTTCCCTAATTTTAGGGATTTGTTACTCATTTTGGGGATTAGCCTCTATAAAAGGCCCCCTTGTATTAGGGTTTGAACTAAGTTGAAATACAAGTATTTTCCTCCTCACTTATCTCTCTCTCTCTCCCTCCCTCTCTCGAATCCGCCGACTCCCCTTCCCCCCCCCCCCCCCGTTTCTTTCTTTCCCCTTCGTTCCCAACCCTACCCGACAACCCCACGCCGCCGCCTCCCCCCATCTCCCCTCCTCCCGACCTCGACCGCGCCTCCCCCTCCTCCACTTCTCTTCCCCTCTAGATTCCGTCCCCTCCCCTTCTCTCCCTCCCCGCCAACACAGCGCCGACGCCGCCCGCAACCTTCCGCGCACCAGCACTTCGCCTCTCTTCCTCTCGCCATCTCCCTGCGCAACCCAGTGCGCCTCGCCGCCCTCCCCGCGCTGACTCATCCCCCCTCCGCCTGCTCCCTCCCCAAATCCCGCACCCGCTTCTCCCTCTCCCACGACCCTCCCCTGTCATGCCGCTGCTGCCACCCGCCGCCTTCGCCGCCGCATCCGCCCTGTCGCCCAACCGTTGTATCGCCGACATCGCACGTGCATCCCTGTTTGCCGCATCCCGCAGACCCACGACGACCAGCCACCGTGACGGCCAGATCTGAAGTCCTCGCTCTTCCCCTTGCCGGTTGTGGTATGAACGTTAATTTTCCCTATTTTATTCCACCGCATATTTTAGTTTGTGGGTTGTTATATTGTTGATTTGGTTTGGTGAATGATTGAGACTCCTATTTGCTGCAACATTGTTATATTTGACCTAGGATCTTTTAACTAATTGGATTGCCCTGAATTTGTGGAATAACTTGTGCTAGAATTCGAGTAATCATTGCTGATTTCGCATATCGCACATCTTTTGTTCCGTTTTTTTCGCCATTTAGGCCATTAGTTTCAGTTGTGAGGATTGCCTTTAGTTCATTACTTGTTTAGGTTGCATCAATTTGGTATCAGAGCATAACGATTCTGCATTTCGTCTGCATCCCCTTTATTCATTGCATATAAAAAAACCACAAAAACAAAACCACAAAAAAAACAAAACAAAGAGAGCAGAAAACCTAGAATTTCCATGGCTGACAAACCTAGTGCCTCTAAACCCACCTACACCTCACACCCTGAGCTATCTTTAGAATCCCTAGCTGCTCAAATGTAACACATGCAACGGATGTACGAACAGATGAGCGGACAAATTGCTACCTTGACTAGTAGTATGCTAGGTAAAGACCACAATGATGAGACGCCAAACAGAGGTCGACATACTAGTCGGCAAAAATACTTAAGGGGTCACACTTACCACAACTCTAGCTCATCCACTTCTGACGGACACGTTAGCGATGATCACTCCCAAGAGAGCGAAAAAGAAGGATCCGGAGACTACACCCCTTTCACTTCGAAGATTCAAGACCCATACACCTCTGGGTATACTTCACAACCCCTGGCGAATATCAAGTTCCACCATGAAATGGACCTCGGTCCGATGATGGATGGGATCGCGACATCCGTCTCGATGTTCCAGAATTTGACGGAGGACGAGATCTTGACGTCTTTTTGGATTGGCTCCAAGCCGTCGAACACTTCTTTGTGTGGAAGTCCATGCCTAGCGAACGAAAAGTCCAATTCATCACTATAAAATTAAAAGGGCATGCGCTGCTATGGTGGGACCGTTTGCAATCTGAACGCAAACGAAAAGGGAAAAGCAAGATCCACAGTTGGAGCAAGATGAAGGCCAAACTGAAAACCAAATTCGTGCCGTAAGATTACAAACGAGATCTATACGCACGACTGCAATCATGGAGACAAGGCACCATGAGCGTGAGGGAATACACCGAAGGGTTCCAATCCCTAGTCCATCGCAACCGCTTGCAGGAGACTCCTATTCAGGAAATCACCCGCTACATGCAAGGCCTCCGCCAAGTCATCCAGGATGAACTCTACCTCCACAACTGCCGAGATGTCAACGAAGCCTACAAGCAGGTTGAACGGGCTGAGACCAAGCTCGCTAAATCCCAGACAAGGAAGATGTCTTTCTCTGCAAACCCCGTCCCTCGCACCAGTATCCCGATGACGACCTCCAAACTGATAGGTTCCCCATCCATCGTTGCGGGTAAACCCCAAGCCAGACCATCAACCACTGCCGTCGTCCGACCACCTACTGGAAACCCCGGCCAAGGCATCTTGGGAAGCCGACCTATTGTAGGACATGATACTTGCTTCCGATGCTATCAAAAGGGACATCGAGCAGCAGAGTGCACAAACCCTAAGGCTAGACCCATCCACCTATGCACCACCGACGACCCTGAAGACCATGACCCTGAACCACAGGACTCACCTGAAGAGGAACCGACTGCGTTGACTGCTGACACCCTGGGAGCCGATGACTATGAACCTCTAGGAGTGGATGGAGACGAATCCGATCCGTTCCTGGTAATTGAACACGAAAACTTTATCGCTCCTGACAGCGCACCCACAAACATTCTGCTCACCCCCGCTGTCCACGATGCTGATAGCTGGCTGCGACGCAACATCTTCCGAACCACCTGCACCACCAGAGGACGACGATGTTCGCTGATCATTGATGAAGGGAGCGTTGAGAACTTCGTTTCACAAGAAATGATCGATAAGTTGGGTCTGCCAACTCAACCACTCGAGAAACCGTACAGTGTGGCATGGTTTCGTGGTGGTACCCAACTCCCGATCCATCGTCAAAGCCTCGTTAACTTTTCCATTGGTCCTTCATATAAGGACGAGATGTGGTGTCATGTATCCACTATGGATGTCTGTCACATACTTCTAGGGAGACCGTGGCAATTCGATCGAGACACTGAACACCGAGGAAAACTAAACACTTACACCTTTCTCATAGATAAAGTGCGTGTGACCCTCAGGCCACAACGCGAAGCCCTTAGCCCTCGCCAAGTGGCTACACTTCGAGCTGCGACCACCCAAACTGGTAGCAAAACTCCACCAGCAAAGTCTACGACCACGGGCTCCGTGTTGTTGATGGAAGCCCAAACATTCCAACGTGAAATTCAGGAGAGCTCCACCATCTATGCATTAATGGGACGTGAAGTGGACAATCAAGAGACAACTCCACCTGAAGTCTCGCTTGAGATAAAACCCATCATCCAAGAGTTCGCTGACATCATGCCTGAAGAGTTGCCTGAAGGACTATCCCCGTTGCGAGACATTCAACATCACATTGATCTAGTCCCTGGAGCCAGCCTACCCCACTTACCCCATTATCGAATGAGCCCAAGTGAGCATGAAGAGATGAACCGGCAGGTTACTGATCTGTTGCGACGTGGGTATGTTCGAGAGAGTATGAGCCCCGTGGCGGTTCCTGCTCTGCTTACCCTGAAGAAAGACGGCACATGGAGAATGTGCGTGGACAATCGTGCTATTAACAAGATAACGATCAAATATCGTTTTCCCATTCCACGCCTTGATGATATGCTTGATATGTTATCGGATGCCAAATTGTTCTCCAAAATGGATCTCCGCAGCGGCTACCATCAGATTCGCCTCCGACCTGGAGACGAGTGGAAGACTGCTTTTAAAATCAGAGAGGGCCTGTATGAATGGACGGTCATGCCCTTCGGCTTGTCGAATGCTCCCAGCACCTTCATGCGGACCATGAATCATGTATTGCGACCCTTCATTGGTAAGTTTGTAGTTGTGTATTTTGATGATATCATGATCTACAACTTGACCAAAGAAGACCACCTGTCTCACCTACGACAAGTCCTGAAAACCCTGAGAGACCAAAAACTGTATGTTCACCTCAAGAAATGCTCCTTCATGTCTGACACGGCCCTCTTCCTGGGGTACATTGTCACTGCCGATGGACTTAGAGTTGATCCCTCCAAGATTCAGGCCATTCAGAGCTGGCCCGTACCCAAAACCCTCACTGAAATTCGCAGCTTCCTGGGGTTAGCTTCTTTCTACTGACGTTTCATTCGGAACTTTAGCACTTGTGCAGCACCGTTGGTAGATTGCACGCGTAAAGGCGCACCCGCTTGGACGCTTGAAGCATAAACGAGTTTTCAAAATCTAAAACATCAATTGACACATGCTCCTGTTTGGAACTCCCTGACTTCACCAAGGTTTTTGTTGTCGATTGCGACGCCTCACATGTCAGGATTGGTGCCGTCCTGAGCCAAGAAGGACGACCTGTAGCATTCTACAGTGAGAAATTGAACGAATCTCGATCACGGTACTCCACTTATGACGTCGAATTCTATGTCGTGGTGCAAGCCCTCAAGCATTGGAGGCATTACCTGATCCAGCGTGAATTTGTCCTTAATTCTGATCATGAAGCCTTAAGGTATCTGAACTCTCAGAAAACCCTTAACAAACGTCATGCCAAGTGGGTTAGTTTCCTCCAAGAGTACACCTTCCATCTCAAGCACAAAGCTGGAACCCTGAACCGTGTGGCCGACGCGTTGAGCCGGCGAGCACATGCCCTGACCACAATGACCGTCAGCACAACAGGATTTGACACTCTTAAGGACCTCTACCCCACTGATCCTGACTTCAGTCAAGTTCATGCCGAATGTGTTGGTACTGGGCAGGACCCAACATCCACTTATGTTCTTCATGAGGGTTTCCTATTCAAAGGCCACCAACTGGGCATCCCTGTCATGTCCCTTCGTGAGAATCTAATTTCAGAACTACACAACGAAGGCTTAGCTGGACACTTTGGAAGGGATAAGACCTTGACTCTTCTTCAAGAGCGATTTTATTGGCCGAAGATGCGAAAGGATGTTATAAATTTCGTACAGAAATGCCAAACATGTCAGAGATTCAAAGGCCACAGGCAGAACACTGGACTGTATACACCTCTGCGAATTCCTCTGCGACCCTGGGAAGACATCACCATGGATTTTGTGTTAGGCTTACCCCTCACTGTGCGGAAAGTTGACTCTATTTTTGTGGTTGTGGATAGATTTTCAAAAATGGCACATTTCATTGCATGTAGGAAAACCTCAGATGCATCTCATGTCGCTGATTTGTTTTTTCATGATGTCGTCCGTTTGCATGGTGTCCCTCGTTCTTTTACTTCGTATCGTGATACCCGATTTTTGAGTCACTTTTGGCGCACGCTTTGGTCCCGTCTTAGTACTCGTTTGCAATATAGCACCGCTTATCATCCACAAACAGATGGGCAAACCGAAGTAGTTAACAGATCATTAGGAAATTTATTGCGATGTCTTGCAGGGGGACTCTCCGTCCAAATGGGATCTAATTCTTCCCCAAGCTGAATTCGCGTATAACAGTTCCACTAATAGGTCCACCGGAAAATCACCCTTTGAGAGTGTGTACGGCTTTCCACTTACCCAATTTCTTGACCTAAAACCCACAACCATGCAAGGGAGAAGTAGTGCAGCTGCTAAGGATCTGGTCGAACACCTAACCCACATCCATACTGAAATCCGAGCCAAACTCCAATCCATGACTCAGAAATACCAAGCCCAAGCCAACCTACACCGAAGAGAGAGTGAGTTCAGAGTTGGAGAATTAGTGATGGTCTACCTAAAAAAAGAGAGGTTTCCTTTGAGAGTCCACCAAAAACTGAGTGAACGAAAGATTGGTCCATTCCGAGTCCTCAAAAGGATTGGGCCTAATGCTTACCTACTTGATTTGCCGCCAGACGTCCAAACATCACCAGTATTCAACGTCTCAGATCTCTTCCTATATCATGGAGATGAACAGACAGATGCCACTACGCCAGCAGTTCCTGATGATGATATACGCCAACCGCCAGCCGCAACCGATGATGATCAGATTGAAGATATTGCAGACATCCGAGATATGACGACTAGACAAGGTCTCTTCTGACGATATCTAGTCAAATGGAAGGGACGACCTCTTACCGATTGCACATGGATTGACGAGGAGGAACTCCAACAACTCCGCCCCAATATACTTCAGAATTCCACGATGCCATCTCGACGGAGTGAGATTCTTTTCAGCAGGGGGGAGTTGATGCAGCATGATATCAAATTTTGTGAACCATTAATTTGTTTATTTTATTTGTCATTTATTTTGTTTATGTTATTTACCATTTATTTTGTTTATTTTATTTCCCTATGTAAAAGACTCATTATACAAGGCCTTATTATCCTTCTTTTTTTGTTTTATTTCTTTCCCGAATTTTAGGGATTTGTTACTCATTTTGGGGGGATTAGCCTCTATAAAAGGCCCCCTTGTATTAGGGTTTGAACTAAGTTGAAATACAAGTATTTTCCCCCTTACTTATCTCTTTCTCTCTCTCCCTCCCTCTCTCGAATCCGCCGACTCCCCTTCCCCCCCCCCTCTTTCCCCTTCGTTCCCAACCCTACCCGACAACCCCACGCCGCCGCATCCCCCCATCTCCCCTCCTCCCGACCTCGACCGCGCCTCCCCTCCTCCACTTCTCTTCCCCTCTAGATTCCGTCCCCTCCCCTTCTCTCCCTCCCCGCCAACACAGCGCTGACGCCGCCCGCAACCTTCCGCGCACCAGTACTTCGCCTCTCTTCCTCTCGCCATCTCCCTGCGCAACCCAGTGCGCCCCGCCGCCCTCCCTGCGCCGACTCCTCCCCCCTCCGCATGCTCCCTCCCCCAATCCCGCACCCGCTTCTCCCTCTCCCACGACCCTCCCCTGTCACGCTGCTGCTGCCACCCCGCCGCCTTCGCCGCCGCATCCGCCCTGTCGCCCAGCCGCTGTATCGACGACATCGCACGTGCATCCCTGTTTGCCGCATCCTGCAGACCCACGACGACCAGCCACCGTGACGGCCAGATCTGAAGTCCTCGCTCTTCTCCTTGCCGGTTGTGGTATGAACGTTAATTTTCCCCATTTTATTCCACCGCATATTTTAGTTTGTGGGTTGTTATATTGTTGATTTGGTTTGGTGAATGATTGAGACTCCTATTTGCTGCAACATTGTTATATTTGACCTAGGATCTTTTAACTAATTGGATTGCCCTGAATTTGTGGAATAACTTGTGCTAGAATTCGAGTAATCATTGCTGATTTCGCATATCGCACATCGTTTGTTCCCTTTTTTTCGCCATTTAGGCCATCAGTTTCAGTTGTGAGGATTGCCATTTAGTTCATTACTTGTTTAGGTTGCATCAACTTCCCTTTATTTTTAAAAAAAGATCATGATTTTGACATAATCTTTGTCATATGAGGTATCACTAAGTTACTGGCTAACTTTTACAGCTTCATAATGATCACTAAGCCGACTCCTGATACAAAGCCATATAGACCCACCCATATATTTAAGCCACTAAGGCATAATTGATGTTGGCATGAGAATCATGTATTATGCGTCATTGCTCAAGGTAATGTGAGAATCAAACCTTAAACCCCATAGGCATATTAATATGAAGCATTAACAGTGTGCTTTCCAGCTTTGATTTACAGGGCAGTTCACACATCATAGATACAAGCTCCATTGAAGTATATAACTCTGTTTACTCTTTTACAAAATAGAATTCTAGCAGCGTTACCTAAGTATACACCTATAGCAGAAAAACTCAGTAGCCATACCTAGTAAAAATATCAGCATAAGCATATATTAGTAGCATGAAAGGCGTACGTTTATATTAACAGTACCATGAAGAGCACAAATGCCCTGTTGAATAACAGATATCCATCAATGTGAGTCTATCTCAACATTGAAAGCATGATAAGTATATAGCATCATGAGTTGCATAATTCTAATGAAACACTTGAGTATCTAGTTGGCCCAAGATACCAATTTGCAGCATCTATCTTATGAGGGCTTTAGCCAGTTCAAAATCTAGCTTTATTAAGACAGATGGATAATTCAACTGAAGACTCGTAGTAAAAAAAAGTATAACAAAACCATTCTTACATTAAATTTAGCCGAAAGAGTACAACTTGATATTATATCTCATACAAGTGTAGTTGTTATTGTGATGCCCTATGTATTCTATAGATACATGACCTTTAAATTTTTTATATTCAAAATGATATTGCTATATTATACCATCGTACAACAATGCCTACCTTAACTTTTGGCAATTATACTAATAGAATAATTTCCTTGAAATTTGTTAAAGATATGAAATCCATATCAAGCCTATTATTTTTGTTCTCCTCAAACCCACTTCTCTTCATATTGGAAACACTCATTGATGCAACTCTTCCTTTAATTGTGATCAACCTGCTCCCTTCTCTCCCAAGCATTTGTTATATATGTATCATTGGCTCTAAAGCGTTGACACTGCCATTAAGTGGTTAGAGCTATAAAAGAAAGTAGTGTGAACTTCATGGACTTCCGTACACCAAGAAGTTCCGCGGATAAGGGCAGTAAAGCGATCAAATCCGAAGACTATGGCAAAAATGCAATGAACAATGTCTAACTGATCAACTATTACAACCAGGGCAATAATGCAATAAACAACAGAATGGGTAATTTCACATACAATGTTCAAACAAGGATAGTCATGCCATCAACAATGTACAAGCTAAGGGAGTAATACTAAACCGATATTCAATGGTTTCACATACTCCACAAAGATTTTTTTATGTTTAACACAATACAATGTTCTGCTTTGTCCAGTTATAAGTAGGACATTGTTTCCCATTAAGATCAACTTCACCAGATCATTACACATATTTAAAAAAAATTCTCAGAATATTTCATTTGCCAACAAAAAGTATTGAACCATGTGGGAACTACTAACTATAAAAAAAGTTGCTATACATCTACGAGGAAATTGTCACGGATGCCATATCTTCCAGTGGTGATTTCAATGGAAATATTGTAGGGCAGGTTGATTGATCTTGAAGTATGGTTAAAGGACACCCAAAATCCTAACCTCCCACAGTCACATACCCTCCTGTTCTCCATCTTTCGGTCAGACTAGGTTGTCCCCCAATGGTGGTCACTGGACCACCATGAGAACATGTTGGTATTATAACTACCATACTCTTAGAGGATTCATCTCCAGCTCTAACAGGTTCAGGGAGACATGGAGGTTCATAGGACTGATCTCCGACAATATCAACATGCCTCTCGAGAGAAATTTCAAGTCCCAACCTCTAGCAGTTGGACTATCCCAAGTCCTGTTTACCAAAATCCCAACAAGAGACTCCCGCATGCGAATTCATAACGCGAAACCGAGAGATCCAAGGACGTCAACAGGAATCCGAATCACAAGAACAAAAATGCGGAAAACGACAGCAAGAGTGGACGATCCATACCTTGCAGAGGCGAGGAACGAGTCCCCCGCGGAGGGATCGTCGCGTGGGCACCTTCGGCTTTACGATCGGGCGCTCCAGCGACCTCGGGTGGCTCCGGCGAGCTCTAGGGCGGAGCTCCGACGTCCTTGGCTTGAGAAAAAGGGTTCTGGTCGACCTAACCTAAGTCAAGTTCATTTTATACCCGTGTTCAGATAAACGGATCCGGGTTCGGATCCGGGTCCAGTTTCTGACCCACGGTCGTAAAATGGCCATAACTTCCCCATCCGATATCGGATTTCGACGTTCTTGGTACCGTTAGAAAGATCTCGAGGAGCATTACACGATGGACTCATTCTTTGAATTTTGGAACTCTGTATAAGTACAGATTTTACAATTAAGCCCAGACTTCAGAAATTTTTGCAATTTAGTCCTTGTTCGCGGTTTCGGGGTTTTACACTAACGTTGCTGCTCTGCCTCTTAGGTGCCTTAGTGCCTCCTCTAGGTCGTTGTCGGATCCATGCATCTCATGGGTTGCTTCCAGCAACACTAGGCTCTGTCGGGTACCTCCATCGAGATCAGGAGGCCTCCTATCCCCCCTGGATGTCGCCAACACCCTCTCTGGTGCAGCCAGCACCTTACGGGGTGCTTCCAACACCCTCTTTTGATGCCACCAGCACCATCTAAGGTGCTAAATTTAACCGATTAACTAATTTGATATGAGATCACACATGACCTCTTTATTTAAAATAAATTGCAACGTACTTAGTAAAATGTAAAATTAATTCGACTTTAATTATCGAATAAAATTTAAACCCTAATTGCTAAATTTCAATGATAAAAATCTTTAATTGAGCTCCAATTGGTTGACCCGCACTACATCAGTGCTTTGCTACTTTGAAAAACTCATCTCCTGATGAGTGGCTTTGTCTTCAGTTGCGGTATTGGAGAAGTCTTGTTGAATTCGTGAATAATCTACTCCAATTTTGTATTTTTCTTGTTCAATTCCGAATTACGTTTGTAATTCTTTTCGATTTGGGGGCATGTACTTTTTCTACCCATTCACTTAAAATCTTCTCCTTTGGCTTTTTCTTTACTCTTACCTTTTGTAAAAGGTTTTTGGGTGGGAGCTTGAGCATAACACTTCAAGTAAATATTTTGCTTATTTTTGGAGAACAAATAACCTCTTAACCAAGGATTCTCTTCCTCTTTGGCTATGGTTTCATATCCCTCATATGCTCGGCGGCAGCGTAAGGGATTGGGAGGCGCATCCTCCGGCCGTGCTTCCTTCTCAGTTCTCATGTGATGGCTATGGATCTTTTTAAGGGTTGAGAGGCGATGGCGATCCCACGGGTTCGGGTGCGGTTTGAAACGGTGGTAAAATTGGAGCTGGGGAGGTTGCGGCGGTGTTAAAGGTAAGGTTGGGGTTGCGACGACATCGGGTAGGGACGTAGAGAGGGAGGGTGGTGGCGTGGGTGGTGGGGAAGGGGGATGGGAAGAGGAGATGGCGGCGGTATGGGGCTGAGGTGTAGGTGGAGGCGAAGTGGGGAACATGCGACAGCGAGGGGTCTGGGTTGGGTGTTGGAGAACTACCATGGGCTGCGGCTAGGGGGACAAGCATCGACAGCGGGGCTGTGTAATTTGCTATGAGATCACATGTGATCTATTTATTTAAAATAAATTACAATGGACTCAATAAAACGTAAAATTAATTCGTCTTTAATTAACGAATGAAAATTAAATCATAATTGCTAAATTTTAACTGATGAAAATCTTCAATTGCGCCTCAATTGGCCGAACCCGCGCTGCATCATTGACGTTGTGGTTGTCTACTAGGACAGGTCAATTGTTGATCGTTGCTCCAAACGTCATTCACCTCTTGGATTTTGAAGGTAGAGGAAATAACGTCTCGACGAATGAGTAGGGCTCGGGATGTACACTACCATCTGTGTCTGATGTTGATGCGGTGGTGCTTAGTCGAGCGCATGCACGTAGTACATGTGCTGGACCCACTGTGGTTGCCCTAGACTCTACGGCGGATGGGCTTCCTTGGGCTTGACATATGTATCGACAGATGTACTCGTAGATTGAGACGAGTTGATAGTGCTGACCAAGAGCTCTAATTGCTTGGTGATTTGTTGAAGCTTCTTGGTGCAAATCATAAATTTGCGAAGAAGAAAATATAAAATTTTAACGATGGAAATTTGTTTGGTGGAAGAAATTGGAGGGAGGGAGAAGAGACGACTCGCCAGATGCGAGGGAATTGAGGAAGAAGAAACGCATAGATCGCGTGGAGAAAGAAGTGAAGGGGAGAGAGATGAGATAAATCTCATTTTTATTTCAACTTGAATTGTCTCTAAATAAATGACTACCATCTCCTTTATATAGGAGGGGTGGGATTACAAAAAATAGAAATAAAATCAAAATCCAATCCTAGCTTATCATATTTTAGACTCTAAATACATCTAACCTATCAACTGCTAAATTTAACCACTAACTAATTTGATATGAGATCACATGCGATCTCTTTATTTAAAATAAATTGCAATGGACTCAATGAAATGTAAAATTAATTCGAATCTTATTAACAAACAAAAATCAAACCCTAATTACTAAATTTCAACGAACAAAAATCTTTAATTGAGCCCTAATTAGCCCACCCATGCTGCATCAGCTTTCTGCCGCTTTGAAAAACTCATCTTCTGATGAGTGGCTTTGTCTTCGATTGGCGTATTGGAGAAGCTTTGTTGAATTCGTGAATAATTTGCTCCAACATCGTATTTTTCTTATTCGATTCTGAATTACGTTTGTAATTCTTTTCGATTGGGGTTGGGGGCACCTGCAATTTTTTTACCCATTCACTTAAAATCTTCTCCTTTGATTTATTCTTTACTCTTACCTTTTTGTAAAAGGTTTTTGGGTGGGGGCTTGAACATAACACTTCCAGTAGATATTTTGCTTATTTTTTAAGAACAAATAACCTCTCAACCAAGGGTTGTCTTCCCCTTCAGCTAGGGTTTTATCTCCCTCATATGCTTGATGGCGGTGGGAGTCAAGGATTGGGAGGCGCATCCTTCGGCGATTCTTCCTTCTCACGCGATGGTTGCAGGTCTTTTCAAGGGTCGAGAGGCGATGGCAATCTCGCGGGTTTGGGTGTGGTTGGCGATGGTAGCGAGAGATGCTGGCGGGGTTGTCATGGGGTTGGGGTGAATGGAAGTTGGGAGGATGTTGAGGTAAGGGGGGGTTTGCGGTGGCATCGACTAGGGAGGTGGAGAGGGAGGGTGGTGGTGTGGGTGGTGAGGAAGGGGTGAAAAGAGGAAATGGCGGAAGTGTTGGGCCGAGGTGGAGGGAGTGATATTCGATAGATAGGGGAAGGGTGGAGGCGAGGGGGGTGGGGGGACATGCAGCGTTGGATAGAGAGGGGAAGGGCGGAGGTGAAGTTGGGGACATGGGAGGCGGTGGATCTGGTTTAGGTATTGGGGAACTATCACGGGTTGAGTCTGGGGGAACAGGAAGCGACGGTTGGGCTGTGTGGGGTGTCAAGGTGGCGAAGAGGTGCCGCGGGAGAGGCGGTTGGGCAGTTTGGAGGGTGGAAGGGGACTGCAGGGGGGTTGGAGGGGTCGCTCGGGGTGCGGGGGAGTCATCGAGGAGCTGTTGGGGGTTGGAAACGTTGTTAGAGTCGATTTCGTCGATGGTGGATGATCTAAAGCGGCCTGAACAACAGGCTGGAAGCCGTTGACACCATTTTTTCTTGTTTTTCTTCCTCGGAAATTAGGATGAATTCTGTTGGAGTATTTGGTTGTGTGCCATATGTGTGGGAGATGAGTAAATGAATCATGGAGAGGATCCATTTACCCCATCCAGAGTTTATACCACATCTACCACTTGTGGGATGTGGAGGCTATATAAAGAGCCCCAAACCTCCTATATCCATCGAGAGAAAAATGTAATAGACACACCAGCCCTCTGAGGCATTCTCCCGTGGTTTCATCCCGCTCCTTAGGGAGTAGGATTCCACGTTAAATCCAGTTGTTCTTATTGTTCTTTATTTTGTTCCATATTTAGCTTATGCATGTTTATTTTCTAACATGGTATTAGAGCGGTTTCGATTCTCGGGATTTCTTAAGTTCTTTATTTTTTGAGATTTGAAATTTGTTTTAGGGTTTATTTTGAAACCCTAATTCTTCAAAATCATCATCGTGTTGATTCGTTGTTCTTTCGTGAAGATTGATGTTCTGAAGATATGTTCATGGCATCTCAGTGCCCAGCACAAGCCCAGGTCGGGGCTCTCTTTCACAAGCGGCGGTCAGGTAATGCTGGTGCCATCCAATATCACAAGCCACAAGCCAGGTTGAAGATCTGTTCATGGGCCTACGCTATGCCCTTTTCCAGGAAACCCATCATGCTTCATGTTCTCCAAGGTCCACAGAGCGCCATCCATTTCGTGCTGGCAACCCATCATCTATCTCGCGCACAACAGAGTGCCCCCCCCCCCCCGATCCGCCTTCTCCTTCAGGCTCACGAGCGACGTCGCCGCACGGAACCTCCAGGACCCCCAGGGTTTCCAGGTAGCGGTGCCCGAAGGAGTGTGTTCGTGAAGATAGTGTTCCAACGTGGAACCCTTGGAACCAGGCCCGACAGTTCCTCGCACGTACTCGTAGGGGAGGCGACACAGCTTTGTCCCCTTCGCGCGCCTTCAACTCCAACAGGCGCGCAGTCCTCCACGGCCAGAAGGCTTCTCTCGAGCGCACAACAAGGGCACAACTACCAGTACCTCCAGGCAATCCCGATGGCGGCGACCCCACCCCCCCTCCTCCCACTATTGAAGCCGTCGCGCAGCTCTCCTGTCCGGCAAGACCAGTCGCAGGTGGAGGTAGCAGCCTCCTCTCTTGGTTCTCCTCTAGCCAAAGCTGCTGCGGTGCCCTGTAACAGAAGATTCAACGGCGACGCGCGTCAAGACAGATTCCCTAATCGGGGGTGGTACACACAACTCTCCTGCGCGAAAACCCTTTGGGGAACCCTAATGGGGAGGGGGCTTGCCTGTTTTTAAAAAAATTTTATTGAGGGGCCTAAGTGGCTCGTGGTCTGTTTAAAAAAAGCCGTAAAAAATAGAATGGCTTATTTGTAAAGGAAATGGCGGCTATTAAAAAAGAGGTGATTGAATTAGTCCAAAAAAAATAAAAATATGGTTTAAAGCCGAAAAAAATAATATGTTTTGAAGTCAACTTGTTTGGTTTTGTTTACCCCCAGATTATTGTCTTCTCCCAACTTGGTCGCCGATTGTCATGTTTCGACAAGTATGGGAGAAAGGGGGAGTATTATG